>CM017802.1:2143553-2517905 GCA_008086715.1 Sitobion miscanthi
GTCAATATAAAAAACAGCCGTTCTCGATTATGAGGTAACGTACATTTTTCACGCTCCATTTATAATATATATATATATATAGATATAGAATAATTTAAAAGGTTAAATTTGGTTTTTTTTTATTCATCGGATTTTAGTACGGTTAGGTAGGTTAGGAGTTTTGTAGTAATTGATTTATTAATCCAGGTGGAATTAAGTAAAAATGACAAACTTGGTATAACTTTGATACCTACTCTAGAGTTAAATCATAGGGACTTACGTACACTCAGCACCTGATAATATACCTACTGCTGCAAACGAGAATTTTTTATTCCTGGTAACGGAAAAGTTAGGGTAAGTTTTCAACACCATACACCGAATTTAAATAACGAATTGAACAAAGTTTGAGTCATATATATAGTTGGTACATTAGATACGGGCATTGAAGTGTACGGAATCAGCTAGTTCATTATATAACTCAAGTAAATATATAAATAACATGACTGAGAATGTTTTAAGATCTCAAACTAAAAATTAAAATTATACTTAAATTTGCAGCTAATTAAAAATAATTTTTCCTCTTTTAAGTTTATTAAAATATATAAATACATGCGTTTAAACAAAAAAACTGCATATATTGTATATTTAAGCTTATTTTAGTGCATGTGTTCACACATATTTCTTTATTTTTTAGCGCATTAAAGTTCGAGCCCTGTTTATGAGTTGGCAAAAAATTAATTTTTATGAGCGTTTGAAATTCATATTTTTACCACATTTGATATTCAACTCGATTTCTCATTTAACGATTTTTTTATTTTATCGTTATTAAAAACGAATGACTGTAGATACTTGGAAATTTCACTGAAGTTTATATTAGCATTTACTATACACATACAATTTTGAAAATATTTGACTCTTTTGAGCTGTTTACGGACATCATAATCTACAAGATTTCACCTATATAAATGTAAAACGAGCACAACAGTGTATAATGCAGATCGATAGATAAGTCATCGTTAAAATATTGTAATACAATAGTATACCACTGCGTTATAACGTAAGTACGTATTAGTATATTCAAATAATATATAGGTTCGGAAAATAAACGGTCCCGAAATTCATCGCGATGCGCTGGTCGATTCATAATAATATGACGGTTTGTTTGCTGACTACTAATAAACGATGGTTGTTTTAAATTACGGCCTAGGACGAAATTCGGAATCGGCTCACTTGTAATTTATTCTGACCATACCTACACGCGTACAATTAATGTGCCTGTGAAAATGGCTGAATCGCATAATACACCTCCCGAAACAACCGTCCAAGAAATCGAGAAAACCGTAGAAGACGTCTTAAGAATATCATCGACAACATCGAGTATGATAATATAATGGAAACAGAACTTGGCGTATTCGACAACTTCCAAGAAAGAGCCTACGGTTGCGGGTTTGGCGGGCCTGCTGTACTGTGCGACAAGGTCGCGGACGGCGACTCGTCGGAAACCCTTCAACCGGACGACGATTCCAGTATAGTACTGGACCGGTTGAACTGATCAAAGACGAGACGTGGACGCGGCGCCTGCGGAAGCGCCCGGTGACGAGGCGGTGTTCGCAGTGCCGCAATTAGAGATAAAAGGGCCCGGGTGCGAGTCAAGTTTTAAAGCCCCCTATTCCAAACTTGTTTTACAAAATTGCATAGCACCAAAAGCGCAATTAAGGGTGGGTATTGGCAATTTCTATGAATTATAATATTTCCAAAATATTTCGAATTATTTTGAGCTGTTTTCGTACATTTTCATTCTCCAATTTTTTTGGTTTTATATTCTATTAATATCAATAAAATTGTATTTATTGGGTAAAAAGCTTCATCAAATTTAATAAACAGCTCTTAATATATTGTTTCACAAGACGGATGAAAAAATATTAAAAATCTAGAGTCATAATTTTTTTATATAAGCATTTAAAGTTCAAATATTGACAAAATATGTAAAATTCACGAAAATATTTAAATTGATTTGAGTTAGAAATTTAATAAAATTTTTCGTTTTAAATCTAAATTTTTTTTGTAATTCAAAGACCAATAACTGTAGATACATGAAATTTCACAGAATGTTTATTTTATCAATTCGAATTGCTACTTGATAAAATTTTCATTATATTTGACTCGTTTTGAACTTTTAACGAACAATTAAAATTAAAATTTTTTAGTTTTTTTTTTTCTATGAATATCAATAAGTTTTATTTTGGGGCCAAGTTATGATTAAAAATGTATAGTATAAATATTATCTTCATAAGTATAATCATAACATAATATTAGATGTTGGACTTAACACGTTGCAGATTTCAAAAAATTTCAATTTTCATCATGTGTTGTAATTGGTGAAAAGTTCATATTAGTTTAAAATCTAAAATCCTTTATGTCTGAAAAGGCCCATCTAAATATGATAATGGGGCCTTTTGGGGGTGCTGTGCACCCCCAGCACCCCCGTTAATTGCGGCACTGAATATAATATAATACAAATAATAGTGTTTGGAAAATAAACAGGCCCGAAATCCAGCCAATGTTGCATGTCGATCAATAATAATAATATGATGGTTTTCTGGCTACTATTTACTAATAAACGATGGTTGTTTTAAATTATCGGTGACGGCCTAGGACGAAATTCGGAATCGCCTTGTTTGCAATTCTGACTACCTACACGCGAACAATTTACCTTAGAAATGGCTGAATCACAAAAAAAATAAACGACACATATGAAATGGAAAATTGGAAACAATCATAATGGACGTCTTAGACAATTCATGAACAACGTCAACTTCTGCAGCATTAACCTACCGTCAAGCGCACGACATTGCGTCAAAATAATACACTTAAATAGTATACATTTGTATGTTCTCAGTACGTTTTTTTTCAACGCGGTAATTTCACAACGTTCAAGCGAGGATGTCCCCCTTAAACACAATGATTTTACCGTAACAAAAATCACGGGGAGATTTCACACTCGTTGTCTACCTATTTGCCCCTCACACAAAAATATTTACTGTATAGCATTTTACAGGAGATTTCACATTTTTTGTCCACAAATTCTCCCTTACACATAATATTTACCGTATTTTAAATTACAGGATTTTGCACACACTCTAAAATATTTACCGTGTACACACCATTTTTTTCCCCGCACAACCTTATTTTAAAACTGAAATAATTTTTCAATTACAGAACACAAATTACGAATATAGATTTTTTATTGTCAAGAGGGATGCTATGTAAAATTTCAAAGTGTTTTCTAAGTATTCTATTACATTTTATGTATGATCTGAAATCCTCAGGATCAACCGAAAATTCAAATGTTAACCGGGTTTAGCATTTTTCATTATAAATTTTATCTGTTCCATAACTCGATGCTTAATATCTTTAATTTCATAACATCCCTCTTGCAGTTTAATATAACACCACATACGATCATTATGATTATTATTATGGTCAACTACTTGTATAGCAAATTTATTATTATCTTTGTTGATATTCGGGAATGAATTTAATGTTAAATGTTGAATTAAATGTCTGCAAATATAACAAAGCTAAATCTGATACAATTTAATAATGATACTCGTAACGTGTGTTTTAATTTTTTATTTATTTTGTTTGCTTTTATTTTTTTCTCCATGTGCACTCTTGTAAGATTTTTGTACTACATTCATTAAATAATTTTGTGTAAAAAAATGTATATAGTCAGATATATATTACTATATTAGGTACACAGTATATTATAAGTCTATGATTTGGTAAGTAGTAGGTACTAGATTATAATTATGATTTATCTTATATCTATTAAATAATTAAATAGATAATTTAGTATAGGTATTATCTTTATCTTTATCTATATGAAAAACAATTTACCTGGGCTTAACACTGCTGACAAAATGACTATTATACAATAACATTTTGGTAACCAATATATTTTTGAAAAAAAAAGGTATCGAGCCAATTCAAAGATACTTATTAAGGGTAAAATATTGACTACTTGTTACTTGTATTTGGAATCCATTCAATTGTGCCAGTTGCGCTTATGAGCCATGAGCATAAGATAATTATCAATATAGGTATAGACTATAGTTATAATCGTGGACACAGGGTAGTCATGGTAGGCACTTGACTACTCTGGCGAACTCTTTCCGGCTCCCCTCAATATTCAATATTATTATTATGATAATTGATAGTCAATCATAACTATGGTAAATTTAGTTGAAATGATGTTACCCACCCATCCAAATTAGTTTTTTTAACTTTGGGCGTGAATATGATATTATATATATACGTAATATGTGCGTGTTTTAATGTTTTATGTATACTTTTATGTCCACCAACACTTTTAAAATTCTGAGCTGTTGTTGAAAATTGTCTAATGTTTTGTTTGATGGCTTCAGTTTTGAGATTGATGACCATGATATTAATACAATACTACCTACAGGGCTATATGGGATGGAAACTTAGTGCCTGCAGGTGGGTTGGGACTTTGAGAGGGCTATATTTTTTTGAGATGTATTTGATCGGAACCGCACCTATACCGTAAGGTAAGTCCGTAACCCAATAATATATATTTCCAAAAAAATATAAATATTGTCCTTAAAATATGCTTTCGAGTTCCGACATCCGATACAATATATTATTTAAACAGTTTAGTGTATACGATTCCAAAGAAATAATTGATTCAATAAAATACAGTTCCAAATATATAATGTGTTTCCGAATGGCGTGTTCTCTTCCGCAAAAAGACGGTTCGAAACGACCAAACAAACAACTTTGGTGCACCCCATCATTCCCGCCTCAGTTTTGATCACGGTTTTAGATCGTAAATAGTTGCTGTGAAACAAACAGATTAAATTTGAAATTACAGAATGGATTAAATTTTAAAATGTATCTATTCGGTGGTTGTTTTATAATGTGTATGCGGTTTTGATATACACCTCTTCCCTAGTTCACAGCATAGACCTCACACCGAGGTTAAGGTCTATGGTTCATTTATAAGTGTCATAACTAATTTATAAGCAGTATTACATATTATGTATATTATTAAATGATGCATATTGTTTATTTTATTATCGTTGGACATAATTACTGAACACTTATAAAATAAAGTTCGGATTTTGCAGGCATTCGCGTTTTATTTTATTGGTCTAAGACGAAGTTACATCAGCTATACGTAATTTTATTATTATACTTACAGTAAAATGCATACAGTTTTGTTATAATTTTGTGAAATACTTTTTTGCTTTTTTTGTGTTTTTTTTTTTACTTTTGAGTAAGTATACTTGCAAGATTTTTAGTACCTAGTTATATCTGATTAAATAAATCCGGCACGCAACTAATACAATCTATTCTATTTATTTAGAAATACCTACATAAAACGGAACAATTACTTAACAAGCTCCAGGTAAAATAGGTAGTCGGCAAATTGGAAGCGTTGGTATTGAATAGAGAAATGTTGGGTTTAAAACGCTTGAAACTGTATCTGCGAAGATTAATAACTTTAATTCAAGGAATCCCGGAAGATATGACATCAGAAGAGATAGTCTATTTGAAAATAACGGCCATTGGTTTTTTGTTGATGTCGAAAAAAAAATTTAATATTGGTAAGTAGATAATCAATAACAAAAAAATCCACTCTGTACTACTAATATTATAATATTATTAATTAGTTCATTTGCATATTTGTATCTACCTATTTGCATTTATTTAATTGCGCCTGTACTCTATGCCTTTGGATAAACCTTTTATTGAAATATGATTACAAATAAATTATTAAATAAAGAATAATATTTTGTTTTTATACTTACAAATGTGTAGGTTAAATTTAATTAGGTTTTACATAATATAATTTACACATATTATAATATGTGAGCAATAATTCTGCATGCTGGTTGACATTTTTTATGTATAATTATAATATTATATTAGCATAGTAGGGTACTATAAAGAATATAAATACCTATAAAGTAGCACTGTAGCACTGGACACTTCACTTATACTCTCAATATCGATATTTGTTAAAATATCTACCTATTTTGGTTTCTTTTTATAGACATTTGAAATGTGCTATAGATTTTTTCGATACATAATTTATGTGAGCTAGTAGGTACCTGTTTGTTTCATTGTTTGCAAGTAAAAAGCTTGGATATAGGCACGAGGTTTCCTCATAAATTATTCGAATTGAGTATGTATCAGGTCTCTAATTAAAATAATTTCACATATTTTTATATGAGTGTAAATTTGTTCATAAATCTATGATTTATTATAGTACCTATCGCATTAATATTTAATACAATGATACATTATTATAATATTCTAGCCTTACACTTTTACGGTTAAATATTATATTGGCTAAATGCGGCCGCGGGTTTCGGGTTGTCATTATTATTTAATATCGTACGTGCATGGCGACCGCCACCTACTTCATTATTTATTTACGTAATTTTGACATTATTGTTATTATTTTTTCCTCCGCGCATAAACCCGCTACAGATATTGAAATCACGAACGCAACTGTGCCAACACGAACATACAAAATGTCTTCGCTAAACACAATTATGCCGTATAGTGAATCCGTACCTGTGAATCGGGATGATCCGAAAAAAATAGGCTCTCCGAAATGGGACGACCCAAGCCGTCCGCGATAAGACTCGTTATGTAGAAAAACCGAACTTGATACGTGTACCCGACAACTGGACGATAATTTTTTTGCAACCGCGCATAACCCGCGGCCAGATTTGAGGAGACCACGAACGAAATTGTATTAACCACAATTACACATCGTCTTCCCTAAGTCCAGTTATGCCGCATAGTGAATCCGTACCTGTGAATCGGGATGATCCGAAAAAAATGGCTCTCCGGAATGGAGACGACCCGAGCCGTCCGCCGACAAGACTCGTTTTTTGAAAAAGCCGAATTTTGATACGCGTACCGGAAAAACTGGTCGATGTGTTGTGCGGGCGCCGTCCTGCTGCAACTCCAAGACGATATAACTCTGCTGTGCCTTACTTCGAAGCAAATAAAGGTACTTACATATTATTCTTAACAGGAATGATAGGAAACAATTTTTATAATTTTCAATACCTTATGTGACAGGGGCAACTGGAGATTTGTAATGGTTGGGCTGTCATCAACTTTCAGAATACTATAATATGTTTATTTTTACAAAAATTTACATTTTTTAAAAAAATACGATCTTGGGGGATTACAGCCCCTGATACGTGTAATTTGATCGGTTGAGTAAACATATATTTTTTAATTGAGGAGGAGAGATTTTTTCAAGCAACTGATACAAGTTCTTAAAATAAAATAATCAGGTAAAAATTATGTTAATAGACATTTATTTTAAGTAATGGCTTTTTTTTTGGAAAAGTTAGGACTTTGGTGGTGAGCTCCTGCTTAACTCTTTCCCCGCCGAACTACACTTCTGATTTACATCTATTTTGCAGTTTTAAATATTTTGTCTGAGTTATCTTCATAGTTTAGCGTACCTATACTAGCTGCTTTTAAATATAAAAAAATTCAAAATTTTTGGTTCTACATTTTATAGGCACGAAAGACTTCCAAATAAGTCGAAATCATTTGTTAAAAATGAAACCTCTAATGATAACTTCTATTCAGATAAACGCGAACTACGTTCTACCTCTATTGAAAACGAACAAGCTAACACGTTGTAAGTAATATTTATAATTAATTTTGTTTAAATAATTTTCATTAAAATAATTGAATAAAATGACTTTAAAAATATGATGTATACGATTTTACAATACAGCAATATTAAGTATGAAAACATGCTAAAATGACTATTCGATAATTTTTTAATAGTTTTTCGATAGTTTGGTTGAAATTTGTAATTATGTACAAAATAAACTATTCGATGTACGATTGTTAGACGTTAGTGCACAACTGTTTTTTCACAACTACGAGAAATTTATAATAAATTTAATATACATTTCAGATTTTATAGATCGTACTATATAGTAGGTATTTTATATTATGTAGATACCTATATAATTTTCGGCTTTCGTTACCACCCGCGCTTATCATGTTTCCCGTTTACCTATGCAAGGTTTTACTATTACGGCACCTACAAAATCGATCAGTTTTCAACTTTTAGAAAGGATCCATTTTTTTGAGTTTGACGTGCATAATTTGAAGCTATGGCCGCCTATAGGAACCACGCCGGGACCAAAGAAGAATTCCTGATTCGATAGTCATATATTATATTCGTTTTATTCAGGGTCCGCCTTAGACAATTTTCACTGTACAATAATATAATATTATATACCTACCGTTATTTTTCGAACTAAAATTTAGTGCTTACATAGTTTATTATATATAATAAGTTGAGTTGTACATTTGTTATGAAGTTAACAGTCTGTTATATGAATGCATAAACCAATCAAATGAGATTTGTATTTAGTTTTACCAATATAAATTAAAAAATATTATGGAAAAGCCGAAAATAAAATATGACATTTTTAAACAGTATTATTAAATATTACTTTATAAAACAAGTATCTGCATGGCTGTATAGTATCTTATTGATGGATGATTTAATTTAATTTTGTTACAGACAATACGATAAACCCTCGAAAATATTAATGTGGTTCTTAAAGATCTAGGTTTTGTGTGTAATAGTGACAAAATGTATACATTTTATCCATCACAGATATACTATTATGAAAACGCTCAAAAGCATATTACCAATATGGTCAGAAAATTGATATTACACCAAAACCAAAGTAAATATATGTTTTGTTTATTTGCTAAAATATATTAGTAACTAGAAAGCATTTTATTTCAGATTATATCTCATGTATCAATATTTAATTGTGATAAAAAATTTAGATTAGTGATAGAAGAATTAAGACTGGGGGTGTTTAGGTAACTAAAATTAGCATTTTTTTTATACAAAAAAAAATAAGTTTTGGGACAAATTTAATATTTTAATTTGTAAGTTATTTAGTTATGAGTTTGGTATTTTATATTAATACTACATTTATAAGTGTATAGTTTATCTGATATAAAGTAGAAATCAAAATATCAAAAACAATAGTATTTCACCAATACTTATCATTATCACTGTAATTTATAATTTTTTATTGAAACATCAAAATATAAGCATACAGTTTATCTAACAATTTTTTAATATTATGTTTTTATTTTAGAATTCAATAGGTAGTTCTGATGGATTAGTCAAAATGGAAGACGCAAAAGTCAAAAGCCAATTCACTCTAAAACTTACCCGAAAACAATTCTTACAACAAAAACTACAAAATTGAAGTATGAAACATATTTAAATTAATATTACTTTTAAATTTTTCTTTTTTTAGCTCTTGAGTATAATTTAAAATTGTAATTCCATTTGGTGTGCAAATATTATCTTCAACAAATTTATAGCTGAAATTTAATACACATTACGTTGTACAATCGTTATTTTACAATATTTAGAACTTTCAACAAGTTTATTTTTTTACAAATAATCTTTGTGTATTGAGTTAACTTTTTACTAAAAGATTAATAAGTCTAAAATTATGCTCTGTTGTCTATATTATATTGAATGAAATTCTATAGCTTCTTGAAAAGTATTATATTATAGTATATTATTAAAATTAATTATGGAAAAAAATGGTGTACAAGTATAAATTTAGTTATTTATATGTATATTTTAGAATCTACATCGAGATGAACAAGTGCCTATTAAATACTGGTTAATGAGTACTTGTTGTTTGCAAATTATGATCTCGGTATTCTTTTGGCAAAGGTAATTCAAACTATTTTTCTGTTTTAAATCTTGTGTTTTTAACATTGTTTTTTATTTACAGAGAGCTTCTATTCGGTCTGTCCAGAGGTTTTAAGTTACCACATAGCAAAGCGTTGTAGAAATAACGTAGTGGTGGATCCTTTTTGTGGAGCTGGTGGTAATATTATACAGCTAGCAAAAACATGCAAACGAGGTATTATTTTTACAATGTTACATAATATTTTACTTAAAAATTAAAATATAAGTTTTAAAAAAACTATTTGTGTTTAGTTTAGCATGCGATATTGATCCAGAAAAGATAAGATTAGCACGGCATAATGCTGAGATATATGGTGTTGCTCATAAAATTGATTTTGTAGTTGGTGACTTTTTTCAAATTTACCCGAAGTTAAAAGCGGATGTACTATTTATGTCACCACCATGGGAGGACCAGGATATTCAATTGATAAAAGCTACAGTTAGCGTCTATGTGTGACATCATTTCGGGGGGGGTTTTGGTATTTTTGATATTGTTAAAACTATTGCGCCGAATATTGCATTTCATATGCCGAAACCACAAAATATTAGAAGTAAGGCACATGATGTATGGTGTTCAATATAATCTAACCTTTTATACTATAATTTTTCAGTGTATTGGGTTGGCAAATGATTTTGGTAAAGTGGAAATTCAGCAGAATTTTATTAATGGAAGACTGAATTCAATCACAGCATTCTATGGAAACTTTAATTAAATTAACTGACAGTTGTCAACGACTTTTGAAAATATTCTTTACAGTTTTTGATTTATTATGTATTATTAATTATGATTAGAATATCAATCTATTATTTCCAAATTATTTCATTATTAATTATTAATTATTAATTATTATTATTATTTATTTATAATTGTGCAACTATCATATATTTATTGATATATTATAATATATAAAATGTATACACTGCTAATAGAACATTTATGTTAAAAGACTATAGAAAATTAAAATTATACCAGAGTTTGACATAATTTTATACCTTTTTTGTATTACTTAAATTGTCTCGTCAAAATAATAAAATAAATAGATTTTGGTTACAAATAAATGTTCCTATTCCAACTATTTTATTTTATTAAATATTAAAAGAAAAAAAAATGCTATCTGAAAAGTAGTGTATTGTGAGAAGTTTGAATTTATCGAATATAAATGTTAACTAATTTAATATAATATTTTTTAACTCATTGATATAAAACAAATTATACATATTAAAACGATACAATTGCTGCAATTTTAAACTAAGTCTTATAGTTTATTACTATTACATACATAAAACAAAGTTAACTCTGCGTAAGTATACATTTCATTAAAAATATTTAATCAATAAAATCATTGAATTGGAAAAATAATATAATAACAAAATTCTAAAATAATGTATTTGTAGTGCTAAAAAATACTATACTTACTACTTTAGTTTTTATCTTGACATCTTTTAAGGGTTGAAATAGTTAACTTTTAATTAAGGAACCTACTATACACTATACAATAAAAAAAAAATGAATAATTTATATTCACACTTTATCATCGCTTCTTAATTCTTTCTTTTCATTTCATTTGCAATATTTCTTTCCATTTCAGCTTCAATCGCCATCTCCAATAAGCTGCCTAAAATTGAAATGTTCAAGTTAAATTATAAAGATATTAAGTTTATTTTTAAATTTTAATTAAAAATATATTTACTTTTGAAGATCCCACAACGCACCAAATGAATCTAAGGCTGGCCTTACATCCAAACAGCCACTTGATATTTATTTGGTGAATTATCTGTACTGTAAAATCAATAACATATCGTACTTCTTTACCACAACGGTCTACTATCCAATCATGTCTATCAAAGGTAGTTCATATCCCATCCAATTTCGTATTTTTGCTCTTGAAAAAATGTTTTGTGACAAAAAAAAACTATTAAAATTTTAACTATGTAAAATGAAAATAATAAATAATTACAACATTTTTAATGTTACACTTTATCAAATTACTTTTGAACAACACCATCAAAGTAAATGCAAACAAATTTTTTTGTAATGGATACATAGTATTATGGCCATTTTCTAGGCTTACAATTTCTATTAAAAATTCACTATGGTCATGAATATTATTATCTATTATATGCTTGAACAAAATCAGAACTAGTATATTATCTCAATATTGCACCTAGTACCTACAATATAAGAAAAACACTTCTGATTCCTTTACATAGCACCTACTACTATATAATAATAGTACTATTACACCTATTTAATATTTTTCATTAAAATTATTATTAATCAATTTAAGAAGCATTAAATGGATATAACTTTTTATACTGCCGATTTTTTTTCCTGAGGATTTGTTTCCCAAACAACTCAGTTTTTTATTATCATACACGTTTTTTTGTTGTTCTATAGCTGAATTAGAAAAACGAGATATTGGAGCAGATAGTAAAGTTCCATTAGAAGAACTCTGCAAAAGTGTATGGAAGAAGAAATTAAAGTTGGTAAAATCAGTCGTGGGCAATCATGGATTTATCATCTTCTTTGACAAAATTAGAAGAAGTTGGGAGAAAAATTGAATGACACACTCATTTGACACACAGAGCTCATCAATCAGACATTAGTGCACAAAGATTGGCCATACAATATGCAGCCCATTGTTGGCTCCATGCTATCCCAGCTGCTGGACATTTGGATAACTTGCTCATTCCTGGTGAGTACATAGTTATTCAAAATGTTGAATTAATTTAATTTTTATTCTATTTACTTCTAAAGATCGTGGTACAATTTTGATGGAACTAAACAATATATTATCGCCATTGGCAGTAATGCAATCTCAAATTATTGAACACATGGAACATAGAAGTTCGTTGACATCAAGTGTTGATCAACGTTTTAAAATGGGCTTCAGGGGCAAACCCAACTGTTGTAGAGGTATAATATACTAAGAACATGTTGATAGTTTAATAATATAGGAATAAAGGATTTCATAAGTTGTGAATTATAATATTATGTAATACATTTTATACTGTAAATGTTAACATTTTAGATGGCTAATAATTTTGGAAACAGAATGAAACATGAAAAATTAATGATAGACACCAACCAAAACTTATGCAGTTTCTATATTGACAGTAGTCAGTTCTCTGTTGAAAACAGAATCATTATTCACCCGTACTTCAGAAGCTATTTCTGCTGATGTTTTATTTTTACAAGTATTTATATTACACAATAATGATTTTTAAAAACTTTAAATACAATTAAGTTGTAATTACTAGTTATTCTACAATAACCATACATTACATTATGTTATAACACCAATATGTGTATAAAATAAATACTAATGATTTTATTATTTTTAATAGTTGGTCGAAGATTATCAGAAAGCATGTTACATGGCTACAAATATTGGTATATCAATAACGCCAGAGAAGAACCCTTATTAAAGTAGTCCCTATACCTCAAGGACCTATTGAGTGGACTTGGTTGAACAACACAGTTCACATTATTTCTGGTAAATCATCTAATAATCTTATATTTCATATACTGTTATCATTGTGATTTCTCAATAATTTTTATTTGTTAGTTTAATGTGAATTGAATTTATGTAATTTATATGTCTTTGTGTTTAGACAATGATTTATTAACAATCTTGGGTGAAAGGGATTACTTATAAAACAGCATAAACGTCCACCTTTGGTACGTCAGGATAGCATTTGTTGTCACCAAGAAAGGATTACCAAGAGATCCCCACACAGGAAAAGGTTTTTAATTTTAAACATTTAGTTGGGTTGATCGTTGATAAATATCTAAACAATGTTTAAAAAATGTAACGCAACGGTGTAAGCGTTTGGCGAAGTGTAAGAATGCAACTGAAGGTAGAGATCCAGATCCTGGTCGAAGATCAACTGTTACTGAACAGGTAATAAAAATTGAATGATCTGTGTATAGTGTGAAAAATCATTTTTTTTTAAACTTCAAATTTTAAGAAAACTTTTAGTTTTTACTTTGTTTCTATTAATACATTTTCTGATATTTTTAAAAGAAGTGTATTTTTGACTCATTATATTTTAATTTTTGAGAAATTCTAATATATTAATAAATTGAAAATTTAATAAAAAAACAAAGTATATCTTAGTATTTACAATATAATAAAATCCATCTCAAGTTTATATGAAGCAACAATGTTCTTAATGAATAAGACTAATGCACGTATGTTTTGCTCCATCAACGTAATACCAAATTTTTGTTTAGAAGAATCGTGTTTTTGTTGTTAGTTTTAATATTACACTATATTGAGTGTTGACCTAATATCAAATTTAAAGAAATTAATATATATGTTCTCTTCTGGTTCTCTTTATATTTTAAACTTTAAAGCATGTTTTAAAATTTAAAAATGCTCAAAACTCTAAACTTAAATAATGATAGAAAATGAGAACACAGATAATATTCTTACCTTTAAATTTTGATGATAGGTCAATTAACTGTAATATTATAACATACAACACAAAATAGATTTTCCTAAACGCAGGTTTGATATGTATGCGTTTGTAAGACAGAAATTACCACATGCATCATCATGTCCTCTAATCTAATTTTTCAACAGCAGTATTGTTTTTGTAGTAATATCTATCATAAAAAAAGTAAAATAACTTTTATAAATTTTAACCTTTAAAAATATTATAATATGAAAAGCGACTGCTTGAGTGTTCCATTCTTAATTCTTATACATTGATACTTTATATTTAAAAAAATATTTAATTAGTAAAATTATAAATATTTTATGGGGTACATTTTATTTCATTTATTAGGTTAATTGGGTGATAATGAAGCCACGAATCCAGACAATTTGGCACTGCTGTATGAAGGCTGGACACCGTGGGTGTGAATAACCAAAGTTAAAGGCACTTGATGGTGTCTTTTGGGATTGAATTATAAAATACTTTACTACGACAAATTGAATCAATGACCGCGCAAAACCTAAACGAGTTTTATGAACAAAACTATACAGATGGTTAGTAGTGTGTTTTGTCATTTATAAAGCATTTATTAAAGAAAGATCAGTGTTATTAAAATGCTATTTAGTGGTATCAGATTAAGGGTAAAGTTGTGAATAGTCGTATCTCGTAAAAAAGAGCATTAGTTTTGTGGTAATGATTGTCATTTTTTTTCATTAGCATAGTAATTCATATTTCTTAATATTAGGTCTTTGTTGAGTTTCTAAAAATACATTTACTTTTTTCACCACATGTCTATATATATATTTATAATTTTTTTTTTTTTTGTCACAAAATTTGTTCATTTGTAACACTTTTTTTTTTGGACATGTAGATTTATGACTTTTTTTCTGGAACATAAGAAATTGTAGAAAATTATACTATACAATAAAACATGGTCGATCTTTTTAAAAATATATACATTTATTAGAACTAATAATAATTATATTGTATGCAAATATGCATACATCCCTTAATTAGTAATAATAATATTTACAAACTTTTTAAATAAATTAAATTGAATATTTCGTAACAACAATGGATATATGTGTTTATTATACATGAAAGAAGGGAAAAAATATTGATCAGTGAAAAATGTTTGTTCCGTATTATTTTTGTTTAAAAATTTCAACTGTCTTTAAAATTATTTTTCTTTTCGAAAATAGTTTTCGTGCTTTTTATCTTATAGTTATAAAATTGTTTTATTAAATACATAATAATATATTGTTTTTATAATCTATTATTATATAAGGGTATAGATATATACAAATAATTTTTTTAGGTAATACCTAATGTAATATTTTATCAAATTCAAGACCTGGTGTTGACTGTTAATATTAACGTTCGTATGTGAATAATTATCATTAAGATACACAATGAAACATATTTTTAAAATAAAAAAAAAAATTTAAAAACAACACTTTTCCATAAAAACATTAAAAATTGTCATAAAAGACAAAAATAATTTTCTGTACTTAAAAATAATGAAAAATTTAATTGATGAAAAATGAAAAAGTGTTGTGGTGCAATCATAACAAACATTAAAAGCCGAGCTAAGTTCTCACTACACTTCTTTGTTCAATCTTGTTTATAAGATAGGACTGGCAGTATAATGTCAAGTGTAAGAGCAAAATATGAAAATTTAAAGCCAAGAAAGTCTCACTACACTTCTTTGTTCAATCCTGTTTATAGATAGTGACTGGCAAATATGTCAAGTGTAAGAGCAAAATAATGAAAAATTTAAAGCCAAGGAAAGTCTCACATACACTTCTTTGTTCAATCATTTTATAAGATAGTGACTGGGAATATATGTCAAGTGTAAGAGTACTACACACTTAAATTTTTCATCAATAAATTTTTCATTATTTTTCAGTACAGAAAATTATTTTTGTCTTTTTAGTGCAATTTTTAAAATATTTTTTTTTAAATGTTTTTATGGAAAAGTGTGTTTTTTAAATTTTTTTTTTATTTTTTATTTTTTTTTTTCTACTTTTTAGTTGAAAATAAATATTTTTCTAAAACGTTTAAGAAATATGTTGGTGAACAAAAGAATCAACTACTGGTGATTATGATTTATTTATAAATAAATAGTTATGTGGTCGTGAAATGACAAGACATTATTTGTTTTGCCACAACCAATTGAAATTTTTTTTATATTAACAATTCATTATGATACCATTATGTGTATTATTACATTTTGTGTGAGGTTCTTTGGCTTCAACAATACAGTCGTAAGCTGTATCACTGCAGAAGCACACAGTGGAAACGGGTTTTTTACGGCGACGTCGTGGGGACAATCCTTGCTATACGGGGATCTGCAGCTTGAGCTGTACATTCCTATTCGCTGTACCACTGCAGAATCCGTGTAGGGAGATGCCGGGAGTTTCCTCTGCAACGCTATTTTTTTTTCGGCGAGTAATGTTTTAGGTTAAACCCGCCTTGACCCGGGAAACCCTTCGTACCTTTACTTCCTCGGAGATGCCTCCTGGAGTCATGTCCCAAAATGACAACGGATTATTGTATTGTCATCCAAGACCAAGTCTATACCAATTTTCAGAATTTTTCATCTTCAAAAAGTGCCTCAAATCGAGCGCGCAAGATTTGATTACAGACGGACGTGAAAGCGAACTTAAGAAAAGTGTTTAAAAAAGGGTTTTTTTCACTAGTTTCCTAGTTTTTAAATTCAATTGTGTGATTTACCATCAGGTGCTCAGGTTCAATAAAATAAAACAGTCATAACTCTAAAAATGACTATAATATTTGTTATAATATATTTCCGACAAAATTCAATCCTTTATGACCCTCAATATTTTCTATATCATGTTTCTCTTGCACAGGTACAAAGAAATAGTGACCCGTTACCTCCTATTCCACGTTGAATCCCGTCAAATACCTATTGGTCTTCAAGGCTACAACGTGATACTCTTGTATAATTGTATTACGCTGTGATATTTTCGTCTCCCGAATTTCGATTTTCATTTTCGACAAGTTTTTTTATCGTCACTATGCAAATAAAAACTTATACAAATCGAAAATATTTTATGACGTAAATACCTCTAAGTTCTAGAAATGTAATATAAGTGAATAACCATTCAGTTGAAAATGTCAAGTATCTAGTGTTAGGTAGGTATTCGTTTTTGAGTTATTGCACCAAAAAACCAATCAATTTTGTCAAAAACTGATATTGCGTAAAATTTCCGTTTTTCCATATTAGATTTATGAGCGAAGCGAGCGATGACTGTATTGATTTTACAATGATGTATGTGTGTTTTTTTTTCTGTCTATCAGCAACATTGTGGATAATAAGCATGCTTTGATTTTTGAGATCAACATCTTTTCTGATAAAAAAGTGAACCTAGTTGATACTTTTGTGAGGTCAAAATTGAAAATTCCATGTAGTTTTAGGAAGCGCTGAGAAAAAGATTCCTTATAAGTTTCATAAATTGAGTTCAAATAATCAAAAATACATAGTCACGATTTTTTTAGATTCTGAGGGAAGCGATGACTGTATTGATTTTTACAATAATGTGTTTTTTTATTTTTTTTTTTTTTTTGTGTCTGTCGTGACCTTTTAGGATAGTAAAAGTGCTTGGATTTTTCAATAGTAACTTTTCTGATAGAAAAGTGAATCTAGTTGGTACTTTGGGGGGTGAAAGTAAAAATTTTCAAGTAGTTTTCAAAAGCGCCGTGAAAACAAAAGAAAAATTAAGGAAAAACAGGAATTTTTACGAATTTTTTTCGAGAAAATCGATTTTGGTTTTTGGTGCAACTCAAAACAAATGACCGTAGATACTTGAAAATTTCACTGAATGTTTATATTAGAATTTTCATATACACGATAAATTTTGAAAATAATTTGAATCTTTTTGAGCTGTTTTTACGGACATGGTCAGTTTTCAATTTTTTTAGTTTTTTTTCTGTAAATATCATAAAATGTTATTTTTGGTTAAAAAAGCTTGAAAATTTAATAGAAGGCTCCTGGGTTATTGTTTCAAAAGCAAATGAAAAAATTAAAAATCCTTAGTCCAGTTTTTTTTATTTATAAGCATTTAAAGTTCAAATCTTAAACTAAATACGGAAAAATCAGCACTCACCCAACTACCACCCACCCACCACCTACAGTTATGGGGTATTTACGTTCGGCGCCACTGAGTTAGGCCTAGGCTAACGTACCGTCTTCGCTCAGAATCGTTTTCGTATTCAAATATAACACATCAATTACAATAACATACTCGACAACTATACTGTACAGCAAAGTGGTTCCCCTTGTCCCCCTTTTTTTTTTGCCTGTCATCACGATTTGGGACGGTACTTTTTCGATTTTCTTCAAACGTATCTTGTTCAATGGGAAAGTGAATTGGTTGGTGCATTCGGGAGGTCAATTTTAAAATTATCAATAATTAATCAAAAGCGCCGGAAAAATTAGACAAAAATTAAGGAAAAACGGGAATTATTACGCAAAATAGGTTTTTGACAAAATTGCATTTGGTTTTTGGTGTAACTCTAAAACAAATGAACGTTTACATAGGTACATGCAATTTTCACTGGTTGTTTATATTCGCATTTTCTATACACGATAAAATATTTTGATTTGTTTTGAACTGTTTAGGGACATTTTCAGTTTCCAATTTGTTTAGTTTTTTTCTATGAATGTCTTTAAAAACTTTATTTGTGGGTAAAAAAGCTTGAAAATTTAATACAAGGATCCCATTATAAATATTAAAAATCCAGTAACAATTTTTTTGTACATTTAAAGTTCGGATTTTGACAAAATAGGAAAAATCACGAAAATTAGCAAATTATTTAAGTTAAGAATTCATAAAAGTTTTTCTTTTTAAATCTAAGATTTGAAAATGTAGTACAAGATTCCTTATAAGTTTGCTACCTTATCAAAAAAAAAAAAAATGTCTAAAAGCAAATCAAACAAAATTTGTATAAAAATAGATAATATAATATAAGATTTTTTAATTTTTTTTAAATATTTTTACAAGATTGGATATTCCACTCGGTCCTCTTCCTCATGTAGCGATTGTTATTTTGTTTGTAATTTAAAAACAAATAACTGTAGATCATGCACCTTTTACTGAATGCTTATATTTTCAATTCTAACACCATACAATTATTAAAATATTTTGACTTTTTTAAGCTGTTTACGTAAAATAATAAAATACCAACATAGGCACAGTTTTTTTTTAAGCGTTTAAAGTTAAATTTGATAACAACTATCATATTTAAGATGTAATAATTAGTTTGTAATTAATAAATTTATACATTTCAACTTTTATATCTAAGGATTGAAAATTTAAAAAAAGGATCTACGTAACTAGGTATATATATATATTACTTATTCCCAATATATATCATAAATATACTTAGTAATATCATGGCTGCATGACTGACGTTCTTCGCTCAAAAATGTTTTTCTTATCAATGATATTAAATCATTGACCCTCACATTTAACACCATCCATTACACCACTTGTAATCTACGGTACAGCAGAGCGCCAAAGCCTCTTGCCCAACTTTTTTATGTTGTTTTTCTCAATGCTTTTCAAAAACTACAGGATTTTCAATTTAGGCTCTGGAATACACCAAATAGGAGACATTTAATTGAGTTCCAATTATCGCGAAATTGCTCAAAACATCTACAGCACTTAACGTTAAAAACTTTAGAAATCATCAACGTCCAAACTTGAGCGTCGACCCACTCGTCATGTTCTAGTACGGCGTTACCGACAGTGCTGGATTACGTCTGCACGGATGACGCTATACCTATAACATTTTTATTAGTGAGGTTTGATTACACTTCAAATTTTCATAAAACAGCTCGTATATATGTTTTTCCAAGACGGATTAAAAATCGGAAAAATCTATGTCATATTTTTTTTATAAGCATTTAAAGTTCAAATATTGACATAATATGTACAATTCACGAAAATATTTAAATTGATTTGAGTTAGAAATTTATAAAAAATTTTCGTTTTAATCTAAGATTTTTTTTTGTATTCAAAGACCAATAACTGTAGATACATGAAATTTCACATAATTTATTTTATCACTCGAATTGCTACTTGATAAAATTTTCATTAATATTTTGACTCGTTTTGACTTTTAACGAACAATTAAATTAAAATTTTTTAGTGTTTTTTTTTTCTATGAATCATAAGTTTATTTTTTGGGCCCACGTTATGAGTAAAAATGTATCGTAAAAATATTATCTTCATAAGTTAATCATAACATAATATTAATGTTGGACTTACACGTTGCAGATTTCAAAAAATTTCATTTCACATCATGTGTTGTAAATTGTGAAAAAGTTCATATTAGTTTAAAATCTAAAATCCTTTGATGTCTGAAAGCCCATCTAAATATATAATGGGGCTTTTGGGGTGCTGTTGCACCCCAGCACCCCCGTTAATTGCGGCATGGGTGTTCGTCACGCCGGCCAGGGAGTTGAGGTCAGAACCGCTTTGAGACTCGATCGGCTGGCTGGACCCGGGAGCAACGCTAGCAAAACGCGCAGACGGACGGCGGCGAGGGACAGGCATCACCGAGGCCGCGCGCGTTTTCTGCTGTTGTTCGCCGAAGTGGAACCGTCCGAGAGTTCCGCCCTGGCCGCGGGCAGCGGACGAGGCGAGGCGATGACGTGGGATCGAGGTTTAGGTGCGCGACAGTGCACTTTTGTGGTGATCGGCGGTAAGTCGCCGGTACACGTTGTCCGCGGCCTGCACCGGCGGTGGCGAGACGGGATCGCGGACGTCGCGCGCTCGAGGTCGGCGGCGCGGCGGGCGCCCGGCTGCTCCGGTCCGAAAGCGACGACGACACGACGACGGATGGCTATAGCGGTTAGGTTAGCCGTTTTGAACGGTACTTATAGTGACGACCGCTGCTGCAGTGTTGCACGAAGACGACTCGTGGCGGTGGCGACGGAGGCCTCAGAGCTCTCACGGCGGGTGAGTGACGGATGGCTATAATAATTACAGGGTGGCCAGGAACACGGACGTCAGCAGCGCCGGGCTCGAGGAAACGAAACGTTTCGACGGTGCGCGACTCTGCGGACGCCAGGGCGAAAACCGCGGACGGTATCAGGACAGCGGCGCGTTGCGGTGCTGTCCGCTGGTTCTCTGCCCTTTTCGCCCGGCGGTCTGATCCTGTCGGCCGATATTTATAAATAGTCTTCGTCGCTCGCTCCGAGCTTTGGTCGCCGTCGTCGCGGCCGGCACAACAGTCGTCTTCAGCGCCTGCGCAGTACCGTCGAGCGCACTAGCCGCTCGTCACCTGCAACTGTCGTCATCGCTCTCGCAGCCGTCGTGGCAGGGCTTCGCCCGCTGCCTTGGTCGTCTTCGCGTCCGGAGCAAACGCGCCCGCGACTCTCGTCCGCCCCGCAGGACCGGCCGTGAGAACTGTGTAGAGGTGACCGGTGGCCATCATTATCTGCGTCACCGCCCACTCACCATCACGTACACCCCCACATCGCCTCGTCTTGTTCGATGCCTTTTTTTCTTTAAAATAATTATATTTATTGTATTATATTTATTTATTAAAAAAATTTCATCAAATTAGTATAATATGATCTAATAAAATTATTCTGTTTACACAGTAAAATGTTGTTTCTTGATTTTAGCATTAATAAGAGTAGGATTTTATTTATTTCAACATAATAACGGTCCCACTGAATATGATTATGTTCACGTGCAGGGAGTGTGGGACCCTCTGGGACCCATAAAGAACACAAACTATCAATTTTTTTTGTTACGTATACAAAATATAAATAAAATAATATGATGTTTACCGGTTTCGTGGCACTTTTCTGTCCCAAAATGTGAGAACAAGCAGAAAAGGGAATTAAAAAAACACATCATTTTAAAATCAATACATTCATCGCTCGTTCAAGATCTAAAATAATAATCTAATATATATAAATCTCGTGTCACAATGTTTGTCCTCAATGGACTCCTAAACCACTTAACCGATTTTGATGAAATTTTTTACACCGCGTGTAATTTGGTCCAACTTAAAAGATAGGCTAATTTTAAAAGGGAAAGGATTAATCCCGGGAGGTGCTAAGACGGGAATTTTGAGATTTCAGATGAAAATTTTTGTTTATAAATGGTTGCCATGGGTTTTTAATGATAATAATAATAAAAAAAAACTATTTGCTTTACTTTTTAAATATAAATTATAATATAATATCAAACTATAAAAACGTGAAATGAAAATCTCTGTACAGGCTTAACTCTGAAACTACTTATCAGATCTTTTTGATTTTTTTTTTAAACGAAAGAGTATTTCACGAAGAAGTTTATATGAAAGAAAATTTTAGGTAGCTATTGGTTAATCGGTCATGTTTGTTTATTTGTATTATTATTTTTTGTCAATATACATATTACATATATATAATATAATATACAAGAAGATCTGATAAGTAGTTCCAGAGTTTAGTCTGTATAGTTATAGTCTCTGTATTTATATAGTTAGATATATATATATAAATTAATGTTCTTGGGTAGATTAGACATCTGGTAAGAAGATAGGTTAATTTACAAAGGGTTAAATTTGTTTTTTTTTATTCATCGGTACGGTTAGATTAGGATAGGATTTTGTATAGGTAACTTGATTATATTAATCCATCGTAGGTAGAATTAAGTAAAACCAACAAACTTGGTATAACTTTGATACTTTAGAGTTAAATCATACACTTATGTACTAACAGCACGGCGAGGACGGCGATCTACCACAGGTAAATTGCCTACCTGATATAATGTACTGCTGCGAATCAGAATTTTTATTCTGGGCAACGGAAAAGTTAAGATAAATTTTGAACACCATGCACCGAATGTTAAATAACGAATTGAACAAAGTTTGAGTCATACAGAGTTGATACATTTAACGGGCAACGAAGTGCACGGGATCAGCTAGTAATTATATATAACTATTGTACTATAAATCCCACATGTTTACATAAAAGTAAGTAGGTACTGCGTCTACCCGCTCATTGATCCACAAGAGTCTGACTGTCGAATCCGTACACGCTGTCAACTGTGTATTTGTATCGATGATGACGATAATATTTGTTTTGTACACAATAATATTATATTAAAATAACTTTTAGAACTAAATAAACTAATTAGTAATACATTTTTTCAGCATAACTATTATCAAAATTTTAAATCACTCATTTATTCATCATAAATATTGTTTAATTACTTTTCGTTCTCAACTCCACAAACATTTCCGGCAATCCACCGAGAAGATTAAGCAGGCGCTGATATCGCGATTTAGCTAGCAAAATTCGTTACTTAAAATATATAAAATGATAAAAAAAAAGAGAAAAAAAATCATTAACATAAGTATGTATAATGTATATAATATGTAAAATAGCCTAATAAATTTCACGTCGAGTGTTACTGCTGAGTCTAACTACTCCCCTCACGTTTTTTTCAAACTCAATTGTATTTCAGCTCATATGCTTATTGTAACTGTTATTTACAGATTGAATAGGTAGTTCAGACTTCTAGATGACGTGGTCCACTTCTCCTATCACAATTATACCCTAATCAATGATGCCATTACAGTTATTTTTATTCAGTTGAGTAGGTACTTTTTAACTCTGACTGATTTGAACTAGACTTAGAATAATAGCTTTAAACGGGAAGACTAAGATCGTTAATTTCTTGTTAAATAGTTTTGGTTTTTTTTAAAAACTTTTTATACGTACAATAGGGGCAGCCTCTTATTGGAGAGGTATATATAAATATATAAATATAAAAATTGTACATGAATAAATTTGGGTGGAACCTTTTTTGACGGGAGCCGTTTGAGAATAAGCAAACAGTGGATGGGGGCCGTTTGAGATGTATCGATAGTAGTTGGGCTAGGCCAGCGTTTCTTAATGTTTTTTTTTATTTATTGTTCTATTTTTATGGGACCTTTTTTAATGTATATTTTTATCGTGGAACCCACCTACTTTGATTCAATTGTTTTAATGCTACATTAATTTTAAAAAATGTACCAAAAGTATTTAAAATAACAGACAACCCGGACTTTTAATTTTAAATTTTAACGAGATGAATGGTATTGTATTTTATATAATTACCGGTAGGTATACTTAATATTAGGCTTATATTTAGCTTATTGGATGATGAAAGTTGAATTTTCGTGACAGATTCGGCATCAAGTCTGTCGCAGTATTTCATTTTCGTTGATACATAAGCTGCAGAGACGATTGCGATTACGTCTTAGTTAATCTTTGGTGATCGACCACAAACTTTATCTTGTTAGAGTTCAAGAGTCAATTATATCGATAAAACATTATAGCTGACAATTACGAGGTGAGTGAGTCGACCTACTATTTGTGAATATATTAGCTTAATACTCTTCAGTTAAATTTTTCAAAGTAATTTCTTAAATGTTTTAAAAATAGCATCTAGGTTTCGTGGAACCCTTATATTATTACGATTTTCGTGAAACTCCTGCAGGGTTCCGCGGAACACAGTTTAAAAAAAAAAAACTGGGATAGACCAATACGGTTGATCTTTCAGCAGAGCAACGAAATGTGTATGACACCTACTATAAAATGGCCCGGAAGTTCCTGACATTTAAATTTCGAACTACTTGTGTTGAGATATGCGACTTTTTTTTTTTTTTATTAAATATCTAGGAATGAATTGATTTGAAATAAATGTAAAGAAATGATATTTTGAGTATTACGGCCCAGCTGGCGATTCAAAAAGGTTAAATTTTATACGAAGTGTATGTACGAAGCTTACTATTTCATAATCTGTCGACACACGTGGATTGAAATTCTAATGCAAATAATTAATAAACGAACGTGCATAAATGTAATAAAATACTTTTATTATGGAAACGGAATAAATAAGGTAACGATTGGAATAACTATATGAACTAGTTTTTTTTTTTTTTAGGTCAAAATGCACTTTATGTTTTATACGTGATAGTTAAAAGTCTGATGAAGATGATGATGATGACGACCTTATTTCTAAAAACATTAATAACTATATTGCGTTATGTTTTGTGGTTCCAATATTGCTATAAACCAGACATGTTTGACGGCAATGGGATTTCACAACAACACGACAAATCCCTCATAAATATAATATACTACTGATAATATATTATCATATTATGAATGTTTTTCGAAAATCCCGCATCGTTTAAAAAAACCTAGATCCGCTAATGCTGTACAGTAGTCGTACAGTTTCATTTTAAAATTACGATAATAATTATTCGGTATTGAAAATTCGAAACACTGTATAATAGTTGCAAGGAAAGGAAAATATTAAATAGGTTTACTTTATTGACATTTTGTTTTGTATATTTGACATAATATATTTGTTAGGTACGTCATATAATTATATCAACTGACAACTATAAAATCTCAATTCAAAAATAAAACTATTGAATTTCAATATTCCAGTCAAATCAGTCAATTATTATTATTATTATTATAAACACATCGAAGTTAGTAAAATAATGAAAATATTTGCAATGGTTAAACAGATAACAGAAAATATAAAATCTGGTTGATATAGGTATTAGGTAGGTACCTACCATATAATAGTGGTGGCTTATTATATTTTACTATTATTATTATTATTATTATTATTAATTGTATCTACCTACTATTATATATTATTACAGGCGGGTTACCTTCCTAATTAATTTTTGAATGAAATATGATTAACGGATAAGTAACATATTATTTAAAATTAAGCTAAACAGTACCCGTCAATGCGTTGGTACATAATATAGTCATTATTATACAATATTATATTATATCGTTAATTGTTATATATAAACTCATGCAGAAACCATTAGTACCTCCTACCTAAACATGCTGTGCTGTAATATTATACATTCACAGTGTTTTTCATTTTTCCCCCTTGTAGCAAAATAAATTAAATTTGTGAAATCGTAATGGAAACACTTACCTACCTACCAATAGTATTATACAGTGGCGTTTAAAACGTAGAAATATTATCACTATGGGCCAATTACATTTTTTAAAGGGCCGGGGGGAGGGAGAGTTATAATGATGACATATTAGTATACATTATGTCATGATATTATGTCTGAAGTGAACTTAAAATTTCACTATAGGTCAGGCACCCATCTGTACCCCCTCTGACCCTCTCTGCACTCCATATAATGTACATATACGGCACTGGTATCATAACAATGCTTAAAATAGTACAGATGATGATTTATTTCGAAGTTTAATGTTTAAAATGTATTAAGAAAGCTTTTAAAATAAACACGTATAAGGTGTTAGTATATTATATCATGCATACTCATTGTTACGAATATGGAGTACTGACACGAAGTACGAAGAATAAAAATATATACATACCATGAATAATTTTATATTTTTATCTTACAAAGTTGAATCATATTAAAAATTGTAGATAGATACATATAGTATAAAAAGGCAATGTGCGTGTGGTCGTGGCTTGCATACTCAAAAACTACTTGACCGAATTTTACGAACATTTTAGAGATTGTTCTAATAGAGATAACATGAGGTTAAAGCGGTAGTTTGAACCACGCCCGATAAGTGGCGCTGAAAAACTTTTATCTCAATATTATTTTGTTGAATTCAATAATACGTCTTAGGTATAAACACACTACTTAACTAAGTACCTATTACCGTTGAGTAATGAGTACATTGCAATGCAATATACTCAAAGGTATTACTAACAAGTAACAATAGTAACAAGTTTCAGTTTTTTTTTAAATTGTTCATTTTCGCGGGTGGAGATATACATCTAAACCGATTAGATCATCAAGTTATTATACTTAAACTGAAGTATAACAAGTATTTGTATTCAATCCGCCGCAGGTGATTTTCCCACCTCTGTGAGATTTGTCCTCAAGGCGAGGTACACTGACTCTGACATGTCCGTGAACTTAGGTAAACCTATACCAAAATACACCGAGTACCGTATTTTATAATTGTTAATTTATCCCGGAAATGGTCGGATAAAACAGCTAATATTTAATAATAAATAACAATATCTATAGAATAAAATAAGTAGGTACCTAATTTATTGATGTATAAATATAATACAATTTTATATAATTTTATTTGCCATGTTTATATATCCACAGAAATGTAAAAATCATCAATCGCGGGTTCACGTTATTTTGTAAACATTAATTTCCCATAATACGATAACCGTAATTTTTATTACGACTGTGAGACAATAATAATAATAATTTTTTTTTTTAGGTGGTTGAGGCTCCCACAACTGAGGTCATTAGTCTGTGGAACTGTGGGGAGGTCACTGTAGGTTTTGAACACGTGTGTGTTTGTTTTGGCAGAATTTTTAAGTGGGCATCACCTGTAGGTATCTGCCATGCCCGGATGGGGGATGGCGGCCTCTCTCTCCGGACACCGTGACTGCCCTAAGAAAAATGCCGTCCGTGGCCGAGTTCGAACCGGCGACCGACGCCTTAGTCCGCTCGGCCACTCCGTCCCCCAATAATAATAATTATTATTGTAGAATGGATCCAAATACCTACGAACAACCCTCTCCAATTATAGATTGTTTAATACTGCAACTTTTAATAATATAATAAGAACAAAATCTGTCCAATTAAGGTTTAGGCTATTGTAATTAGTATACATTTGATTACAATATGGTTTTCAAAAATATTTAGTCTTTCATCATCGATGTTGATTTTACGTGTACACAGAAGGTCAACGCACGAGATTTATTGTGTTTTCAGAGAGCGGCCATTAAAATGTATATTCGCTAAAATTTGTATTCTGCGCAAGTGTTTGACGAGCGCTAAACTATTGAGTATTGAGTAAGCAAAACACGCGCAAAAATTGCAATAGGTTTGTCATTTTACCTTGATGAGCACAAAATATAATAATAGTTTAAATATAATATTTTATTATTACCATTGTACCGATTCACAATGTTTGTACAATACACACGTTATGAAATTTAAAATACGCATTAAGCGATGTACAAAAAATATCATTAAAATAATATTAAATAACGTGAAAATTGTACAAGTATGAAGTAACTATAATAATTGCGGTGTATATAGTATCCAACCGTAAGAAAAAAAATACACGCATTTGTAAGTAATTGACTTTAATTAATTTGGTTACACTCGTAATTAGGACTAGGATGTATACTATTATGTAGGTAAGCACGTATTAAAAAAAAAAATACAAAAATACAAACTTTGACAAGTATTTGATTTTTCATTTTAAGATATTCTAATGTGGAGCTTTGATCAATTAATGAATAAATGGGAAATGAATAACAAAATAATAAAAACATTTAATATTTTAAATGTTTATTATGTTTATTAATTTCCTGAAATAATAATGGATATAACATCAATATAAATATTTCGAATTAATTGGTAGGAGGTATAGCTGCACATTTACTGCTACACTATTTTATTATTATAATATAGGACGTGACATAAACTTTCAATAATAAATTGCTATTAATTTTATTAAGACTTAAAAGTTGAAAATATTTAAGTGTATTGTATTATATTATTGTTTTTTTTCTTCAAAAAAATAACGGGCCCCACTGAAATGGTTTGTAGGTTGCTTATATTATATTATTTTTGACATAGGTACACTTCGAAAATCCTATAGTCAAAGTACATATTTTATATCGAAATAAAAGAATATACGTTCAATAATATTGTATTATAAATCCAACTAAATGAATATTAATCACTTTAACTGATATTATAATATTGCACATCGTTTTTGTTTGTTTGTCGGAAAATATATTCATCATTGAGATTTGAGAAATATACGTTTGTGGTTTACGTAGGTAGGTATATTGATTATTTTTTACTGCAACAGGTGTTTAAACAAAGGTAAAAAATCAACGAATAAACACCGAATTCAGTGACTATTTGATTCATACGATTCAATTAATTTTGTTCATAAAATTGTCAAAAAACAATCTGCGTGGCTTGTTTAGCCGAAGTTCAATTACAGGTGCACAAATTTAATTCGAAAGTAATAATGACAAGTGTCGTGACCACTTGCTGGACGGTCGAATAGCAACTAAATACCTGGTCGAAAGTGTCATTAAAATGGGGGAGGGGTCCTTAAAATTAATCACTCCAGACGCACTCGTACTCGACATTTGTGCTTATTACAATTACTCATTCTTATTGTTGTAATAATTTGAGTTTTAATTCGTTACGTAGCCCATGCAGAGAAATACACAATAACGCATACGGAAGAATAAAAGAACAATAACAGCATTTCTGAATACGGTATTATACTTCTAAACCGTTTTGCTGCTAATCTGACCAGCAATCATAATAATATATTGATATCGAATATAATTCGATATGCACTGCGGTTGTGTGGTTTCTCAGGTTTTCATATTTAACAGTAATATAATAATAATATTTAAAAAAAAAAAAAAAACAAAACTGTTAGGTACAATAATATAAACTGAAAACAACATCGAATTCTTCGGTAATACGGTACAATACCGTTTTGGAACATAATATTGGTAATATGACATTTTAATATCGACTATGGGCACGGGTTTTATGGCAATGTGATTATGGTTTGGGCAATGTTCCCGGCTACGATGTAGAACATCCAAAAAACGATATGATTCCAATGATTCCATTATTTTAAAGCATCTAATGTCGACTTAACATCTGCAGGGTATTAACCAGAAGTTTTCAATGAGGGGGGGGGGGCACAGTCAATTAAAATTAGGTATCATAAAAACTATTTTATTTTATAATAAAATATAAAAGCTACTATGTTCTATGTTACATGCATGATACGATAAATAATTATAATAGGTAATAATTTTTATTTGTTAAAATGTATGGTTAATCAAAATGAGTCATCTGGTTTTAAATGGTTGTATACTTATATAATATTTTAAGCATATAGTATCAGAGTGATCATTGATACATTGCATAAAATAATAATAAATTCAATTTAGTTAATAGTATACCTACTATATTTATACATTTTCCATCATATGACTTCCCTTCCCTATTTGCTTTTTTTTTTACTTTACTGGCCATTTAGGTATTTTGCAGCTACTATTATGACACTCCATTTATATCGGTCAGTTGCAGTTTAAAGATATGCTGCTTCGTCTACCATTTTTATGTTTACATTTACTCTATCTATTGCCACCGTTTCAGAGGTTTTCCCCTAGGGCACTTGCCAGTTGGTTTATTAATTACATAGTACCTTTCAAAATATCTTCCCCTCAGCTCGCCATACATGACCCGCCCATTCTACACGCTTGGATTTCAGAAAAGCTTTAATATTTGATTTATTGTATGGGGATTCCAAGTTGGAATTTTTTTCTCCTTTCGTACTCGCCGCAGTTCGTTTGTTTCTCACAGGCATATATTATTATCACTATTGGGCGTAAGTAAACTATGTACTTACATTTTTCCACTGTCACACATGATAATATTCTTGAACTTATAAATGTATTTAGTAAAAAATATGTTCGATTCGCCGAGTTGGTTCTAAGCTTAACTTCATGTAGTTGTTATGATTAATGATCACTCCTGAGTCTTTAAAATTCTCGACCTGTTCAAAGCTGTGTGGTCCGACTGTCAAATTGTTCTTTATATGGTCGTGTGGCGTACCATTAACATGTATTTTGTTTTTTTTTCGTTAATCCTAAAGCTCATTTAATTAATTTGTCCATAGTGTGTATTACCTACACGTAGGGCTACATCATGGCGACTATTTCCTATTATGAAAACATTGTCCACATACGCCAACTTTGTCACATTTCTATTAAGCTCCACTACTCGGTCTTCTCCTATACATATCTAACCACTTTTTCAAGAGCGAATTTAAACAATATGGAAGAGAGGGCTAAGGAATCTCCTTAATTCCTTTATTTAATCCCGATTTTACTTCAAAATTAAGGGATAGCCTCCCCTCACCATAAGACTTTGCAGAATGTGTCAGCTCCCTAATTGCTACCTTTTGCAATCGACTCCATCGTGTTTTAGCCAATCTGAGGCAAAGATATATTAAAGAAGTAGTTTGTATATATGGTGTCCCAGGAGGTGTCCCAGATGAATCATTTTTGATAAGCATGTATAACTTCAATTTTCTTTTATTATTTGATCCAATCACATATAATTAATAAATAATAATTGCATTGTTCTGGGCACATTTTTGGAAAATAATTTTCTTATAATAAAAATATATTATCACTTGTTATTTCAAAAATCAATTAACATTTTAGAAAATATTTTTTTATATTCCTTTACTTAATAAAAATACAGGTAGGTACTATTTATAATATATAATATTTTTTCAAATCTTCCTTTTTTATACGACAATATAGATTTTTAATTTAATGTACTGAAGCAGAATATTATTCAGATAATTTGTATATGTAAAAATACAATTTCAAACGAGTATTTAATTAGTAACTAGTATTTGAAGTTTAGATGAGCAAAGTGGAGATCATCACAACTCCGCTCATCTAACTTTTATTTAAATACTTATTAAGTTATTAGTCTTAAACTTATAACTCGTTATAAGTTATAATTAATCATACAAAATTCGATTATCATGTTATAAGTATATAAAATATGTACTTCCAAAAATATTCCACTTCTTAATATAAAATTGAATATGACGTATGAAAAAAACAGAAAAAGTAAACAATTTAAAAAACGATAACAATAAAAAAATAGTTTCCAAGTAGATAATATAATTTTTTTTCATAAATGGTTTTTAATAATGTCATCCAATTAGGTAAATTTTTAAAGACGTTAATAGTTTTTAAAATAATGAGTGTTAATTGATAAAAGGATCTCTCTGTATACACGAAAAATACGTTTAAATCACTGCTATTAGTTACCTAGCTACTTATATGTTTTTTTTTATTTCACAAGATATACATTGGCGTATTGTAAATAGTATCGATTTGCTATTATTATTTGTTCTATGATATAAGTTATTACTTATTACCTCTTACAGTAGGTAATAAGGTAAGAAAATCTTAATATGTAGGGTGATAAATGATAATAACAACATTTAAATAAATGATAAACTACTATAATATAACAACTACTAGGTAAAACATTTTATAGTGATTAAGTTGCTAATTTAATCACATTGGCTTAATATTTAATTATATTATAAAGATTTTGTTTTATATTTTATTTTAACATGGTTAATAGGGCTGAAGGGGGGGGGGGGTTGAAGAGCCCTTGTCCCCCTGGATGAGCCATTGATTAAAATGAATGGTATAATTAATGTTACATATACAGAGTGCTAGAAAAATGTCTGTATAGGTACTGACAATGAGTTACCTATTTATAATCACATATTATATAAGCTATATATACAAAATTATATGTATAGGTAGGTACATAAATCAATGCCCACATTTATTTTAGTATTTACTTTAATAACGATTAGTTACATAATATTCACTATTGTCGCACATAAAAAAGAAATTTAAAAAAAAATTACCGTATTGGGACTAGCGACTAGTGTAATATTATGGTTAATGCTTGGTTCAATAGCATGGACGTAGGTCGATTTACACCGATTATCGTAAATAATAAAATTATAGGTACAACATCCTGTTGTACCGCAAAATAGGTAAAATAGGCATACTATTATATTTTGTGGTTTTACTAAAGAATTCTTCCATACATATATTATCATATACCTAATATACGATATACCCACTCATAATTTATATGTATAACAAAATATTATGTTAAATATATTATAAATTATACATATGTATAGCTACACTAATACACTATATTATACCGTGTTTATACACTAGATGTAAAATGAAGATATAATTCTTAAGAAGAAACTACTATAGTTATTGAGTTGTACAATAAGATATCTGAGATCCAGCGTATTATTATTTATCATAGTAAAAAGTGTTTAATAAAACAAGTGTTTTAAATAATTAACGTAAAAATAATACTCTTGCGGTGACAAATAAAAGTATTTTTCGTGTTTCGTATAGGTATTCACTAATTTATAGTTGAACAACCGGTGTATAATAAAAGAAAAAAACGACAGTTGATTGAATATACAGCTGCAGGTGTCATATTGAAAATAAAATATTTATAATTAAAACAGTATTTCGTGAATTCGAAGCCAACTGAGCCAATCGTGAACGTATACTATACTTTTATGCCGTTTCTGGATTTGAACCTTCGAAGGATACTGCAGTAGGATCTCCGCCATATCCCGGACTCGGCTCGGTGTGGAAGTGCTTTGTAAAATAAATACATAAAAAGCCTTTTCATGTTCAATATGTGAACGAGAAATTAACTTCCGAGTTCCGACACTATTTATCCATTACATTCCTTTGATCCGCGTCTCATCATATTAAATTATGAAGTCCGCGATGAATACGCCACTGCTGCAGTGAATCGTTCGGAAATTTGTCGTGTATATTTAATCGACGACACACCTTCTCTCCTCCATTGTCCCATTACAACCAATTGTTCGTATAAGTACAACCTTTTTTGTTACGCATTAAAGCCGATCGAAATCGCTAATACAAATGCGATTATATATAGACAGCGAACATTTTTTACAGCTTTATACACTGCAGCAGTGCAGCCTGCAGAGGTTAAAAAAGTCCGAGAAAAAAAATTTTGTTGATAATAATATACTAAATAACGATTTACAACTTTTCTCGCAATCGTCCAACTATTAACTATAATATTATCAACAGTCAAAAATCGTATAAAATTTTAATATTTAGTAACGTGTCCCACTTGGTAAATGTATATTATATACATATCACTTGTGATTCGTTGGCAATTATATATATAAGTAAACGCACGGTTTTCGAGACCGCAAACAATTAACAGTTCTATAATGTAAATTAAAACCAATCGCAATCAATATTATAATATAATCCTTATAATTATAAAAGAACAGGTCTGTTTTATGTACCGATTTTTTGACGACACTATTGAACTTACTGCCAATTTTTTTCACTGAGTTGTTCCAAATACTTTCCTGAGAGATTAATATTATTTACAATTGTATATTGTTACTTATAAAAAATGCTGATTCTGTTGGTTAAGAAACTGTGTTTTTATTTGTCATTTCAATAACTGAACCAGTGGCGTAGACAAGGGGGGACGTGGGGGTCAGATCCCCCATTTGCTTTTCATTACCTTAGTAAAAAGTTTTGAGAGGGTGGGGGATTTTCCAATTTTCCCCTCCCATTTAGCTATGTCGTTTTTTTGATCCACCTTCCCCCCCCCCTCCTTCAGAAATCATGTCTACACTACTGAACTGAACTGTTATCCGATTTATGTTTGAAATATACCTTAAATGTCTGTTGTTTGTGAAAAATATACATGCACCGATTATATAATCGTTTACGCACTCTGTCGTAAATAAAGACTGACCAAAATTAAAAACTACAGATTAATATAAATTTTGTTACATAGGTACATAGTTTTTATATTAAATACATGACTACATGAGAGGTGTATAGAAAACACCGATCACTTTATTAGCTGAATTATATAAATTACGTATGCGTTATCGAATAAATTTAGTTTCAACTTTTACATTACCTACTATAACGATTATTTAAAATGTATTGTCTTTATGACTTAAAGACTTTATGTCTTTATCTATTGTAGAGATACGTCGATATACGCGGCACTGCATTTTAGGTGTGTTCATTTTTTCCCGGATGAAGTCGGGTGATAGGTACAACTATAGTATTCATACGAAAAATGCAAAATAATCATACTTAGATAGCAATGATATCGGAGATGGACGTTTTAAGAGAGTTTTTTTAAGTAATGTTTGTTTAATGTTTATAAAACATTAATACTTTAATAATTTTTATTTGCATCATCAAATAATATTTACAATTAAAAATTTACTTGATAAAAAAATTCAATAGCTCTCCAATAACCATATTTTGTGTTTTTAGTAGGCGAGTACAAATACAAAGGTTATAAGTTTAACAAGTTTCTCTGAAATATGAAATTATAAAGTTACTGAATAAAAATTGATATTGGATTTTTGATTAATATACAGAAACATTATTTTATACCTATTAATTAAATATTATAAAAGTTTAACTTTTTAATATAATATACTAGGAAACATTTTTACATTTATTTAAATCAATAATTAATTTTCTACATAGGATCAATACCTACATGTATTGCATTCATTTTTCAAAACATTTAAATTACCAAGATTTTTCAAGCGCGTTTTAGTTTGCATGCTGTAGCATAAATAAATAAACATTTACTTTTAACATAATATTTAAAATATCATTTTTATAATAAATATATTTAATTAAAATTAATCTAATTAAATTCCGTATATAAGTAAATTTTTTGTTGGGTAAGACATAGCCTTCTTATGTATATCGATCAGATTCATAATTGTATAATATGTTGGTTAATTATGATCCATTTTTATCATAGAATATTGGCTGCAAATCAGATATTAATATTTTAAATATTAAAAGAATATTATTTATTTAAAAAAAAATATATTTAACTATCTAGTCACTACTCATCACTCAGTAATTAATTATTTGAATATAAATATAATTTATGTATAATATACGATAAACCAGTACATCGATGGAACTGTATTGGACAAAAACATATTTTTCATACCTGAAGGTAAAACTAAAAGGCAAGCGAAATCGGTTTACTGACCGTCAACGATGAGGAGTGCAATTATTGGTACACTGATTCTAAAATACAAATTATGGTTTTAAGTGCAACTGACCCATGTTTATCTAAATAATCCACCAATAAGTAGGTACCAGAGCCCAAACTAATACCTATATAGTGGATAATGGAGTTTATATTACCACCACTATAATCACTATACTATTATAGTAGGTATTGAAGTTAGTGAATCATAATATTACATCTGGTAAAGTATGTGATAGTTGAATTTCTCAATAAAATTACAAGTACAACGAATTGAAAAATAAATTATGTTTTGTTTGTATTTTATTGAGGTTTATATATACTGAATATATTTAATTTACCTTATTATAACTATATTATTATTTATAACAATTAAAATGTATAATGTTTACAATAAAAACTTGCATCGGTAAATTATTACAGCCGTGGGAAAATTATTAGCGATTAAAAAGATAGAAGAAAGTCGAAAGGGAAAGCAAAAGAGAAATAATATAATATAAGACATGAAAAATAAGAAATATACTGATAGATACCTTCAAATAATAATTATCTGCGTCCTATTCAAATTTCATACGGAGAAGCTCAATTTATATGTAAAAAAAAAGAGGTAATTAAAGTAATGAGCAAAGCATATCGCCGCAAGCCATGCATCATCGATTTAACGTTTACATATTTCATAACTAAAACTGTTGGAAAGTCAAAAATAATTAAAAATATTATGCTACCTATAGAATATTTAAAACTTATTGCCTATCGGTCGTTGTTTTATACAATAATTCGTGAAGTCTATTTTTCGGTTAGCGTGTAAAACTCGGCGAACCCTGTCGTCGGCTAAATGCCAATACAAAGGTACGAATGATATTATTGCACGTGATGGATAATAATATATTAATTATATAAATAATGATATTAAATTTGTAGGTATCCTACAGCGTATACGAGTTTTGATCAATACAATTTATTATAATCACACAAATTCTGGTAAGCTTTTGTTTCCTTCTTTCATTTCCAAACAGAGATTTATCAGTATTTTTTTTATTTTTTTTTTTTTTTATTGAGCCCATGTGTTAATGTATAATACTATACGGTTTGGCAATTTGTGTTATTTTTGATTTTTCAATATCGGTGTAGGTAAATATACTCTCCGGACATTTAAGCATATTTGCTTTACAGCAACGGCGCAACGCTATGTAGTCAAATTTTTCCAGGTATGTTTTAGAAAATACACATAAGTATATAACCCTCGAAACATGATTTGGAGTTATTTTTATTAAAATTAATTATTTCCATTGTATGCGTTAAATGAGTAATGGCACTATAAAAAAAAAAACACTTCCTAGTTCCCAACTCAAGAGATATAGGTGTGTGGGACTGAAAGTATTTTATGAAACAGTTCTATATTAACCCAAGAAAGGTTTTAGTATAATTTTCCTCAGTAAAATATCCAAAACTGTGATAAATTTAACAAAAATAAAAAGGTATTTTGTGCTTAAACTACACATTATTATCTTGAAATCAACTGGCTTAGGTCTTGCACCTTGATATAATGATATGTACAATGTGTATTGTGTATACTTTGTACAGGATGATTATTTTTTAAATTTACATGTTTTGCAGTATGAACTGCTTATAGTATTATTGTTATATTATTTTATGTCTATATTATAAATGTATAATCATTGTTTAACATTTAAGTTTTTGTTTTCCCTGACGCGTTTGGAAATTAGTAATTGCCGCTCAATCGTTCATTTTCCCACCAGAAAAGTTACTGAAGTCGAAAGTAAGTCGGGTGAAGTTTTAAAAAAAAAAATATAGAAAATACACAATATATACTAAATCAAAACCATATTAATATAATATCATACTATAGAATACCATTGCTATTATATTATAGAATTAATAACGTTATCGCGACCAAACTTAATACGATTATAACAATATATTTTGTATAATATTAAATGAGTCGGCATTTTCCCCCTAGACTCATCTAGACGATACATCTTTGGCTATCTGGGATCACCCTTATCACCTATCGTTATAGTCGTGTGCCTGCACCGTCGCACATCGCGGTAGCTGAAGACGATGTGCATCGTATAATATAATATTATTGTTATGTGTACGGGCGTATAATAATAATAATAATAATAATAATATAATAGAGTGGAAATTAATCACACCGGTCGGCGGCGGTGGCTGAGACGGTGTCCGTTGAACTTTGTGCGCGGTCACCATCACATAGCTATTATTGCAGAGATTAATAATAATGTCATTGACAAAACTTAACATACCTAATTATAATAATATTATATATTTTTTATAAACAAATGAGTTGGCATTTTCCCCCTGGATTCGTCTAGGCGATACATTTTTGGCTATATCTGGGATCACCCTTCTCACTTATCTTTGGTCTTGTGCCTGCACCGTCGCACACCGCTGTAGCTGACGACGGGCACATCGTATAATATAATATTATTGTTATATGTGTACGGGCGTATAATAATAATAATAATAATATAATAGAGTGGAAATGAATCACACCGGTCGGCGGCGGTGGCTGAGGCGGTGTCCGTTGAACTTTGTGCGCGGGGCCCGCCGCTACTGTTATTACGACGGCATATATTACTAATGCTGGAAAACGGTGCGACCTTGAGAATGGCCGTCGGCAGCTCGGACGGTGTGTGCGACGACCTCAGTCGGTATAAAATTAATATCAGATCCCGTTCCAACCTTAAAGGACCATCAAACTCAAAAAATCGATAATTTTTTTTACCCTAATCAATAGAATAGGGTTTAACTGGGATAACGATACCGCTAAAATACGTTTGTGGCTATTCGTTCGCTAGTCGCGATGATTTTTGACATTTCGTGTGACGTCACGGATTCATTCTCCGCGGCGGCGGCCATAAATCATTATACGCGGCAATATTTATCCGTTTTTGGTTTAACGTAAAATGCTGTTAATTAACTAATTTTTTCCGAATGAACTAATTAAATGTATTTAAGATTACCTCATAGACTTTCCATTTGTATAATTATATCACATTTTGGTTTAATATTGTAGAAAAAAATAACACTTTGATAAATTTATTATAATACGAATTTATGAATTTTCGTACCATAAATTGCACTGCAGTTAACGTGTGTAATATTGTTTTGACGATCGTGACATCGTGACGGTGTACCTATAGATAATAATAGTTTTATCCGTCGTGGCATATTATGTTATTATAATCTAACAATTACCAATATACGTCTCATTTCGTACACTGCACTCACGTTGTCAACACTTTATCCTTTATCATGGTGGTATGTTTTAGTAGTATATATTTATATGTTCACGGCCAGCTTTTCCACGGTTAGGTTACGGTTAACTGATAAAGAAAACAGTGTAACCAACATGAGTAAAAAATGAAATACAATAAATATTTTTTTTGTGAGACGAAATTTGGTAGACAATCAGTGTGTAATGTGTTACACGGTAAATCAGAGTGCTCCAAGCCGAACATCCCCGCTTGAAAAAAAAATTTTACCGTGGAAAAGCTGGCTGTGAACTTACAAATATATACTACTTGTTTTGTTACTTGCAGCCGCTAAAATGTTGTGTTCAGTATTTGGTTGCAATTGCAATAGTTCAAAAAATAATGGTGCGGGAAAAATACATTTTTATAGATTTCCTCACAGAGAAACTTCACCAGATCGATTCAAAAAGTGGACTGCATTTTGTAAGCGAAAACAATTTGTTCCGGGTAAGTCATCAATGATTTGTTCTAAACATTTTTCTAACTAAATGAATCCGACTTATTACGCGAAAAACTTATGCCTGACACTAAAGTAGTTTTAAGATTAAAACCCAGTTTTCCCTACAATTTTTAGTACTCAAAAAAATATTTCTTTCGCTTCAACATCTAGTGATTTAAATAGACAGGAAAGAATGTCGAGAAAGAGGGAAAAATATATAGTTTTAGAATTACTAAAAACTAGTACACAAAAAAAAAAAAAAATAATGACGTACATGATGAAATTTTTGATGACGAAAACGTTAATGACGATTTACATTCCAGTTTAATTTCTTTATGCTCTAAACAAAGTTATGATGACACTGATAATAATAAGGGCATCCAATGTGAAGTAGATAATGAAATTTACCATTGTCAAGATAGTGTGATTATGATACGTCGTTCAACTATTTGTCCGACGGAAATAGCTCCTCTGAAGATGATACAGATGTGAAATTTAAAGATAGTGAAAGTATGACAGATATAAGTATAAATGCATGTTTTATAGTATTTTGGGAAAGTCTTTTAATTTTTTTCAAATCTTGTGATATATGTTCTGGTAAGATAATAAAACTTAAACACTTCGTTCAAGGTGCATTTTTATCTGTCAATACGATTTGTGAAGATGGTCATCTATACCAATGGAACTCTCAAAATAAAAATGGAACACGTCCAGAGGGAAATATTTTAATAGGTGCTTCTTTGACACTATCTGGTATATCTGGTATTTTATTCGCTCAAATGACAGTTTTTTGTGAAACATTAAAACTTGTATTTTTTTCTCGTACTTCATATGATAAAATAATTCGAAACTATACAGAACCTGTCATAAACGCAATATGGAGTAAACATAAAAAATCTAATTTTCACGAGTTAAAGAGTGCTGATAAAATTTAGTTAGCAGGTGATGGACAATTTAATTCCCCAGGGTTTTGTGCAAAATATTGTATTTATACATTAATTGATTTGAATAGCAGTAAAATTATTGATTTCAAGCTTGTTCAAAAAGGAATGTTTAAAGGAGATTTAGAACGTAAAGCTTGCGAAATGTTACTCGAAGAAATCGTAGGACAAGGCTGTAAAATTGATTTATTCCGCACTGATAGGCACAAAAAAATTCGATATGATATTCGCACTAAATTTTCGGAAATTCAACACGAGTTCGATATCTGGCATTTATCGAAAAGTTTGATGAAAAGAATGAAGGTATTAGATAAAAAATACCCTGATGCTTATTTGTGGAAGGCAAGCATAAATAATCATTTATGGTGGTTATCTAAAACATGTAAAGAGGATGGCTTATTACTCACACAAAAAATGTACATCAGTTCTTCAACACATTAGCAATATACACGAGTGGGAAGAAGATGGAATTATACAAAAATGTGAACATGAAACATTGAGCGAAGAATATAAAAATAATACATTATGGATACATCCAGATAGCGAGTCTTACAATGCTCTAAAAAAAATTTTATTGGCAAAAGATTTTCTAAAAAATCACCAACATGCCAAACATTTTGTACACACAGGGCGTTTAGAACCATATCACAATGTTACTACTAACACAAAATAAAGGATATTAATATTATTATAATCATAAAGATATTTATAACTACGACTATGACTATATTTTTATGAAAAATAAACATCGATAAAATCATATAAAATTAAAAATAAACTTATAAACAGTTATGACAGTGATGTATTATTATAATACTATAATTGTTATTATTTTATTAATATTAGACCGAAATGTGATCTTATTATACGAATAGAAAGATTATGAGGTACTCTCAAACACATTTGGTTAGGTTATTCGAAAAACAATAAGTTCATTACCAGTACTTTACGTCAAACCAAAAAATGGATAAATATTGCTGTGCGTTATATATGGCCGCCGCCGCGGCGAATGAATCCGTGATGTCACGCGCAAGCCCGTAACTATACCGAAAGGATAGTCACAAACGAATTTTAGAGGCATCATTTTTTTTGTCATAGTATGTACTATAATTTAAGCTTAAGATAATTTTTGTAGTTGGATGGTCCTTTAATATGCTTGATAATTTTAAGGTCTATATGCGGTACTTATCGACGGACAATATAAGACAAGTCGCACACCGTTGTTATATAACATATTATGCTTAAGTCATATTATACCGTGCAGCGACGTGCATAACTTATTTTTCGGGTAAGGCTTGTGTGACATTTTCAATACTTACCTACACCCCCCCCCCCCCCCCAATGATCAAATCGGTAAACTTGTTTTTTTCAAGTCATATTCCAACTGAAATTGTTATCATTCGATCGTGTACAAGTAACTGAATTTTTTTTTTAATACCTATAATTATAGTCTGAACAGGTCCATTTCATTTTATAGCTATATAGCAGAGTAATGGTAAAACTTTCTTTTTCGTAAATTGTTTCAATAAACTATATATATTATGCTGCACTCAATCGCTGTCGTTGATATTAGAACACCATAGTCGTAAATAATTATGGTATAAAATGTTCAAAAATTCACACGATTGGTAAACATTTAAATGAAAGAGCTTTTACAAAGTCAAATATATTTATTTTACCCATAAATTTTTCTTCAAAAAAAATGTTCTTTCAATAAAATAATTTTACTTTTGTTCTGCCCACTTGTTATTTTTATGTAATAATCGTATTTATATAGTCGGACCTAACTAGTGTGTTACCGTTTCTATAGACGGACCCTATTAGTTTATCTTTATCATAAATGTTATCTAGGTCTCAACTGGGATACACCCGTTTAGAAGTACCTAAATTAGGTATTATTGTTAAATATTTTTAACGAGTGTGACTAATGATGTTATGTTTTTAAGGTTTTTCTAAAAAAAACATAATTTCACTAGACGTCTTAAAAAAACGGACATTATGGGAAGAATCTAACCTACACATATTATCTCTTTTTATTTGCCACTGATATCATATTATTGCAATACTAAATAACATACAATACGGCGATACGCCGATAGCCAATACCTAAGTACGTTAATTTTACAGTGGCACCGAACTAATTTTTTTTAGGTATGTCAATGAACAATAACGTCAATGAATTATACCCACTTACACCCACAGGGTATATTTGAACTAAGTCGTAGGAGCAAACCCCCTCACCAATTTCTTAACCTAAATAATATCGTATAAATACCGTTACGATATAATTTGTGCCTGCAGTCTCTCCTCGTTGGATATGACGTGAGCGACGTTCCCTATATTCCTAAATCGACCACCTAACATATATTAGGTACCTAATAATAATGATATTATTGTATTGGTCCCGCGGTTACGACCTTTAACAATTTGCAGACTGTATTATAGCCAATTATTGTCTTCTCGACACGTCATATAACACGCACGCCGAGAACTCGCGCGTTCCGTAAAAATACGTTATTTAGGTACTATACTCAGGTAATTAATCTGAGTAACACGGCATATAATAGTAATTAATACGTTTAATATTATATAATTCTATAACGTTTTAAAAATGTGTAAATCATAACGTTATGTAAACCGGCGAATGGCTCTATTATTATACCGAATATCCAGTAGTGTTATTATATATGGCGAGGCCATAGGAGATTATAATATTGTACGACTGTACCAGAAAAAAATGTATTTATTATAGTATAATAGGAATCGTCCTAAACTGCAACGTCTCATAAAAATATATTATCTACTGTAGAATAACATAATATTAAACTTATCGTGGCCGTATATTATGAAAAAAATATCGTAGACTAGATGTCTAACTTGTGGTCGTGCAGATAATAACAGTCCAAGTCAATCGATCCACGGTTTTTGGCAGTACCGCCGTTACATTACAATGTGTGTAATGTGTATACTGTATAGTAGTCATACGATTTGCAGTCGTGGTGGGAAGTTACGGTTTAGATAACTATAACTGCACACTTTTATGAGAAAAAAAAACCAAAAACAATTCACACGAGGACGGCTTAATTCATTCCAACGCCGCTGCAGTTAGCGATCTAGTTTATAACACGAAAAAAAGCAAATGTCAAGGAAATCAATAGGAAAGTTTTGTATCACACAAACTTTAAAGTTATTTAACCCTACCACGATAAGTCATTGTAGTTATTATAATAATACAACAGTATACACAATTTAAATATAATGAATTAGAGTAGTAGAATACGACTAGAGCAAAAATGTGTGTAATAAAAATCAATGATAATAATATTTTAATATTACTATTGTTATGACATATGTTATTATCTCAATATGCTGCGTTATAGGTCTGAATCCGGCTCTGAAAGTTTGATTGTTTTAAGTTACAAAAGTGCCATATTTCAATACATGGCCTTATTGTTCTGACCCTATGTACTTGTTTCAGTAAACGAGCCACATTTCGTTTTACGGCCAAATTGTACTTAGGACTTTAACATATTAATATACGTTCAGTGCAAAAAAGATTTTCAGCAAATATTATTTTTATTAATAAAAGGAGGTAGATGATACCATTACGAAAAAAAAGAGAAAAAAAAATACGAATTCATAGACACTACAAGTACAAAAATCATAAATTTGGAGTTGTGGCCTTATTGTACTGACAGTGCAACAGTAATATTAAATGTATGTATATAGATACTATATAATATTCGGCCTGCAGCCAGCAGACATTTTGTTTTGAAATAAGAAATAAGAATTATTAAATATTAATATAATATATTGCTCACCACTCCGGAAAGTAAATTATTGACCAAATATTTTATAGACGATAATCGGAAAAATCTTAGTATATTTTCAACTAAAGACAGTTATTGATATTTATAAATAATACTTACGATATTTTACTCAGAAAAATCTAAGTTACATTTTAACTGAAATAACTTTGAATTATTTTAAGAAAAACTTAAGTAGAATCCAGGAAAAATCCATAGTATCCTTTAATCATGCTTAATTTACTGTCTCTCGGTATTTCAAGCTCGGGATGAAATAGTTATTTTTGTTTACGACATATAGAAATAGGTGGTGCTTTAATAAAAGTTGAACGATAATTTTGTCTATTTAATTTTTTACCATATAAAATATGGATATTAATTATTTCGATTACCTACCTTGGTTGTGATATTACGATATATATAGGTACTTATCTATTGCGCCTGCTAATTCCTGCATACAGTGGTTATCTCCTCTTTCACGTAATCGCGAGAGAGTTCTGTTTGCTTGTGTATTTTAATAAGAGGTTGCATTGGTCGTAAAAAACAAACAAAATTGGTCTGATTTTTCGTTAAAAATTACGGCGAGGGTTGCAGACCCGATCACTCCTCAAGCTCCGTCTGCAGCGTACGCCCCTGATTACCGCTGGGGGGGGGGGGGGGTAGTAATTATCGCTAGAAGTACCCAATACCAATTACCATTGATTATAAATAGGTACGAGTATTTGTTATCAAATAACTGACGAACAATCGCGTGCCATGTGCGTATTGCAACCAGCACGGAAAGACATGTCGTCGACGGTCATCGTACGGTCGTCGTCCCGCACGTTCGTTATCTGATCGCTTAACGTAATGTTATTATTGTCATGACGCGCCGAGGGATTCGGAGAATCCGTTTCGATCGATTTGGGGAGGGGGTGTGGCCGGTGGTGCGGCGATAGGGGGGGGGATGACGAGGAGAAGCCGGTTTTTGCGCGACGTGGGTAAAAAAAAAAAATAAAAAATAATAAAAATGATAAATATTATTCGCTACACGAGAATAGGAAAATAATCGAAACGGACAAACACGTAATAATAGCGTAATATATGTAATAATATTTATGCACTATATATATGTACTCACGTGCGGTTCTCGTCTCGCGCGATCGTTGTCATTCCGTCTGCGCCGCGAGACGACGTGAGGGCGTGTGTGGAACCGTCCGCTGCGACGAGCGTGGCGGTGGCGATATTATTTTTTTATCAGAACCAGCGAATAACAGTAGGCAGCAGGTACTGTGGTATGATGGCCAACGCAAGCACATATAATAATAATAATACCACACCGTCGTACTGCGTAACTGCAGCGCGTACCTGCGTTTCATGCGCAGACGGACGAGTGGAAAAAGGAATTTTTTTTTCTTCTTCAGGTACACGACATCGCAAACAACCGGTGATTAATTATTCATGACCTCCGAGAGGCGGCGGATGTGCCGATCGCCCGCACACACGCGCGTACGTATACCTACTCGGGGTTTTGCCCGGCTCCTTCCACGTCTCGATTCCTATAATATCCTCGACGTCCTCCGCGATCCCGGTCCGAAGGAGACCTATCGTGACGATACGATATTATTGTCGTGGTGGCGGCCAGAGAGCGGCAGGAAATATTATTATAAATACGCCATTATGCGGTATTGTTATAAAAAATATAAAAAATCGCCGGCTGCACCGACGACTGCAGCGCTCCGAATAGGTAGCCTATACAGCGGCGCACCTACCGTACATCAATCTGACGACACGGCAATTAATGGTACTGTAAATTATCGCTTACACGGTATACACGCCTACACGGTTCCGGACTCGTTTGCGGAGGAGGTGCTGTGTTTTTTCTGTCCCTCATTCGGTCTGCAAACAGCCGCAGATCGAACTTAATCTGAAACATCACGCATTGTGCGCGTAGTGCACAATATCCTATAGTAAGTCCAAGCGTCAAATAATAATAAACTTAGCGCCTCCTCCACACCCGCGACACTCCTAGCTCGTGCGCCGTTTGATGTTCCATATCATCACTGTCAATATAAGAAAAATTGTCATGTCTTTGGTCTTTATGGCAAAATACAAGATTTATTTCGCCTACTCTCTCGTGGAATCTACCCGAAGACGCAGCTGCTCCACCCCCCCCCCCTCTCCTCCCATAATCCCCGGTCACGACACTGCGCGGATCCACGTCAGGATCGGAAGACCGTGTAAGGATCCAGGTTATTGTGTATAAAACTATTATCCTCCGTGCATTCATCCTTTTATCCCCATATTTTGAACTACATAACATGTCTTAACTTTGAAAAAACAGTGTCCAGGTGATCACTGAATCCGCGACTGTGAACAGTTTTGATTGTAAATATTCTTTGATTCCATGTTATCAAATATGTTTGTGTTTCACCTTAAATGGTCTTTCGCAGTACATATTATAGTATTATGTCAACTGTGATCTAAAACGATCTTTACTTGAAAAAAAAACAGGGGATAAATAAGTAATAGCATCATTCTCTTGGGCATTATTACCGCTTCTGGTCTATTCAGATCTATAGACCATCATAAGCCGTTCCGAGTATGTCCACATAATATGCAAAGTATGTCTTCCAGTTTTCTTGTGAAATTCCCGGCAAATCCTGCAGACCTATTAGTCCCAACTATACACACGGATCTCGGGGTAGTCGATAATGTAAACGCTACGTGTATAAAATACCAGCAGCAGAGATGTGAACTATCAAAATCACGATAATACAATTTAATATTACATGCTGATCTATGTGTATACTCTCTCTCTCATTTATATAAATATATTTTATATTTAATTATTATTATTATATTATATCAGGAACACAAGTGGAAAATCCAAATGAGTATCTAAGCGCGCGGATTTGAAACCTAGATATCAATTTTTTAACCAATTTGTTATTTCGTAATGTCATCTATTTATTTTATTTTGTCATTTACTGTTTTACCCTAGAATATCTATGCAATTTTATGTTTATATTATAAACATGTTATATGTTTGAAATATAATGTTTCTATAATCGCGTCATATAAATAAATAAATAAAATCATTATTATGCGCGGCTTGTAATTATCTCTCTATTGAGCACAATATGGCCCAGTGGGCAGTGGCCTATACTTATTGTCTCTGGCTGGTACAAAAATACACAATGCCTAAACAGTACACACAGACATTAATTGAGTATTGACTCACACACAGTTGCAATTAATTTTAATATTAATTGTAAATTTTCCGTCTATGGAACGTAAATATTCGATGATGAATGCGATTCCAATATAGTTTCTTTGTAACTTATGAAATGCATAAGATCACAATATCTATTTGTGCATAGCGTAGTGACTTTAATAGCCAATAATAGATGGACACCTATTCTTTATTTGTGTTTGTAATTTGTATATAATAGCAGCTTGAATAGCTTAATCTACTTATTCGTATGACTCTAACTGTCAAATTGTATTATCAGATAGGTATGTCATTGGTTCCACTCAAATATTGAATATTTGAACAATTTACTTTTATATTTATATTCATACATGTGTATAGGTATACTTACTTATAAAGTTAAATTTTATTTTTCGTATCTGTAATCTGTGTTTTGTGAAAAATGTATTCAGAGTAAGCCATTCGGCAACAGCTTTTTCTCACCAAAAGAGTACAGCTTAATTTGTGAGTACCCATTACCTTGTTCTAAATTACCAATTTGATTATATATTTATACATATTATAATATCTTCCTGGCGAAAAGGGCCATAATTACAATTACCGTTGTGGCACCAATTGGCGGGCCATTAGGTGGCCTTAAGGGCCATTTTATTATCATTGTTGAGCCACAAGGGTCTTTAATTGATATTATTGTAATTAGTTGTGAATTATTTATCACTACATATGTATTACTATATTTAGCAACGCACACTAAATATAAAATTGTCTACAAATTGTTAACATAATAATATATTACATGTAATCTCTTTCATGAGTACCTATACACACAAACACCTACATGAGTACTAATTAGAAATGTTATCAACGTTAACAAAAAAAAAGGAAATTTTTATAAGAGTAGCTAAGAAATCAAAAAAATGTCTAGAAAATGTTAATAAAAATATTTAAAAAAAATCCAAGTCTACGATAATTTCATTTTAAATTACAACGGTTAAACAAAATCGATTTGGTCGAACTGGTTTTGCAATTTGCGTACCTACCTAAATACCATTTACGGTAAAGTATACATTATTTTTTATCACTCTTGACTTCCTAAAGTACCTACCACCTATCTATAAATTTAAGTTTTAAGTTAAAGATTTTTATAGTTTTACTGTTTCAAAAGGTGATAAAATATAAAAAAAGGACATCATTGTCATTATTAAAATAGAATAAATCTTTTAAATCAGTATATTCTTTTTTTCGTGAACATTATGTTATCGATATTTAATAAAATATTTGACATGTGTAAATACTATTGGATGGTAAATTAAAAATAATTATAATAATATGCACCGTTGGCACTTGGCACTTGGCATACATAATCATATATAAAATACTATACCTATTATACAACGTACACTTCAGCGTACAATTTAAATGATAATATTATATTAATATTCAATGTTAATGCGGTCATTGATCAATGATAATATTTATTATTTTATGCGTATAATATAAAAACAAATTTTCAAGAATAAAGTGGTGTACACCACTGGTCATGACTCATGGGTATTTTGGTTATTCAGCATGGTTTTCTTATTTTTTTATCAATATTTATGTTAGCTGCAATTCAGATTGTGTTGTAGATTTTTTGTTGAAATTTTGTTTGGATCAGTGGCAAAACAATCCTATCTTGAATAAATACAAAATTATACTTTAGAGATCAATGTATTAGTTGTACAGTGACGTGTGTGTATTTTTGTGCCTGTCTTCGTATTTTTGAGTAGTAAAAATACTTCATTTTGTTTTTTTGTGGTAATCCAAAAATTATTAATTGACAATCGCCGAGACTTGAAATGTTGACCTGATAATTATATATATTAACATAACATAGACAAACAAAGTATAATTCAAAAAATATTCGTTTTTGTGCAATTGATATAAATTTAGGTACTTTACCTTGTAAACAATTGATTCTTAGTCAAAAATTTTAATAGTGTAATAGTAAAAAATTCTCCATATAAGTTATACTTATAGCAATCTAAAAACATTGAAAATACATTAGCATAGGCATTTTATAGACATTTGAACTTTGTAGATCCAATTTTTAAAAGATTGGATACCTATCGTTAAATAACGATTTTAGTTACTATATTGTAATTAAAAAAATATCAAACGCAGGGGCTAACTTTATGCCATCATGTATATAATATTATTTTATAGGTGTACTGTGCAGGTACACAAGGACATTTTCTAAATATTTAGACTTATTTTAAGCTATATTTTGTAGGCACTATGAGGCATGCACCAATTCATATACTGTCTATTGTACGTAGACAGTTGCAGACAGACGACGCGTATTACCTACTCATTTTTTGCTATTACTTATTAACAATAATATATGATATTAAATTATAATAATTTTTATATTCAATGATTTTGAAAAAAATTCTACCTATAGAGTATATATAGGTATTGGTATATTATTGTACTACTAATAGTAAAATAATTGACTTTCAAAGCAATAATATCATAAAATATACTTAGTAATAAGGCTGACCGTCTCCGCTCAGAATCGTTTTTTGTATGCGATGATTTATCATTGAATTCAAATTGAACACATCCATTATAGTGAATTACTCAATGATGAGATAGATACACTCAAAACCTACTCTACAGCTGACGTTAACGATTAGCTTCCCTCTAGTAATTGATCTTATGATTTTAATAGAGCATAGGTACTTATAATATATACTTAATGCTTGTGTGATTTAAACGTTGTGTGCTTACAAAATCATTTTAAAATTTTAAACCCTACTTCGAATAAACAATAAATAGCGAATAACCTCTAGAATTTTATTGACTTCAGTGGGATACTCTAACAGATACAGTAGATTCCGTTGAATAGAGACACCGGTTAATAAGGACAACCGCTTAATCGGAACAATTCTACAATTACGAAAAAAAATGTATACTTGCAATCTTAGATCATATACAATGGATGGAGCAGCTATGTGTGTATTTCTCGTATACCGAGCTGTGTCCAACATAACCTCCCGCCACCCATTTAATTTCAAGGTACAACGAGTTATTGCGCATGCGTTGCGCCTATGCCGCTTTACATAAGCTTGTAACGTAAAATTACGCCGCTTATCTGGGCCGTGAATCCGGATAATTGGGACATTTTTATCGAGTATAACAGTAAAATATATTAATAGATAAATATTCTGAAAATCGCGACCGACTCGCGTAATCGATTATTAGATTAAATCATATTATCTACATTTTATCTTATCGTTCGTTCAAATGTGATGTGAGGTGCATTAAATGTTATTTAGCGCATTAGTCGTGTTTGTCGCGTGCAGTGACGATGTCTCGTATGCCCACGTAAAGATTTATCGCTTGCGCAAAAATTAGAAATTCTAGACGAAATTAAATTACAGCCACAATTTTTCGAGGAAAATTAAGCTCTATATTGAGTCTTCCTGTTTGTGCTTATGGCGTTTACCTATTGTATTTGAAACATGATATTGTGTATAAATGTATGAAATATATGCGTACAACATATTCATGAACATTTCAATCAATAAACCATAATAATGTTATGACCGTCATATTATTATTATTATTATTGTTACGCAAGTAACAATAGTTATTGTGCCTAATAATAGCATCGAATATAATTGATGTGTGCAAAAATCAATATACAATACAAGGTTTACGCGTTTCCTATTGTTGGTAGTGAAAAACACACTTAACTTAAATGCATGCATGCGCATGGAAATTAATGATTATTGGCACTAATAAATAAATATTATTCGTCTTCATTATGCAATATCATTGTATGTCATGAACATAATATTTGTTGTAATACTACAATGGCCATACAGTCGTTTCCTGATATAGACGTACGGTATAATCTAATGTAAGTAGGTAATAACAACATAGACCATACGCCAATTCCTGTACCTATAGCTATGCATGGCTATAAGTCTGTTATTATTATTATTATGTTGTGTGACATCTGATGATGATCGTATAATAACGACCGCGTTTCCGTCCCGATGGGAAATTAGCTGCTCGAGACCATATGAAAAAATAAAACTCAATATCGGACGAGAGCAATAAAAAAATAAAAATGTTTAACTTTTTTAGGGGTACCGCCTCGGAATTGCCTATACACGGGCATCCGTGACATAAATCATGATTATTTATACGATAAAATATTCAGCGCGGAGCTCCGTGGTCTTGTACACCACACGTGCACACATTTTTCAGTTAAGTTATTCGTAAAAAAAATGTACGAGAATCAAAATAGACGTACGAGCATACGCTGTATTATTTCCATGCATACCTCATTCCGGATTAAAGTGTTCATCGTTTGTCTAAGAATCGGCAGGTACGATGCTACTCGTGCATGATATATTATTATAATATTTTTTTTTTTTTTTTTTTAAAACGCAAATATTATTATTACACGTGGTTTTTTTCTCGTCAGCACAAGTTTATTCTTGGTCAACACGTCATAAACATTGTCGACACAACTCGGTTCCACCGCACGTCATAACACTCAATGGTAGCGCTGAAATATAATAAACGACAATAACTGCGGCAGGAGTAATGTATGATATAAAATTATAAAAGCAGACCCGAATATAATAATTCATAAGCATGCGTCAATGATGTCACTCCGAGGTATGAAATATAATATTATAAAGGTACCTTGTACGATATGCATGTTATGAAACCAATCTGGTAATTTCCTTAATAAACTATCTTTTGTATTTAAGGATGTTTAAGGATAGTCATCTATGTGTTTTTTTATTTATTTTATTTTGTTTTATTAATATATTGTTCATAGTTTGGGACTCCATATATTTAATTTATATTGTTTCAGTTTATTCAGCTAGTGTAATCGTTATTTGTTATTTATTTGGTTTAACATTTTTAGTTGAGTTGTGTATGTTTTCACCAAAAAAAAAGATACTTTCACAGACGTTATCTCTACAATATGAAAATAGAGAAGGATTAAATCGTAAGTAAAAATAAAAATAAAACTCCCAGAAGGGATGCACAAATTAGGATTTTGACACAGTAGTCACGCTTCTCTGAACTCAGCAGTAAAGAAAATAGTCAAATTTAATTTGAAAGCAATGATAACTTTTGGACGTGTACAGAAATTGATTCTGAATTATTTTTCCGTTTTTTCATACACGTTAAAGGTATATAGAAAAACCATTAGGAACAGTTATAAAACTGGCACTCTAAAGTACCATCTCATGCACACTCAATCGTTGCACTTCAGAGTTTCATAAGCATATATAAAATAGTATACCTATTATAAAACGTATACACTTCAGACTTCAGAGTACAATTCAAATGATAATATTATATTAATATTCAATGTTCATTCGGTCAATGATAATATAATATATTGTTTTATGCATAATATAATATCAAAATAGGAGGTACCTATTCTAAGAGTTCAAGTGATTTTTTTGTTATCTAGTTGGTAGTTACTCGTTGATACTCAAAAACTGAACATTGAGTTAAATTTTTTATTTTCATAAATGTATAAGTCGTAAAGTACACGCGAGTGGCAAGTTACTGGGTACCGAAAAATTGCATAAAATGTTGAAATTTACGGTGTATTACAATAGACAAGGAATATTATTATCGATTTTTCCAGGTTTATTGTTGTTAAAATTGCAATTTCGGAGAACGAGAATTTAATACTGGGTTTTCATGACGTACCTATGTATCTGTATTTTTAATAAGCAATATTTGTATAGGGATTTAAAGGCTATGTGAATAAAAAATTTTCAGAACTAAAATTAATGTATAAAAAAAACGGGGAAGTCGCTCTGCTGTATAGACGGTATAATGGTAGTTTAGAGCGCATTTACCGCAATATGTGTTAAATTTGAATTCAATGAAAAATACAGTTGAGCAAATTCAATGAGCAGATACGGTGTATTAAGCGTGTATAAAAAGTTGGAAAATTATTGTTCGTCCGGAACCATATTTTTGTTAAAAAATTGTTCCCGTTGGAAACACGCGTCACAGGTATTGTTTGAGTATACTTATAAAATTAACATTTTTACATAAGTTATGATCGTCTTAATTATTGCAATTTAAAAACGCTTGTAAATTGAATCAAAATTAAAATATCGTAAAAAAGCCAACGTAGCGACACAGCTGGGCAATGTTCTTAACTCAAAGTTTGATATTATGTGAATTCACTCTGATATCAAAAGTTACAACACACAGGGTTGGTTCTGCTAAACATAATTGTGCTATGTTGCGCGTGGGTTGGAGAGATAGAAGACAAATGGTGACATCCTCTTAACTTAAAGTAAAATAATTTGATCGATAAAAATCGTTAGACTCAGAAGATTTATCGCTACATTTTACACCGTGGTACCCAAAATAAATTAAATTACGTTAACGGAATAAAAAATTTAAATTTCTTTGAAACCAGCGTATATATGCGGATATTTATTGAGCGTGTGATTGTTACCGATTGTATTATATCGTTAACAAAATCCTAATGAAACACTGCAGTCATTTGCAATGTTTGCAATCATCGTGAACACGCGTGTGGCGTTTTTTCGCGTAATCTGTCGGCTTACATTTTTGCGGGGGTGCATGCGCGAAAGGTGCAAAAGTTTTACGCGACCGCACAATACTTCTGAGATTCGAAAATATTGTAAACGAACTTTTCCCCGCACACGCCGACTTCGGACCGCTGCAGATTTATCGAATTCTCCGATGGACGTCTCTCGCGATTTTGACGCTTCCCGCAGAGCCCTACAGCGTGGTAGAGGTCGACGACAATACACATTATATGGCGACCACGAACGAGGTGTTTGCGATTTTAATCCACAACCACCGCCGCCGCCGCACGCGAAAGAATGCGACGACAGGAGATGGCTTTAATAATATAATATACCTATATATACATATACAATATTATCATAGATGCGTACGGACAGAGGCGGCGGCTTGCCGTACAGAGATTATTCGCGCGGTGAAATTTATGAGCCGGTCGGGTACAAAGGGTTCAGAGAGGAGGTAAAGAAGAAGAAGAAGAAAAAAATAATAAGTAAATATATAAGGATACGGCCGGGCAGCGGCGCACGACCACAATTTACTGTGGTAGCGGTTACTATATAATAATATATAATATTATGTACGGACGCGTTCGCTCGAGTGTATGTAATATGTTTTATATATATATATATATATATAAATATAGAAGACGAAGAGACGGTATATTATATACGTAGGTAGGTAGGTAGGTAGGTACGCAATACTATACGCGGCGGCTGGCGGTCAATAGGAATAATAACACAAAACGGTGTTTGTGCGGACAGTCGGGCCGAGGAGAAGGGCGGTGGCGGCGAACCACTGAAAGGGGTGGGTGGGTGGCTGAGGGGTGTATATAACTGCGGCGTTTAGCGTATAGACTGCGCGCGTTCGGTGTTCTTCTGCATTGTCAGCCCACTTGATTGATTTACGAGCTTACGCGCTTATTTATGTACACAGACACACAGACACACAGACACACACACAGACACATACACACACACATACACACACACATACACACACACATACACATACACACACACATACACATACACACACAGTCTCGTGATTCAGAAGTGTCATCGCAGAACAATGCGCGTAATGTAGTAATGCGTGTAAGGCACGTAAACCCGCGGGAGGGCTGTACTTTGATGGAAAATAATAATTGATCGGGACATATTATTAAAAAAAAAAAATCAGAAAATATTTTTTCTGAATAATTGTATTTATCTGCGGTCCATTGATTTGGAAACGTGTTTTGTCGGACGAGTATCAAAATTCGGAAAAATGATGGGTACCTATACCGTAACCCGATAATATAGATTTCCAACGAAATGCTTTCCATATGAGTATGAGCCATGACAATACGTTTCTGAGCAAATGATACGACTCCGCCAAAACGTTGCCCGGTAAATTATGTCGTATTATATTGTTATTATGTTTCCAATACAATATTTTCCGGAGGACGGAGTGGCCGAGCGGACTAAGGCGTCGGTTCGAACTCAACCACGGGTGGCGTTTTTCTTCGGGCAGGCACGGCAGATACCCACGAGTGTCCACTTAAAAAAATCTTCCAAAACAAACACACACGTGTTCGACCTAACCTACAGTACCCTCCCCCACAGTTCCATCTAACCTAACCTATATTTAAAACGGATTACGATTCCAAGGTAATACGATTCGATAAAAATAAAGTTCCGCAACAATACCTGTTTCTAACGGAATACTTTTCCGCTAAAATACGGTTCTGAACGAATAATTTTCCATCTTCTTATGCGTGCTTCGCCGCAACTGCACTGACTTCGCCATCTGCGAGACCGACACTGGCCAATGACGTTATTCGCAACTACGCGCGATCATAATAATATTATACTATGAGATCCATGGCTCGTATAGGAATAAATGAGAGACGTGGACGATGTAGGTGACTTTAAAATAATATTATAAATCTAGCTGGTGATAACCTGGTGCTTGGTAGCCACAGGTTTAAAGGTTTCACCGTATCGTCGGCATGAGCATATTTTAAATTCTGAGCGGCTCCGAATATGAATGTATTGATTTTACAATGATGTGTACCTACTTTTTTTTTTGTGTCTGTTATCACCCTTTTAGGACTGTAAAAATGCTTAGATTTTCTTCAACAGAATCTTTTCTGATAGGAAAGTGAATCTAGTTGGTACTTTGGTAGGGGGGGGAGGGTGTCAGAAGTAAAAACTTCTCAGTAGTTTTCAATTTTCAAAAGCGTCGTGAAAAACAAAAGAAAAATTAAGGAAATACGGGAATTTTTTACCCAAAATCTATTTTCGAGAAAATCGATTTTATTTTTTGGTGCAACCCTACAACAAATATCCAAGCAAAGTAGGTACATGAAATTTTGACTGAATGTTTATATTAATCTTTTCTATATACCATAATATTTTCCAAATATTTTGACTTATTTTGAGCTGTTTACGGACATTTTCAGTTAACATTTTTTTTAGTTTTTTATTCTATAAATATCAATACAATTTTATTTGTTGGTTAAAAAAGCTTGACAATTTAATAGAAGGCTCCTAGTATATTGTTTCAAAGGCAAATTATAATTTTATAGTCACAATTTTTTTTTCATAAGCTTTTAAAGTTCATATATTGACAAAATACGTAAAAATAACGAAAATTTGCAAATTGTTTTGAGTTAGAAATTCATAAAAAATTTTCTTTTTAAATCTAAGATTTGAAGATGTAGTACAAGATTCCTCATAAGTTTGTTTACCTTTATCGAAAAAAAAAATGTCTACAAGAAAGTAAAATTAAATTTTTATGAGCGTTAGAAATACATATTTTTACCACACGTGATATTCACTCGATTTCTCATATAACGATTTTCTTATTTTGTTGTTATTTTGAAAAACGAATGACTGTAGATAAGGCGTAGCAACCGACGCCTTAGACCACTCGGCCACTCTGCCCCCCCCCACTTTTTTATTATATATCTATTGTAGTGCATATTACAATCACAATAAGAACATATATAAATTAAATATATATTATACAACATCAATTAATAGACATAGGTATAGGTCAAATTTTTAAAATTTCAAATTGAGATCATAATTATTTTTTGTACTCATAGTATAAATTTAAGCAAACAGCTGTTAAGCAACTAATCTCATATACCTATGTCAATATATTTTAAAATTAATAAATCTAAAAAACAGAAATAAAATAACCAAAGAGGAAAGTTATTTTATTTTATTAATAAATATAAATATTTGAAATTTATATTTGTGACTGTTAAATTTCAAGAGTAAAGTTATTAAAAAACTAATATGTATTTAGATCATACTAGATGTAACTAAAAATACAAAATGTATAAATTATCATTTTTTAAACGCATCGAATATGCGTCTCATACAAAACCAACTATATTTTGGGCTGTGCCATTTTATTTTATCCCAACAAAAGTAGTAACATATGAAATAAAGGACTACAATATGATCAAAATACACGTGACTGAAATACAGGAATTATTCTACCTAACTACATACCAACCCGACTTGCAGCATCTGCCAGATCTCATAGTAAATTTGTTTTCAATTTATTTTTTATAGCTTGTCTTAAACTGTATTTCGTTTAAAGTACCCTTAAATATTCGATTAATAATTGGGTTTGCAATATCGTACAAAGTGAATTTTTTTTCCATCAATAATTTAAAGTTTATTTTGATTTCTGTCTGTCGGGGACGTTGATATAACAATTAACCTCCCCATTTTTTTAGATTGTGAGCAGAGCGATGAATGTATTGATTTTACAATGATGTGTGTTTTTTTTTTTTTATTATTTTTTTTTTGTATCTATTATCACCTTTTAGGACAGTAAAAGTGCTTGGATTTTCTTTAACAGTAACTTTTCTGATAGGAAAGTGAATCTAGTTGGTACTTTGGGGGGTCAAAAGTCAAAATTTTTAACAGCTATACAAAGGCACAATTTTTTTTTATAAGCATTTAAAGTTCAAATTTTGACAAAATTTATCAAATTTATAATTTAATAATTATTTTATAGTTAAAAATTTATAAAATGTTCAACTTCTATAGCTAAGGATTGAAAATTTAAAACAATGTTCCACGTAAATAGGTTGTATATAAATTACTTTATTCGCAATAATATCATCAAATATATACTTAGTAATACCGTAGTAGGCTGACTGACCGTCTTCGCTCAGAATCATTTTTCTTATACAATGATATTATATCATTGAATTCAAATTTAACACCATCCATTACAGTGATTCACTTGTAACCTACTGTACAGCAGAGCGACATCCACTTACCCACCTTTTTCTCTTTGATATTACATTTATTCAGATTCTGTACTTTTGGGTTAAGCATAGTGTGATGATATTTAATTTAAGAAATAGGAAATAACGACAATATGATGTTAAGTACTGATGTCAAAAAACATACAAATAATTCATATCATATACGTCAGTAAATAATTTTATAGAAAGAACTCAATAGTATTCTATTGGCTATATTCAAGTTGAATAATTAAAATTTTATTGGCATATTAATTCCTCCCCCCCCCCCCCCCCCGAAAATTGTTAAACAATAAAAAATGTTCATTATCAAATAGTTTTCAGATACAATTTGTCAAAAATGTATTTTTAATTCCCTTCCAACAGAAAAAAAAAATTCTGGATACGCCACCTAATGTCAATTATATGTATTGTATTTAAAATAATTAGTGTTCATTATTGTATGTTTTTACTTTAATTAAGTAAAATAACAAAGTTATAATATAATATTATATTATAATCAATATTATTTTTACATGTATTAAGTTTAAATAAGCGACGGCTACCTGTTATTTAGCGCAATTCGTCCATCAACTCCGAAAATGACCGAACGCAACTGCAGGTCAATCGACCTTAGATATTTTGAGCACATTTATTGGTATATGAAAAGGTAGTTCTAAGCACAATTGGTAAACAAATATAATTAAAAAATTATTATTTTTAAATGCGTATAGCCATAATAGTTATAGTACGAGTAGTGAGTGCCTATATTGAATATTGAATATTCATACATATGTAAAATATTAGGTAATAAGCCATATTTTCTAAATATATAATTAGTTTTTAAGTAATTAATTTATGAATTATTAGACAAATTTGAATTTTTAAAAACGAAACTTAAAAATATCGACAACAATTAATATTAGGTACGTCAATTTATTGTTACCTCAGTATAATATTATATTAATGTGGCATAAATCATATCAGCTGGGAGTAATTGTTTTAATATTTTTTATTTCAAAATATAACTTTGAAGGTAAACGCGTTAAGGTAGTGGTAATCACTAATCAGTTAGGTAATCAGTGTTTTGATGTATTTAAATTATTGAATATTGCATTGAAATAAAATGTTGGTATAAAAATTGTGCTTTTTAAAACATAAAATGTTTAGATGTTTTCAAACAATAATCATAAAATAATGTACTTTATATACTTAATATTTATTCGAAAATTCAATAGAAAATTCTCGATTGTGTTTAAAAAAGTCACAGTGTTGTAAGAAACTTTTTTATCACTATACTATTGGTAATCCCACATCAATTAAATTAAACATTTCAAGTACCTGCAGGATAGCAGATGTATACATACAAAATCGTTTCTATGGATTAAACCTAATGCAATGAATATTTTATGTGAGTTTTCTTACAAATGATTTATTAGAAATTGATTGTTATTTAAAAAAGAAAAAAATAGTTAATTAAAATGGGCTTAAATGTATTTTTTCCAGCGCAAGTAATTTCTATTGTATAGTTACTGTCTTGTATATTACGTTGATTTATCTATTAAAGCGTGACTTGTTCATATTCTAAAGTACGTGCGCACACATATTTCAAATGTATAGCAGGAAGTATAAAAGTTTATTGGCTATGTATGTCGCGTGTCTAAAATGTTCTTTCCTTGTGTTGCTCAGAGCATTTACAAAATGTTATGGATACGTTTCTTTGTATGTTGTACAACTACTTATATAATATACCATGTGTCCAAGAGTAATAATATTTATCACTTTGTTTTATGACGCTATAGTTAGCATCGGCGTAACTAAGGGATAGTGAGGAGGCTATAGGGGAAGGGCGTAGTACACATTAGATATTTTTGCCTCGCCCCTGCACTTTGGTATTTAAACCAAGTCAAGTCCTCGGGGAAAAAAATGAATGCTTTGTCATGAGTCAGGTAAATCTTATTTTATATCAATATTTAGGATCTATGTGGATACACGGTTATCGGTTGATCGGATTTACAGAAACCATCATACATTCATTATATCATTCATTCGTAGGTTGAAAACTACAGCAGGTACGGCTAGCGAAATGATGCACGACAATAATTATTCGTATATGACATGAATTAAAACGTACCTACATGAGGTCTGCAACTATGTGTCTATGCCATAAAATAGATTCAGTTATTTTGTTTTGCTACACTAAACACAAAATAAGAATACGATGAATGATGATGATATTCTAAAAGTAGGTATTCGTTTCTAAAGATCTAAACAGGTTAGGTATATACAGTCGAATATATTTATAAGATATTAAATGTGCTTAAAATACCGAAGTGCTTATACAAATATATACTAATTATTTTAACATTTGATTTTCGAGAATTATTTTTTGAATGACGTGATTGGATGCTTTTGACTCTACAGCTATAATATCCCACTTTGATTTCACAGGATGCTCTGTCATAATTAAACTCTAGTTACGCGCTCATGCTAGTTTCAGTTGTCTACCATAATAACTAGGACCTAGGTATAATATTGAAATATTAAATATGTACTATAGTAAATAACATTATGCGTTTATACTTGGAGTTATTTGAACGAGTAATTATATATTATGTTTATTAAAATTCTTGTAGGGATTTCGTATTGGGTAAACCTATTTCGCATAGTATTAAGATAAGAATTTAATTTTTATAGTTGATTGCTATAAACTTTTGTTTACTTAAAAGTCTTTATTGTACTATGTTTATTTGTATACTTATATATATATATGTAGGTATATCATAATTTTAAGATAATGTTCGAAATCAAATGATGACTTTGATAGAGTACCTATCTTATTTGTTTGATATGGATCTTTTAATCCAAGAATACAATTTTAATTTTGATGATACCATTAATATATCAACAGTACGCAATAGTTAAAGAAAAGTTATGGAACGTCGATACATTTTTATGCGTAAATGCCGTTAAAAAAATAATAATAAAATGAAACAGTCTTAGAAAAAAATGTAATATGCATAAATCATTTCATAAAAAAATAATTAAGTTATTTTTATTGAGTCATTAAAAACGTTTAAATAATATTATAGAAATGCACCAGCTACTGAGCTATAATATTTATAACTAACCATTAAAGTAAGTATTTTGACAGAGAATTCTACTTATATTTTATTACCACTCTTGGTAAACAAATGGTAGGTACATTTCATAGGTATAATATCCATGAAATCAATTATAAAATTGTATTGAACAATTATTTGATTTAAATATAAATCTGTGCAATTTTTCAATAAGGAAGAACAGCTGTAATTCATTACGAAAAAAAAAAATATATTCATTTATGATTTGTCTAGTAATTATAACGAGCTGGTAACGATATCCCATATCCATACATTAGACAGTGAACATATTTTTATAAAATACAGTTTAGAAATCTTTGAGTATTTTCAACTTTTAAAGAGGATATAGAAATTACCAGGTACCCAAATGTTGAATTTGTACATATAAAGAGTAAAGACAAGTTACTCGTATGTCCATTTTTATAATAAAGAAAGTAGCATGAAAATAATTAAATTAAATACATTAATCAAAAGCAGACAGATAATTGTGGATTATGTGTAATTGGCATAGAAATTAATTTTGCTCGTAAGATAGTATTTTATTATTGGATTAGGTATTATTTAACACATTCACTACGTCAAAAAATATGTTAAACCAATTATTTTAAAATTGTACCTATGTCTATTCCAAAAATAATCAATGCTCTTTGACAACTATTTTATGCCTCTTAAATATTTTATCGAATAATTTCGAATATAATAAAAATCGAATAACTGGTTTCAATTTACTAAAATTGTTTTTGTATTACAACGATATACCCGAAATTCGCTTACCTCAAAACGTTACTATTCAACAAGTAGGTATCGAGTATGGTATTTGATTTCACTGATAAATTAAATATAATAACATTTGAAGGTTAGTGTAGGCCGTTAGTGGTTTGTTCAACATTTCGGAAGACAAACATTATTAGGTTAGGTCTTTTAATTTGAAATTCTAATCAGCACACGCAACTCAAAACCTATAAACCATCTATACCCGGTGTAAGAAATTGAGTGATTTGTATTGTAACTTTTTTCATATACACGAGTGAAAGGAGTTTAAACGATGTTCGATGAATTTTAAATTATGACTTGGAAGTGTTTGGCAACATAAATAATCGTGGTTGTAGGTTTTGGCACTATTTTTTAGTATAGGGTCTTCGAGTTCACACAGAATAATTATCCACGTAATAGCGTTACAAGTATGCTCAAAGCATTTGATGAAAATATGTACCTAATGAAATTTGAAACATTTTACAATTCGTATTTTGTTCGTTGTATAAGATGGACATAAATGCAATTTTACTTAATTTATAATCTTGCATATTACCCGTGTGATTTGTCACAGTTTTGTAATACGTTGTATTATGGATTATTATAGTTTATATGGAATTCGAACCGGGGGGGGGGGGGCGGGGATACCGATGTATTATTTTAATTTTTCACACATTAATAATTGTATACGCCACCACCGTAAGTACAATTTCAGACACTTTACAATAATATTATATATATGCCGATTTTTAACACGCATTTAAATTATTTACGTTCACTTTAGGACATCAAGTGTGTATAACATATGTATTATTGCTACCTATTGAATAATAATATTATGTTTAGTAACTGTAAAAATAAATTATGTCGTGTTCACGACAAGGGTATATATCTATACGTACTCGATTTTCAAGTATGACTGTAATATGAGTATCTACACTGCCGATATTATATTATATAAAAATCACTGCGTATGGTAATTATTTGAGTAATTTACCGATGGTCGTACAATGCTCTACAATGAAATCACGACATCCAATATTCGTCATGCAATACCGGGCACACTTGTTTGTGTTAGAGTTCTGTTTAAGTAAAATCATAAGAAAAAATCGTTTTTGACGATACTGCTCAATTACCCTTTTGCGATGCCTCATCTTCGATTTTTTTTTCATTGATATGACGTAGTGCCCATATAAAATTACCAATATTTTATGTACACACTTATATTATGAACAATAAATAAACAATAGGTAATTTTTTTTTCCATCGTGTATACGTTCGTACAACACGAGCATATCGTCGGTATTACCAGAAATGTTCACTTTTTAAGCACTCTCAGATAACAATTCGAAAGTATTTATATTGTGATCTTGGAAATATATTTAACCGGATAGGTTACATTTTAAGGAGAATTTGTGTGCGTGTTATTACTTACCATAGTAACATTTTGGCGCAAGCCACACTGTGGTTTCAGTAAATACGTTTTCACCACTTCACCAGATCAATCAACTTATAACTTAGGCATGTAAAATATTAAAAATTACGCAGAAAAAATATTGAATAGATACATGATTTTTATTCCGACAATAAATTATTCAGTTTTGGCTGTGTCGATAAGAAATCAATATAGACATAAAAATTGTCAAAATGGAAGATACCCCCTCCCCCGCCGTTTATGTACAAACATAATACTATGTAGTTTAGTAGATTATTTATTTAATTTGATAAATATTTTTTACCTCGATTATATCAACAAAACATTTATTATTTACTTAACCAATTTAAATATATTCTAATATTGTTATACTTAAATATTGTATTGTTTAAATGGTTATCGATTACTATAGTAATTATAATTTATATTCTGTCACGTCATTATGTATTTTATAGATTTTCAGAATTTTGTTGATACGCCTTAAACGAATTCAAGATATGAAATTAAAAGTACCTACTCTATAGAATCGAACAGCACAATGTGTTTAAAATTCGCCATCATTGTTGATACATCTTGTAAATCATTTGGCCAGTTAGCAATACCGAGCTGGCTCGTCGTTGAATATTTTCCGCCCTCAAGCAAACGTTTCAATGCCAATCTTCTTCGATATTTGATTTTGCCACCTTAAATTTCTTTAAAACTGTATGCCATCCTAAAGCAGCGCATGACTTGCTTGTGCCCGAGCGACGGGCCTGATACCGAGAAACTGAATAATATTGAAACATAACTGACTTACTTACCAATGAATCGGTTACAATCGAGTATGATTATGAAGTATGCATATTTAATTTACTAATACAATATGATTGTATTGGTATTTTATAATTATTTTTATGATTAATATCTGACTAATATTTTTTCAAGATCGAGTGGACTATATAAGTATTCCTGATACAGTCCGTCGTATCATACACGAAATCGTGCAGCTCGTGTTCTCAGTTTCATTTATCCAGAAATATTCATAATATGTTGGTTGGTTTCCAACGTAAAAACAAATTTTCTAGTCTGGACTGCTGCAAATCACCTGCTGTGTGACAAGAACTATACCTACTTACTAATTATTTTGACTGGTATTTTATACTGCAGCAGCATATATAATTAGCGTAACAATTTGTATTATAGAACGGGCTGATGCCGAGTACAGACAACTTACACATTAAACATATTAAATTACAAATACGAATTTTCAAGCAGGTGTAGTATATTAAATTAATATTAATTGAATATAGGAATGACGGGGTCGTCGTTGACAATGTGTGCGTCATCCTATAAATTGGTCGGTTACGGGGATATCTAGTGGTGTAGAGTTCAATAAAGAATTGATGAGGAGATCGGGACTAAGGAAGTTTAGAGTTCTAAAACAAATTTGGCCAAGTACCTCAGAGCAGTCAATTGACCCTTCAGAAAGCTTCCACGGGAATAATCCGTTCACAATTACTCACCAATCAGTTATAGTAAATAGGGATGTAAACCTAATATTATATTCAATATCGGTACATAATCATTAATCATGTATTGTGTGTGATCAATTTTCAGCAGATATGCGGCAAAACTTGAAGATTTGCGTTGTACCTATTAAGAGCTCTTGTTAACGGCGACGGACAACGGTCCGTTTTCTACAACGGACCGTTATCCGTTGCACAGTGCTGCATAGATTAGTATATTTGTTTGTTTATGCACGGGAAAACCATCCGTTAGCTGATAAGAAACGGATCGCCGTACGTTGTCCCCTCGGCACACCGGGGGCCGGCACGTTGCAGTGAACCACGCCAGTCTATACGAGTGTGTTGACAACGTCGGTATTCACTCCGTTTTTCTTTCAATTTTCAAATTAAAATAAAAATTAAAACCTAAAAATGAATATCGATATTGATATCGATATTGAAATGCTGATTTCCCTGGTTGAAAATAGACCTGTCCTTTGGGATAAAACTTCAGAAAGTTACAAAATTAAACAGCTTAATTTTACGGCATGGATGGACATCTGCAAAATGATACATCCAAGTTTTGATACATTATCTGATAAAGAAAAAAATGAATTTGGTAAGTTTACATTAATTATTTATTCATTATTATTTATTATTTATTAAACACATATTATTTTTTCCCTATTTTCGTTAAATATACTGATTCTGCCACGATAATCTCCCTTCTGGTGACACAAAGTACTCAGCAAATTTATTTCTAATCATATTTGATGTTAAGCTACCTCTTACCGAATTTGAACGAGGTAATTGGCGTAAATCGGAGTTTAGATTTTCAGTAGTTGAATCACTAGATATACTATTAATAATTCCCTCTCTTTGTGAATAAAATTTTGCAACAAACAACAAGTCTTTACTATATCAACTGCTAAATCCGTAGATACATTTAATGGTCGATGTAAAATTCGCCATTTATTCGCCATTATTCCAAATGTACATTCAACATACCGTCTTGCTCTTGTCAAACGGTAGTTGAATGTACTTTTTAATTCATCGAGTTGATGACCACCAAACGGTCGAAGTACATGTTCATGTAGGGCAAATGCTTCGTCAGCAACGAATACGTAAGGTAGATCACAATCAGTTCCTAGTTTATTTGTAGATGATGGTATGTTCAATCTATCATTTAATAAGTTTTTCCAAAATTGTGTTTGTTTGAATACCGCTGAATCGCATTCTTTTCCGTATGCACCAACATCGATAAAAATATAATTATAGTTAGTGTCTGTCACGGCCATTAGTACGATGGAAAAGTAGTGTTTGTAGTTAAAAACATTGATCCACTTTGTTCGGGTTTTATGACTCTAATATGCTTACCGTCTATGGCTCCTAAGCATAGAGGAAAATTTGCAGCGCTTTCAAAATTATTAGCTATCATTAACCAGTCGTCCTTGGATGGAATTTTCATATATATATTACACAATTCAGTCCATATTGTTGTACATACTTCTCGAACAATATAGCTTATTGTTTTTATTCCGATTCTAAATGTGTATTGAAGATCTGTAAATGTACTTCCTGATGCCAAGTACCTGTAAAAATAATATTTTTAAGTTTATAATATAAATATTAATTTAATTTTAATTTTATAATTTATATTTTATATTATTTTTATTTTTTAATATTTTTATTTGTTTTTAATTTTAGGAAAAAATGTTATAAAAAAATGGAATAATGCAAGAGATAATTGGATGAGATGTGATAAAAAAATTAAAGAGTACAAGTCAGGTTCAGCAGCAAAACCTGTTCAAAAATACAAATTTTATGAGCAAATGCAGTTTTTAAATAAAATTGTAGGTCATAGACCGACAGAAACAAATATGCCTCTTGCTGAAGACGTTGAAGAAAATCAAATTGTATCTGAAAGTCCAGTTCAAAAAAAGAAAATGAAGAAACACGTAACAGAAAAAGATCAGTTGAAAAAAGAATAACGAGATTAGTCGAATCTGTAGAAAAAGATGATCAAAGTAGAATTATGTCTTTTTTTAGCGGAATTGCCCCGACCATTGAAAAATTTAATGATGCTGATATAGTTGAGTTTCAGTATGAGGTCATAAAAGCCATGAGAAACATAACTCAAAGAACTCAGACGCCATATTTACAGCATGATGTACCAAGAAATTATTATCAAAATCTAAGTCAACCCGCGCAATTTCATTTATCACATCCATCTCATGTTGCACCGAACATTAATGAAGATCCACGTGGCATATATCGTAATTATAATGCAAATGAATCAAACAAAGTCCATCAATATATGACAACAAATGGTAAAAGGAGCTTTTCTTCGACTGCTCAACCTTCGCCAGAATCAATCGACAGTCTAGACACAGCCGAAAGTCAATCAGCCGTTTCCGATTACGATTTCGATTTTTCAAAATCACCAGTTTTTTACGAATCATTAATTAATTAATCCATTCATTGCTTATAATAATTAAAAATAAATAATATTGTTAAAAAAATATATATGTTTTTAATTATAATAAAATAATCAATAATATTATAATATAACTATTTGTGTGCAAATGAATTAATTTTGATAAATTTATAGTGTGCTACATCAACAATTAAATACCTGCACAACTCACCAAGTCCATATAACTATGCAAAAGTCAAAATCTAACTTAGTAATTTGTATTTTAACCATAATAAAAATGAATAACTACTTTGCTTGCTTAAAGAAAAATCAATTTTAACTAGCAAAAAACAAATTTGGTTACATTTGGCATACAGCCATATAGCTACATTTAAAGTTTGAAATTGGGAAAGCTGATTCTCAAAAATCATGTTTTTGGGCTTGGTGTGTTTTGCCTAAATGGGACGATATTATATTTTATATTATTAAAATATAATAATAATTTTTATATTTTTAAAATTATATTATTCATACATACCTTAAGGTAACAGCCAATCGTTCAGCAGGTGTAATAGATTCACGCATATTAGTATCATCATGCCTTAATTTATCTTGTACTAATGTTAATAATTTTTGAAATGTTACTTGACTCATTCGAAAGAAATTAAAAAACTTTGTTTCGTCTTTCTTTAGATCTTCAAAAAGAGTGTAGAAAATACCATATCTTTTTCTTTCCAATAAAATAGGATGTACCCACATTTTTTTCTTTCTTTTTTCTTTCTGCTGCATTTTTTTGTACAAATAGTACGCTATTATAACCTTTTTCTTTCTAGTAAACATTTGTCTAGACTCTATACTCAGCCGCTTCTTGTTTAGAACTGACTAAATTTAATTACAGATAATCGATAAAATATTACAGACAACGGAAGTATATCCGTTATTTTAACGTTTCGTCAACAAAACCATCTGTTGTACACCGGACCGGTATCCGGTAAAAAAACGGACGTTAACAAGAGCTCTAATTCAATAAGAATGTCCATATACCTGATACGAGCTTATGGCTCAGTTTGTATAAGTATTATAGCTATTATTAATGTAATTTATTGCAATAGTTTAATTGCAGTAATTGATTCGGCTGAAATAAAATAAATAAATTAATTAATAATAGAAATAAAAAAAATCTAGCTCTGGGTTGTTTTCTGTATGAAGGTTACAAAATACCAACGACAAACTCTATAATCGACTCAACAAATGTATAATAGAGCTAATAATTTGAATTCATTTTATTAATTTACGCAGAAAAAGTGTCAGCAAAATATCGATCAACATTTTTATAAAAGGAAATCAACACAAATTATTACGTGGCACATGTTTTTATGTTTTTGTCTATTATTATCTATTAGTCAAGTACATAGCACGTGGGTAGGTATAATGTGATCTGTATTGAGTATTATTATTTATATTTATAATACATTATAAAGGCAGAGTAAGTATAATTATGCACATTATAATAGTGATGACCGGCTAAACCGTATGTTATCTTATAATTTAGAATAATAAACGTTGAACAAAGTTTTGATTTGAATTTTCGTAAATCATACATTTGAAAACTTAATAATATGTAGATATTTCATTCTAAAGCTGAACCAGAAAAGTTCAGAGTTCAGTATGAACAAAGTTTTAAGTCCTCTTTAAATTGAAACAAAATATGCACGTGTGTAAAATAAAATCTTCTACTCCAACGGCGTGATATAGTTATTCCGGAAATACTGAATTTTAATAGAAGGCCGTTAGCAATAATTTGAATATTGCCGAAGATAACCTTTTTCGTTGACCATTTTACACCATATAAAAAATGTTGAACGACTGGTCTTGGATCGCGGTTCATTGTATTGCCCCTATATTTTGCGCGGTCAGTTTTGAAGAAAAATAAACCTATAACTAAAATATTATAATAACACCAAGATCATTGTGTAAATGCTCGTACAGTACGTCATAATATGAAATTATACCTGCACGTATTGATATATTTTTGATTTTATTGTTCATTTGTACTTGGGGAACATGACGTAACACACGTTTCAATCAATCCTATTATTGAAAATAAAATACAGTGCGGGTACGCATTATCGGAATAAGTTGTCTGGTGACAGTGGACATATAGTTTTTAGGTTGTAACACCGTAATAATTAATAAATAATTGTCGTTAGTATAATTTTCAGCAGTATTATGTTTCAATATTATATTGATACGGTAGTATAATAAGCTGCAGTTTCAATCAGTCTCGTGGTGAAAAAGCACACGGTCACGACAAAGAATGTTTTGATGAAATATTTTTTCCCGGTAAACATATTTTCCAAGCAAGGTTGTAAGACATTGTGTCATCAAAACTGGTGTGTACCTATATAATCACTTAATCCCGTAAAGATGGTCGCATTTTTAGTATTTTAGGCATAACACGTTCGTGGTAAACCGTAATAAAGGTAATAACAATTCCATATTATGTTATCTGTTTGTTATGATATGTAAGGACGTAGGTCGATGGTCATGTGCCTATAATAGTATATAAGGTATTTTATAGGAATAAGGTATATAATACGTGTACGATATAACATGTAAGTAGTAGCTAATAGCTATACAGTTCTTTATATATATATAATATACAACGTGAAACGCACTTCGCATGATTGATAAGATATTCTGATATACATATTTCATAAACTCTTCTGGCTAATGGCTTATAATTGCCATACGAAATACGCATTATTGGTAAGTTGTGTTACAATAATTATGCAACAACAATATTATGTATAATAATATGCATCTTATTGTTTTAATATGTCATCAGATGTGTTTATGTATGGTTTTAATTAATTACATCCTAATAAATTCATCCAACATCAAAATTAATGGTATGCATTTTTTATAAAATGCGTTGATGATTTTTCTCATAGACTAAATGCAATGACAAATGTCCAAAACAAATAGGAGTGACGATCGGACTTCATTTAATCGAATCAAACGGTTGGCCAAATGTAGAAAAAAGCAAAAGCGCACGTATGTATATATGTAAAATATTAAACTATCCTCCCCTAATCAGAGATTCCGATTCGATTTATGTAAGCAAAATGTTCCATTGATGCAGGTGGTGCAATTAAAATTGATCGGCCCTGCACATTTATATAGTTCGTATAAGACGATCTAAATTGTGCGAGATGCATATCACAGTGATTGATTGCCAAGTGAGTAAAACAGATATTATTTTTTTCCCGATTAATAAGTAGGCATTTTATTTTAATAAATTAAAAATGATATTAAAAAACTGGCATATGGTATATATGTTTACATTAAATAGATATTTTATTTCACGTTATGAGAAAACTATCCATTAACAACACCTTGTTATTGTTTATTGTTAGTTTTGCCGTGGTAGATGGTCTCTAGAGCCTAGGCCCATTTATTTTGAACCACTTAGTTGGGTTAAGTACCTGCAAGGATGGCTTTAGGTAACGTTGCTATAATTAGTTGATTTATGTTATTATTTGTCAGTAAATGTACTATCAATTTATTTATGACTATCGTTAGCAGTGTGAATCATTATTATTATAATTTATAGCTTGGAGGTAATTTATAAAGGATGTAAGATGATTGGTAGGTCTTTAATATTGGAGTTATGATGACTTATGACGAATGTCATTTGTATGTTGCTGATGTTTTATACGTCATGGGGCGTACCTAATAAGTTGATGCTTATTTGTGTTTGAATTAGGTATTGTGATGCTATTAGTGGTGGTTTCTAATGTCGTTTTCCGTCTGACTGCACTAGTGCACATTGGTGTACACTCGCGGCATGACGATAATTAGTATCGCCTGCAGTGTCATATAGGTAATACAAATTCCACACGGTGCAGTTAAATTTTTATCTACACGGGTGCGAAAAACGACACCGTGAATTTTGGTTGTGTGGAAAATTATATGATATGATATCCTTATCACAACGCAAGACATTTTTCATTTCATTATCATACACCAATGAAGTGTAGTTCTCAGGTCCACCGGTGAGGTGTGGTATCAGTATCCGCGTGTAGTGTGCACTATAGTGTAGTCAGGTGGAAAACGCTATAAGAGTTCATGTTAATTTAATTTGTGGTGTTTTTCTTGATAAATTTGCTTTGGGTTAGGGAGTAAAATCGTATATCGATAAACAGTGAAAGTGTTTATATATTTGAAAAGAAAATCACTTTTTGCATAGTATCAGCAAATGTAGTGTACATTTCACGTACTAATAAGACACTTGAGACTTGTGTTGAGTACCTATTATTTATGTTTGTGTATGTTAATTGTTAAAAGAATTAGAACTGTAAATATTTGTAATACATCAGAATCTGTAGGGAAGACATATTATTATAGTTTTTATGTACACGGGACATAATACGTATTGTCATTTATCCTATTATTAGAAGACAACCAGCCTGTTCAAGTACGAGCTCATGAATGCAAAGTGATTACGTTACGTATAAAGTATACGATTTCGTAATATTTAAATTAGAAAAATCATTAACCGCTATTAAACTGATAAAACTATAAAATTCATATTATGATCGAGTATCCATGTAGAATTACATTTACCCATAGTTAAAATTGGATAAGAGGTCGTGTGGCCATAACTGGGGATATTTTAGTGATGCACTTGATACCACGGTTCTCTAATGTAAAATATTCGTGGATATTGCTAGATATATGTATACATAAATGTGATCATTTTTGATATTTTATTAGGTACAAAAAAATGTGAAATTTCCTAACTCCACATTTCAAGGACGAAAAACAAAAGGTCGACGAAGGTAATAAGAGTTCAATTTTTTTTTACCATAAATATGTTACAAATGAATTCCAACAATCTAATTTAAGCCATCCACCAAAACGTCATTAAAAAAGTCTGTCTAGACACTAAAATAATGAGCAATAACAATAACTTGTATACAAATACCAACTTACAGAGGTAGGTACTAAGATTTTATTGCGCATGTTACCGTAAAATATACTGTAATTTTTCATTTATATCAATAAGTAGGTACCTACTCTTGAAAAATTCCCTTTATTCTTCTTTGTATTGGTACAAAGGAAAATTGAAATTGAAATAAAGTTTAATTGTTTAGTTCTTTTTTTTAGCCATTGTATATTATACTTAGTTTTAAGACTTGTTACTATTTTAACTATTTTCCAGCCAAATTTGTTCAAGTCGTATTCTTGTGCCAATTGTGAATTCATATTAATTACGTATTTTTGCCCTGGTTCAAGAAATTTTATCAGAGTGGAGTGTCAAGGGGATACCTCGCAAATGTTTTTAATATACCGTGCTCATTAAAACTTAAAAAGATCAAAAATAATATTATAATCAACTATTTTGTCACGCAGAACTCTTCCGGAAAGAGGTCCAAAGATCTTCTATATAGTACCTACCTATATTTAATCATATTAGGCGTTTCAACCTAACCTACACGTATTTATCATTATTAATTTTACTTTTAACTACTTCTAACATGTAAAAAAAACTTATTGCAAGTACTACAAAAACCCTACACCGGTTTTGTTTTTTAGCAAATCAAATATAATATATAATTAAACTTTATAGTTTAATACTAGATATTTATTCTATTATGAAATTAAAATTGTAATACATTACTATAATCAACATGATAAATATAAAACAATAGGTAGTTAAAAAGTTTTTTTTTTGTCTTGTACTAGACGTATTTAAAAGTTAAAATATAAAACTAGTACCCACCATTAATTCTTGCGTTAAAATAACTACATACTATTACAGTTTAGAAAATAATATTTATGACCGATTATAAACGGTATTTTTAATCATTGATAATGTTCATTAAATATAATATTTGTTTAAATTACGATCTAGGTACGAGTTTAATGATTTAAACGAGATCTTAGATTACACTATTATACTACGAAAATGTGGCTTGAACATTTTTTTTTTTGTTTATATATCTGTGTACCTACTTAAACGTTTTGTGACAATATTGTGGTGTACAAGCACATAAAACAGTAAATGCATTTTAGAAAACCTTTTGAATGGATAATCAAAGTGAATATAATAATTAATATATGAGAGTGCGGATGTTATGCCTGCAAAGAATCTTGAACTTAACGTTTGGTGCACCTTAAAAACATCGTTAAATTATCGTTTTAAAAACTTAACCTATCACCTTGAACCGTTTCATACATATTGGTTGGGATCAGTTTAAATATAATCAATTAGATTTTCCTGCAGGCCAAGGGCTTAACACACATAAAACGTGGAAATGATGAGGTGAACCGTTAAACGAAGTTTGATGTTTGAAGTTTGATCGCCTATGAAACCTGCAGGTAGCATGTATTGTCATTTAAAAGATCACATGGATGAATATTTATTGCGAAAATTAGATGGTTTTAATTGAACGTTTTATTCCCGTATTCTCTGTACTTTATGTTAATTTTCTGATTGAAAATTCTTTAATAGTAGGTACTATTTTCTATCAGAAATAACCCTATAGTTGAAGATCGAAACACATTTTCTGCTCCAAAATGTGACGACAGATCAAACATTTATTATTACACCTAGAACTTCGGACGGTATACAAATTAACCTATAGAGTTATGTATTTGTCCATTTATATAACATTAAGTTGTACAAAGTTAAGTATATAAGAATTTTCAAAGAATAAGAAAATAATACACACATAATTGTAAAACCAATACATTCATCGCTCCACTCAAAATTTAAAATAACGATATTTATATAGATCCTGAAAATTGTATTTGATTTAGTGCTGTTCTTTGTAAATCTAGTGAAAATTATGTTTGGACAGTACAATTTAATGATAATATTTATGTTTAAAGAAAATAATAATATACTTAAATTAAATTATGGTAAAATAATTTTATATTATAATTTTATTATTATAAATCGATGGAAAATATGCTTTGAGTATAAGTTAATCATTAGGTAAAATAATATAAATTGTAATTAGCTTACGAAGTTATTTTACAATAAGCTGTTAAATTTAATTGGTTAATATAATCCCAAAATCTATTTCCAAAATCATTTAACTTGTTTAAGTTATTATTTTTTTTTATTTGATTTTTATTTATTGAGCTTGACGTCAAACTTAAGATTTAAAGATAAATCATTTTTCAAGTTCTCGTTATAATAATGAACTTGAACATGTGATGAAAGAAATTCAAATTCAAAGATGTTGACGGTATCTTGATGTACTTGTAACGCTCCCTATTATTTTCTAATTATTATTTATTTTTTTATACAAATTAACAGTTATAGGTAACTAATAACTAAAAGCTATAAACATATATGGCCTACCATAATTATATTCAAAAAAACAAGGTGTAAAAGGTCATGGTTATTATAACTATACGTTTATACGCATAGGTTTTATTATTTATTATTTTTATTATTTTATAATTACAATAAATTATTATGTACATATCATTGGTTCAATATTATATCAGATACAAAATGTTCAAATGTTTGTTAAATTTCAAGAGCGTGGTTTGTTTAAAATTAGTATCAGTCGACAGTCGCAATATTAGTACTAAATTATTGACAAAATTTGGAGCCAAAATGTTGACATTGCGCTGCCAACTTCACGGACCCGCATATAATGTAAAAATATATGATTTCGGTGTTTTATAATTTTTTTTTATGTACCTATACCTGCTAATATATTTAAGTGTAAAAGGTTAGTTTACATTTTTTTGAATTTTGACCTACTATTTTATATTTACCGAACTATATATAGTATATTATCATTTATCACTATTTATTAGAAAAAATTCGGTGGAAAGCCTGACATACGAATATACGATAGACACAATTTAATTTTTTTACTTTGGGTGGACTGGGTAAATGTATAGTCGTATAGTTACCTAATAAACTCGAGGAGGTGCTCTTTTATTTGTCATTTTTTACCATCATCGTGTGGGAGAGCCAAAGAAGTATTTAGGGGGGCTAAGCCATCCCTCAAATTGCGCTTATGCCTAGCATTGATATCGGAAATTAAAATTTACACAGACGTGTTTGTAAAAATTATTTACTTATGTGACAATGACAAATTTACCAATATTTTTATTTACAATATAATTTTCTTTGATTACATTTGTATATTTAAGAGCATTTGTAGTTGAAATATGCACGACAATTTAGGCAAAGAAAATTTCCATACGTAGTTGTGATAAATTTACTAACATTTTACACATAAAATGAATTTCTTTGAAAACCTTTGTTTATTTACACAACATTATCAGTTGAAATTTACACACAAATGAGTGTGAACATTATTTACCTAAATATTTGTGACAAATTTACCAAAGTTTTTATGTACAATTGAATTTACTTTGATTACGTTTGTATATTTAAGGGTACTCTTAGTTTAAATATGCACAAAAATGTGTGCAAACAAAATTTACATATGTGGTTGTTATAATTAATTAGCATACATATTCTGTGTAAATTTACATTGCGTCGTTAATTGAAATTTAACAAAATTTATTATAGTTTACTTTAACAAGTTTTATTGATTAAACACAAATTTATTTAGTTTTAAAGTTAAACATTCAATAATATTATACTTGAAATAAGCACCTAACTTTTCAATTATAAGCAAAATCTTTGACCTTTTTAATAATAGTTATAATATAAAAATAATAATTTTACATTTTATGGCTTTAAAAATTGTTTCATATAACTCTTTTTGATTAGGCACAAATAGGCGCTATTTAAGGGGGACGTTGGAGGGACCTAACCTAACTAAGCTAGGTACTCATCCAAAGTTTAATTTTTATAACGTATCGAAATACTACGAAAAATATTCTGCTTTGGTTTAAGGTATTACAAAGGCTCGTTGTTATAAAAGATATTTAAAAAATAAAATAGTGAAAACACATTTTTTTAAAAAATTTTGTTTTTAACGGCTTAAAATGATGTAAAAAAATATATTTTCAAAAGGGTTTTCTGAAATAATGAGTGTCTTACGGTAAGTGTAAAATAACAAAACATTTTGTTAAACAGTATTTTTAAATATAGATTGTAAATTTATATTTTTAAATAAAAAAAAAAAGAATTTTATTGAAAAATACCATGTATTATACCATTCCATGTTTATAGCAAAGGGTAAAATAAAAGCTCGTCACAGGCCACAATCTCATCAATTCAGGGCTTTATGCATTTGCATACTCGTTTGGAAAATAAATAGATTAAATCCGATTCTATACAAATTTATTCACAGAATTTGTTCTGTAATTTCCTACTTTTTTTCATAAAGAGAATCACTGTTTCTTCATAACTGTTAAATGTCAAAAAGTAAAAATCTGATAATAAATTATCAGTGCGCTCGCAGTCTCGTACAACGCAATGAAAATAATGGAAATTTAATATCATACATTATTGACCAAGTTTGCGACAAATTATAGGTGCACATAACATGAAAATTTAAAACATAAGTATAATATTAAAATATTTTACGATCATGATTATATATTGATATACAGACATTGTCCCCTTCCCGTCCCTGTGAAAATGTAAGGGTGCGTCCTCGGTTCTATAATTACATTTTGGTGTGTGTTTATAAATATAGTGTACAAGGGTTTTTCGGCGAAACGACTGCATCGAGTAAACTTATATGGATCCCTACAGTAATGGTGCATTTTCCAGTTCTTGGGTAAGTATTGTCAACCAGTTTGACATTAATTCTAGATTTGATTTGCTTCGATGAGGCTTTATAATAACATTGTGGGGTACAGTCCGCACCCGCCTCGTACTATTCCTATAATATTAACGGGTTAAGCCGATAGCATTTTCCGATTTCGATTTCGGTTTTGATGGAATCCATCTAATATCGGTTCAATACCGATATCGCGGAACACCGTTTTCAAGCCCCGAATTTTATTGTAATAATATCGTATTAAATGGCCTCATAACGTGTGTCACATTTTCCGTTACAAATTGTGCACGTGTAAATTCACTAGAAAAAGCTACTTAATATAATACCAGTACAGTTATAATACATTAATACTGTTGGATTAAAGTCATTGTATACCTATTTAGTCCTGTTTCGGCATGCATATAGTCGATTTGATGTGGCCAGTGTTTCTATGCATTTTATAATTACGTGTACCCACTTGCACTGGCGGAGAAAAAGTGGCACTGATTTATAATAATAATATTCATATTCCACGTCGTACAGAAGTTTATTTAATAGACAATAATCAATATATATATATATATATAGGCACCGTAAATTAAACGCTGCATTGTGCACGTGCAGTACAATATGTTTATTGTTCTGGACCGTTTCTGAATTCTTTCAGGGGCACACATGTATTAAATGTACACCGACGTCTGGTATTCAATCGATACAAACCGAGTATATTATATAGTTCATATTAATATGTGAGAGGTGTTCATAGGCTCAACTGTAGACCTATCGAACGTGGAGTGCTATGATATTGTAAATGCTTCACAGATCTCACAAGCTATACAAACCTATAAAATAATCAATATTCGAAAACTTTTCGTAATTTATATACATTTTAACATTTTGACGCTTCGTATTACTTTACAGTGGTACAAACGAAATATATACGATACTCTTTTATAATATTAAAACGTCATTACTTTAATATAAAACTCATGCGGGGTCTACTGCAGTCCACCTCAGAGCGCACTTCTATACGACTATACCTATATGGAAATATATAGTGCTTTTTGAGGTGACCCATTGGCTAAAATCAGCGTGTAAACAATCCGGTATGTGTATCTTAATGCAAGCGCCTATGAACTATAGAAATATAGAGTAATTTATAACGAATTCGTACTATGACCAAAATATAGTTTTAATTTTTTTCGATAAATACTAATTCACGATTTGAAAACATAAAATTGAAGGTATTTCACTAAAATAATAATACTTAGACCTAAAAAAACAAGGTGTGCTAAATTTGAACTCAAGGGCGCTGAAGACCCTTTTGCTCTCCCCTAGTTGCGTCAATGGAGTATACATGCCAAAAATGACGGGTGAGCTACGAGTTGTCAACACATTTGAGGGGTGGAAATCCAAAACGTACTATTGCCAAAATACTGATTTTTCAGGAGAACCGATTTTCTGTATCTTAACATTTCCAATAAAAACAAACCATTTAGAAATAGAAAAAATCATTTTAAAGAAAAGTTTTTTTTTAAATTATTTAATAATTTTTAAAATTAAATTTTTTTATTTTAGTACGTTTTGGATTATTTTTTTACTTCCCTATATATAGGTATACCTACAGGTTACAACACGTTTTGACATGACATAAAAAACGTACGTTTTAAAATTTAGTTCGTTTTGGTAGGTATATAGTTAATGATTGGTGCCTATTCTTTTAACATGGGCAATAGTACGTTTTGATCTATTTTGACAACGCCAATCGATTTATCAATGTTTTTTCCATAAGAATCGTTATCTAACTCGATTTTGTTCATTTTGGAAATAGTACGTTCTGGATTTCCACTTCTCGTTTCTGCTCTTTCTCGTCTGCAAAAGAATAAAATATAAATATACATTATACATGTGGGTACAATGTACAGCCCATTATAGTGTACTCCTATTAATAACAGCGCGTTTTTATATTGATTATAATATTACAGCGGGGTTGCATAATACGATAAACGATTACGAAAATTAATTTCCACATTAAGGATGATTAAAAAGTTAAGAGTGTTTTGGTGCCGATGAGTTTTAGTACAACATTTGCCTGACTAAGCTTAACACAGACAAACGTCTCGTGAAATAGTGTGATTGCGATTATATGATTTCCCCCCCCCCCCCCCAGAACTGTTCCAGGATCACGCCCTGTATAGAATAGTAGAATTTTGATCATTATTTTTTTTTTATTTGAAACTTTAGAAGACAAAACTTTATTCAGGTCACTTTGACTTCGATTTTTGAAATAACTTTAATATTATGCCAAAAACATACATTTTAAAATACTCAACGATTTGTGATTATATATATATATATATATATACGTTTATTACAACTTCTGAAAATAGAGTCCAATGCAACTCGTTTTCGTTTAAATCCTTAGTCATTAAAATAAAAAAGTCATGATCAAATCCTAATATTCCACATTTCCACGAGGTGCAGTATACCTACTAGGACAGCTCTGTAGGAGAAGGCACGAGAAAATTTGAATGCACGCCATACAAATATTTGTGTAGTACATTTTTGAATTTTTAAATATTGTATTTAAATATATAAAGTATTTGATATAAGTAGGTATCAAATCCATCACTTGCTCTTATTGTTAAATAATCATTTACATACCTACTGTGCAATATATTTTAAGCAAAAAATTATAAATTTCTTTTTTTTAAAAAGTGATGTATTATCCTTAATTGTGTAAGAAATGTACCTATAGATGAAGACCAAAATAAACCTCGATGCTTGGTTGTGTCTAATTATCATACTATGCTTTCACGAAAGAAGGATAGGTATACCCTATAAACGACTAAACAGTTGTTTATTTGTATGTAATTAAATACAAAAATAATACAATGGGTTAATTCTTTGATTATTAATTAAATGTCAATTTGTGCACCTTATGATGGCTTATTGTGTATACTAAAGACGTGATAAAATATATTTTAATTTAGGACGGATGTGGGGGGGGGGAGGATCCAATTCCACGGGAGCTTCGAACAAAAACGTTCCGTTAATTGAAAAATATGAAATGGGAATAACGTAGACAAAAGTTTAAGTATCCGCGTCTATAAAGATTCGTTACTCGGGGCCAAATGTTAGGTTTTATTCCAGTAAAATTGCCCTAAGACGTAATCATGCAGCCAGCGACCAAAGACGATTTGTAAAGACCTGTACGCAATCAGCGCAGTCATGATGATCCTGCAGACTCGTCAAAACGTTAGGATGTAAAAACAACTATCGCTACTCATCGCAGATTTTTTTTAAAATTTATTACTGTCGAAGACAATTAGTCTTATAATTAGGTTATAGTTACAGTCGGTAGTCGGGTAACCGGTGCATTAATTATTATTGTTATTATTATTTATCGTACAACGGAACCGATTCGGAAGGACGTATTCCTGCACATGCAATTTTGTACAAGATTGGAATTTGCTTGTTTTTTTATGCCAAAACCATTTGCATAACGACCTAACCCACTATAGTTTCTCAAAGATAAAATAAAAACAGATCGAATATGAACAAATCATGAAGTTGTGCGTGTGAGACGTGAGCAAAGGTTTTTATTGTACACCAAGTAGAATATTAATTTGAATTTTGTATAGGAAGGTAGGTGCATTTTTTATGAAACAAAAAATGTAAATTTATATATTTGTGTTTGACTTTGTATTACTGACATCAACCACAGTAAGATAATATTATTATGCAATCGGTGGAGCACCTTAATACTATATTAACAGGTGGGTATATAACACACGGGTATGATATGTATTATTGCAGGATACAAAGAAATTACACTCATTGAACGACCGGTACAATAGAATGCCAATTGTTAATTGGCGAAGGTGTTTACTGTAAATAGATTAGATAATATTATTATGTTCAATTGATTTGATAATTATTATCCTAACAATACGATAAATACGATACACAATTCGTAATAAAATCGTACATACCTACTTACTATATCATAATAAATTATTTTTTATTGATAAATTTATAATGTATGTACCTATAGATAATATTTAATTTTCCAAAAAATTTGATTTTCTTTTAGTATCCTTAGGTATAATTAGTAAAAATGTTGATATTTGCAAGCTTTTGCTTTATTTCTATACCTACAGTGTTTTACCATGACCGGGAATTACTATTGACCTTCGTATTAAAATACAATTATATACCTATGTGTGCAATAGTATTAGCTTTAGAGTTATTTATATTTAATAAATAATAATAATAAAAAACATTGTTCTGTTAAATACTCAAATTTATAGACGCATTGGTCTTGCCCAAATTACGTTAGTCTCAACTATAGATTGGCCATGAAAAATTTAAATATCTATGAAGAAACCTTAGCTTCAGACTTGAAGATTGAAGAATTTTTACAATCCAAATAAGATAAAATCATACACATACACAATTTATTTAAAACCAATACATCCATGTCTCAAAGTTTAAAAAAGGTTACAATTTTTTTAACAGTTAAAAATTCAAAAGACACCTTTAGAAGTCATATTTTGAAAATAAAACGAATAAATTAGAATGGGTACTGGGTAGTACCTACTAAGCTGCATTTGTTCCAAAATAAATATTGATTTACCTATAATAGTCTCTAAGACAAGGTTGTCTGGATAACACTATGGCTTAAACATTAAAAAATATAATATATGTTAATACATGATTAATGGCCATCCAAATACTCAAACTACAAAAGATAAACCGTATATTAAATTCAAATTGACCATCTAAATTAATTAGTTTATTGGTATTTGCTTAATGATATAAAAATCTCAATCAAAATCAGTTTTATAAACCTTGTAGCTATAATAATTACATAATATTATAATTTTAATATATAATTTTTTTTTATTTTAACAGCTATTAGTATAAACTACTCTATCTCAACAATTACGATTTGAATATGATAAGCAAATTGTACAGCTTGCAAATAATTTTTGTAATTAGTATGCTACATAACTATGTATGATGTATGATAAGTGATAATCAAGTAGGGTTTTAAGTTATAAGTCACTTATGAGTTTGGGAAAAACTTTTAAAAAACAGTTTAAAGAAATCCGGCAACTGTATAATACATATTATCTTATACTGACTTATAGTTACACGCAGTTTTGTTTGATCTTTTCAATATACTTAGTAGGTATATTGACTTATCGTAGTTTATAGCGTGGTTTACGGTTGTACTCAATGATTTTAAGCGGACTCGTTTTTTAATATTTTATAAATAAGTCGGTAAAACTACAGCTTGCAAGTACCTTTAGGTTACAAGCGTATAACGCGATCTAAATCACATACAAATTGTCTTCAAGTGTGTAATTTTTTCTGAAAACAAAGTTTTCTATATTTAAGGAGGTCAAAAAAATATATTAATTCTTGGTACAATTAGTTTTTTTTATACCAGTAGTTTTATTACTATAAATATATTTTTTTATTCATAAAAAGCAATGATGATTTGAAAACATAAAATTACAATATTAATAATATAAAATAAAAATAATATATGAACATTTTTAAGTATATTAGTAGTATTTAGTATAGTTGTATCGACCGTGTGCATTGTGACCACGGTTATATATATATATAGTATATTATATACCTTAAACATTTTAAACGATTAATGATTTTTAAATAATTTTATTTGTGACAATTTGTTCACGATCACGCTGGTAAATGTTAAAACGAAAAAAAAATTTGTATACTACGCATACCAGTCCTGTAGGCACATACTCCAGAACAATATTATGCAAAATACAATTTTGTATTCGAATTCTCTTTGGCGTCTACTTTAAAACGTGTTCGTATTTTGTGTGGTATCATATCCTTCTATATTTCATCGCATCCAGTACGGATAATAATATGCAATGATTGTTACAAGTTCCGAAATCTGATAAAAATTGCTCACGATGAACGTTCGTGTAGAGACGTCTTATGTAATACAATATTTACCATAGCGTTATTCATTTATAACACATCTGGTTCGCGGCGATAGTATTCAGCACGCGTCTAAAATAATATAACAGTGACGGTAACCATAACCGCGGTCGGTGAACTCGACGGACCGTAGAAGAATGGGATTTGAAAACTTACGCGCGACTTCGCGACTGCAGCCGCAATCTGCGCCCCCGCCCCCGACCTCGCGATCGCTAGACCTGACCCGGAAATTACGCGATTTGTCGTCGTGCGCGTCTCATATAATAATATCGTAGTCGGTATATCGTCCGAGAGGAAAGAAAGAAAAAAAGGAATTTCGCGAGATTTCTTCACGGCGGCGCGGGAATTCACCCAATAATACCGGTATTATTATTATTATAATAATAATTCTAAAACAGGAAAGAACAAAACGGTCGGGTCTGCGCCGATCGTCACCGGCAATAATATTATATTATTATCATTATGCGTCTCCTGGCAGACTATCAAAACGTGCCCGCTGCCGATTGCAGGTACATATAGGTATATAATATGATATTATAACGGTCAACTTGGGTATACCGCCGCGAACAAGTTGTCTATACGGTATATACACGCGAATCGTGCGGTTTGCGATTTGTTCTCGTTCGGAGCAAAAACATCGGTTGACATATAATAATTGCGTGCACGCTATACGAATCCTATACGAATCGGCGCGAATTTAAGGCGTGTGAGGGGCCAGGGTGATAAATTATAATATTACATCGATTCCGGATCCTTAAAAGGATTTTTCGAATGTTTTTAAAGAGTATTTGATGAATTTGGTAATACGCCATCGATTTTATAATTAAATATATACTATATATTTTATATTATCTGGTCCACGGGTTATTAAACAAAAATGTATTTATCACTTTTAGTCTAATCATGAGAAACCGAAGAAACAACGGTTTTATAGTTTAATTATGACTCGCGATTTACTGTTTTGTGCGTTCGATGGGTATGGCCGAGGAAGGTGACGCGACTTTAAGACGGTGCCAAAGTACGCTATGTCAAAGGAAGATATTTTTTTCGTTCACTTCTTCCCGAAGACAACCGTAAGTACGCTACTGGCCCGATGTAAATACGTATAGGTACGCAGTATAAATATATAGTATTACCCGACCTTTAGCCGGGAAAAAAAATGATAAAAAGATAATGACGACACGACAAAAACCGGACAGACGCCGCGACTGTTCTACGGGCACCCGGCAAAGGGGAAAGCAAGAGCATTTCCCCGCCTGGCCCGTGGAATAAAAAGTCATTATTATAAAAATCCTGTCGAGCCAAGTCAACAAAATATATTATATTTTATGTAGGTATAAACCGACAAGTCCCGATCTCTAGACGAATTTCAGCGGCCGCCTATGTGGTGGATAGTGTATCTTCTTTCGGCTGCATACTATATAGTCGAGTTCCAAAGATAACACTACGAGAAGAGGTCCAATCCTAATCGCAGCCTGTGATTTTTGCGTCATATCCGAGTTGCTGTCCCCGATTAATAGTAAATTGCCACATCTGTCATACCGATATAATATTGTATTATTGTTCCCCGTTCGATGATAACGCAGTCATAACATATTAGGTTTTGTACCATTTTATATTATCACATTCTTTTTTACCAGTTTCAGTTCAATCTCAACCGATAACTTAATGACTGTTTAATAATGACGGTAAACGAAGATACCAAAATATCAAATATACACGATACACCTTATGATCGTCGCTTTTCTACCGCTGCAGAGAACGTTCCACCGCTGACCGATCTCTTTTCTAGGGTTAAGTTTTACGTCCAAAAATATATTGGAAAAAGAAACGTTTACTTCTGACACTGCGAAACAGTTAGAAGAAAACCAAATCGACAAACTCGAATATTTATAAAAAATAATATCGTACATGCGCCATATAATTTTGATTAAAAAATGTTTAATACGACAAACGTTTTAAATAAAATCGCGATCAACCTACGATTAATATTCAAAGGCTTATTAAAGAGGGGGGAATGTCCACTCCGCCCCCTTGAATAAGCCCCTTTGAAGAGAGGTACAGAAGATATAAATGTAAATTGCACATCACATGTGTGATAAATTTGTCCGTAGACGGATTGTTTATTTGTATTATTATGTGATGGTGGAGAAAATCAATTATTGCGTTGTTCTCGTCGTCGCGTGTACCGACCACAGTACAATTATTATGTTATTCGTTGTAAGTATATTATATTATATTATATTTGTATCATATTATATTATATCATTGCATTATATGCGACTGCGTTTGATGATGACGACGGTAGTAGTGGTCGTGGTCGTATTTTTATTATCGTTATTACTTATTATATTATACATTTATATTGTTCCGGCCGTAATTGAATTTCGTATTCTCCTTTGGTCGTATAACATTTCATTATATTATACAGGTACCGCCGCGGTATATAGGTATAACAATATATAATATCTCTTTATATATATATATATATCAGTAGATCGTCTGATCACGCGAACACACGTCATGGTGCACCGTACATTATAGAGGACGATAGAAACTCTGTGACTGTGCATCGCAGACCATATAGTAATTAATATTATGGGTTAAATTTTTCGATTGATTTGTTATCAAGTGCGGACAAGTATGGATATCGAGTAGGAATCATAATATTATGAAACACGAGAACGTTTATCGACTTTTTACCGTCTCCCGACAATAACACTAACACAACACACTGCACTGCAGCCTGAAGGGCAGTGGAGCGGGCATAGAAGGCGGGGCTGAGGTGGGTCGTAGCCCTCGCCAAAATGTCAGGAATTTAAAATGATTTCGGTGTTCTGTAAACGCGTATCACGTAAGACGTATTGAAATCATTGTGATTTGTATGAAGATAAACTTCTAAAATGTTATGACATATCCAACGGCATCTTCGTATCAAACTCAGGAATGGTCCTCTAGTTGGACTCCCCTATACAACAAATTATCAGCTCAATTATCTTCCCCGACCAAAAAAAAAAAAAAAATCCCGAAAATCCTGACTCTGCCACTGCAGCGAGATCTGCTGACGGACACCGTCCGCCGTCGTGTCACTATAGAGTGCTAAGATGAGGACGAAATACCAGGATTTGTTGTTTCCGTCTTACAAGAGTGCGTGATGGAAAATTTACGTTTGGTAGTTCGGGTTCGGTTTTGTAAGTTTTAATATTGGAATTCAGGTCTTATATAGTATAACCGACGTATAATGTTTTTGTCCTTAAGTCTGATAATATGAATACTTAAATCGGCTAATTCAAACTAATACTGTTAGAACTGACGATGCTATACGCGAACTGCTGGGCGCAAATTTGCAAATTGCATGCACTTGTAAGAGTAATACGTAGACGACAAATGCGAATAATATGGTCTTAAGTCACGGTCTTTCCACTCGGTTGCATCCAAAAAACAGACAGTTTAACGATTCATTCATCGTTGCATAATATAGCTAGATGAACTATTATTTCACTATTTAAGTGTATTCGTCTACAGCAGACCATTTGTCTGGTATCAGATGGCGTAGACATTAGAAGTATACTATTCTTATAGTACAATAATCGTATTTGTATAAAAAATAAAATCGGTTGGAGTGACTTTAAATGCGATCAGTAGATTAATTGTGTTCAGTCGGTGTGTATACCTGCAGTCACCAGGAACCGATAGAATTGAACGTTAATTTTGTTTTCAATTTATTTACCGCAGGTACGTTTGTTTTTTTATTAAAATATATTACAATATTCTTAAACATTACATTTTGACAAACAACTATGTATGGTTTTCGGATACAATTGTCAATAACCTTAATGAGTGTGCAGTGGTTTCGTCCTGTATTTTATCTAAATCGTGCGGTTTTTGGATGCAACGTTTTTTAGAAGCATTTAACACACATCATATTATTATTCGACCGCTGTTTTATGAACGAAAATTACTCGCCATCTACACATTTACAATGCCGGGAGACCTACTCGATTGTATACTACATAATTTTTCAGTCATTAGGTAACTCGTTATAGGTTATTATACCTATTTATTGCTAAAACGGTTGCGATAAGTTTTGTAAATATTATACGAGTCTCGAATAATGCAAACAGCAATTCCATGTGTATGTGATATTAATTATAGTGTTTTATTATTGTTTTCAGATTTTGAGCCATAAGAATATTAATGTATGCCTATTGGTTTTACGGCGATGGTACATTTTTTCTTTGTCATTTTTTTCACCGTCATAATGATGTGTAATGAGTGTGCTAAATCGAGTAAATAAAAAAAATACCTTCTATGTAAATACATTAATATTATTACTTACCGCGATGATATTAGTTCTGGTATTTTTTTTCTTTATATTCATACAGAATGTATAATGTACATTGTATAACTTGTTCAATATTAAATAACGCTCTTCGGACTTCCACAAATGGTTAAAATAAAAAAAAAATTGACGATATTCTTTTTTTTCAATTTTAGATTCTTATTGAAGCGAGAAACGTAAAACAATGACGTTTTCCATTTTTTATCGTCTTTTGTACTAACGTTTTATTTATGTATTTTTAACTAGAAGGAGAGAACAAAACCCTTCATGAAGCACTATTAATGACCAGAAATCGAGTTGACGGATGCAATAGCATGCGTAGATATAGCAATAATTTGAAACTTTGAACGAACGTTTTTCCAAGTAGGTACAAATTGAAATCACTCGCTTATTAATATTATAATATGATCCACAACGATGCAAATATTATGCATAATATACCACAGTTATCATAAAAGGTATAATTTCTAACTCAGTTCCTACTACAATTTGGTAAATTTGAATTTGGAACCTGCAGCCATTGCGGACTAGTGATCTTCATTAACTATTATTAATATTACATAACACATAATTCGATACTTATATAAAATAGACTAAAATAAAAAGTAACAAAAAGACTTGACAAATTAAATAACTTATGTTCTAATCAATATTTAATAACACTTTTATTGCTTAATTCCAAAAATAAAAAATAAAAATTTTATTCAATTTTTTTTGGACGAATTCGAAATAACTAATTTGTAAATCTAATTTTTAGACAAAATATGATGGTAAAAACGTCTATTTAAGTCAAGTAGTTTATTACTTATAATTATCAAAATTTTTTTGGAATAAATTAATTTAAAACGTAATACTCACCTGACTTTTTACAAAATATTTTTTTTTTGGAATTTTCTGATATAAGTATACTACTTAAATTATTTATTATTCATATAATTTTCATAATTTTTTCCATACATACGTTTGACTAGTATCAATTTTTTTTTTTTTGTCAGGTCTTTCTATTTTACCCTGTATATATTATATAATTATTTATTCTACTCATATTAGAAACGTTTTAAGTCGACCTACATACAACGATTGAAGTGTATTTTAAATACTTCAAAACTAAATAAAGAATGAATAATTTAAAATGATTTAACCTGTTTCATAAATTATAATTAAAAATAGTAAATAATGGGCTTACATTTTATCATGTATATTGTACATGGTTTGTTTTTAATCTTTTAGATGTCAATATAATATCAAGTCTATGACCCGTTCTTAAAATCCAGTATTAATAAACTGTTATGTTTACTTTTTAAATTATTCAATTCGAAAAATTAAATTGCATTATTAAAATTTAAAACCAATCAAAAAGACTGAAAAGACTGAAAAGGTTATTAAGGTAAGTTAAGGTTGTACGTTTAGGTTATTTTTATTATTGATTTTAAATACAAATTACAATATAAGTACACACGGTATTAATAATAAAAGTTTTTATGTTGAAAATATTTTGATAACTTAAGAAACTACCTAGGTTTATTGTAATATGTTTATTTGCTATTGCGTCTTCGTATAATAATATACTTTTCTATAAGCGATTACTCATAGCTCATGAGTAATCGATTGATTTATAAATGTTTTCGTGCAGGTTATGAATTTATATTTTTACTTCATTCCTTCAATAATCCACGTGTAACAAATATTATTCACTAGTTTATTTCAAAAATATTAAAGTTCTTATCCAAAGTGAAAATCTGTTGAAAACGAATAAATCTATTCACAATTAATTGCATTTTCTGTATATTCTTGGACGATAACCTAAACGTTTTGTATTTATATATGAGTACATAACTAGTAGGTAGGGTGCTGTTCAAATTGCATTTCTCTCCTGAACGTTCCAAAAGCACAGCATTATTTTCATATTGGTACATCAAAGAATTTAAAAATGAAATTTTAATTTTGCAATTTTTGAAACTTTTTTTATTTTAAACTTTAAGTATATTGTTCGTATAATTGATAAGAACGAATACAATTAGATAAAAATGTACCATACACTACGTAGGTAGTATCTACTATATAAAAAATAAAAATAATTTAAAAACTTAAGTGTTATTTATTTTGTTTTGTCTCATTATTTTTAACTATAATGTGTAGGTACATGACACTAGATACCAGATAATTGCGACGGCTGCACAATAACACTCTGATAAATGAAATTTTCGTCACGTGCAGACAAATATATATTATAGATAGGTCGTTACGACTTGTATCAATCGCAATAACACCAAATTGCGTATATTTAAACATCACAGAATATAAATTTTTGTTTAATCATTTTTACTTGACATTAAGTTTTAAATAATTTTTAAGGTATTTTTTTTTAAAGTTTTGTAATATAATTAGTGCATTAGGTAAGTCGCATTTTTTAAAAACGTTTTTCTTGTAATTCGACACATTAAAATCCACTTCCAACTTATAGGCATATTCCTATATAAATATATAATATATTGTTGTGCTTAAAGCTGTATACAATGTTTCGTCATTTTTGACTGAATAAGTGAACAATTTATAAGGTTAAAATTCTACGAATTTTTGATTTTTAACAGCAGAAACATTCAAAATGTGCATGCCTAAAACTAAAACCAATATCAAACTGGACATCAATAGTTGTAATACATGGAAACAATTTTATATTATAGATTCATACTTGTATTATGATTCAAAAATGATATAATATGTATTATAAAACCTTATACGTACTTTAAAATTCCCTACATCCACCCAGAAAGATCTAAGCATAACTAAATATTTTTTGTTTTCTTATAATATATGTATATACGTGTGTTAATTTTTAATGTCAAATCAAAACTAATAAAATGTTTATGCAGCAGCAAAAATTGTATAATTTTTCTGTCACGAAAATGATTATACTTTACGATTTATGTCAATTGAAATTAAATGTTATACACCCAATAGTTACTCGATAGATACGTTTATAAACGCGTGTAATGTTTAAATTATACAGTTACCTATGCATATTATACACATCTACATTCCACAGTGCATAATTAGTAATAATATTATTCTCCGCGATCAGTTCACTACATATAGTGCCTACTGGCTACTGGTTTGCTAACAATTATCGCAATATTTATTTGCACAAATAATATGTGCTATAAATTACAATAATACATCGATATGAATATAATATATTAATTTATAACTGTTTGCATGACCGAGCGTCGATAGGTACCTTGATAAACATAATATGATTTAAACTAGCAAAAGCAGGGAATTCAACGTTTATTATACCACCTGCAGTGTACCAGACGCAAGAGAACATGATATTTTATGTAATGCTAATGGATACCTATTTAAAAAAAAAAACAATGTTTTTTTTAAGATGAAATTACACCCGCGAGTGCTGACTCCGTCTATGCACTCTGCATATCACTCGGTACCGTTTTTACGCACTATAATGTGTCTTCTATAATTAAAACTTATGTAATTTGTGGTTCCAGACGCGTTTTGACCGGACCCGCCAAAATGGCAGAGCCGGGGCCGTCATTTGGAGTGAAATAATGGGGGTAGCGAGCGTCTTGAATAATATATATAATTCAAATTGTGTGTGCTCTAACTGCTACCCCCTCGCTGCCCCGTAATGACAGGGAAAACGGTCAGAGAAAATTGTGCGCACAGAAGAATCTATATTTAACATTTTAACACTGTTATTTTTTTTTATACAGAGTGAATGTCTACAAGTGAACTATAGAGCTATACATTATGAGACTCCTCCCGGGCCGAGATATTAATCTATCGATCTATCGTTTTCGGTTTTTCCGTTGGATACCACTGCGAAAACCCCGTGAAAATCGGTTCATCCGTTTCGAAGCCTCTCACGGACAAACATATAGACAGACGCCGACAGACAGATATCCAAATGTGTCTGTGCGTGTTTCGTGCAACATTACTTTTAGTTTTGTATGTTTGAAGATCAGAGCGTATATAATATATTTTTTTTTTATTAAAGAAATAACCCTCGGCAACTCGGCCATTGGGACGAGATACATTTTTTTCTTTTTTTTTTACAAATAAGTGTTACAGTAAATATAAAGGTTTAATAACGACAAATGTCCAGACTAGATTATAATATATGGGCATGATTATCGGGCCGTGCATTCGGCTGGCTAAATAAGTTTGTCCAATCCTGTCTCCTGGAGGAACACGATGAATGTGTCAGGCGATGGCAAGACTGGTCCAAGTGTTTCGTATAAACCGCTGGAAAGATGATTGCGGTTCCTCGCATCGAGGTAAGCGATAAACATTCCGTGAGAATGTGTTTTACTGTTGGTGCGACTCGGCACGTCATGCACGAGGGAGGCTCATCTCGGGACATTATAAGTAACCGTGGGTTATTCTGGTGTGACCTATTCATAGCCTGTTGATGACGGTTTCCTTTTTCCTATCAGGACGGACGGTAATTAGGCCAGTGAAGAATAGTCGATTTGATTTCGTTGAGTTCCGTTTTTTGTTTTGCCGCAAGCTCGTGTTGATGTATATAAAATTTAATTCTTTCCATTTGTAAGACGCAAAAAAAAAGAAGAAAAAAAAATTAAAATAAGATCGTTTTTTAATTGCAAAAGTGTCGATTTCCCCAAATCATGTGGATAATGATGATTTTTTTTTTGTACCTTGTTTTTAGTAGAATGTACGTAAGTACTCATTTTTAGGCCTCGTGTATATCGTTCCGCGAAATCGGTTAGAAAATAAAAATATCTGCACTCGGCTTAAAAACATTTTTAGGTTACTAATACTTACCATTATTCTGTAAGCCCTCTCGTAGGCCATTTATGATATTTTAATTTCAAAGCAAGTTATGAGCATTTCATTGATTAGTATTTATAATCAATGGCGTAATGTAGAAAACACGACGTGTAGGTATGGCGTCCTCTTAAGTCTCAACTCGATCTGTGGTATGAAAATAATATTATCGTTTACCTAACCAACATAATATAACAATAACCTATAGTTGGTGGATTTATTTTTGTATAATTTCTATATATTATTATGTTGTTTAACCGTCGCAGGTTTAAGTACGATAATTTACATTTACTACCCAATCGATTTTATACTATCAGATCAATTTATTGAATTGGTCGAGTCAAAAATTAAAATGTATAAACGCATGTTAAAAAATAAAAAATTGTCAGCATCATTGTGTAAATATAAGTGTTTCTATAATATGGTAAAATTGAAAATAATTCCTCATCAATCAAACGATTATGTTTCAGTGGTAACTCGCTTAATTACACAGAGTTTGAATCTTTATTTACTTAGTGGATTGTTTTTTGTAAATAATAAAGCAAGTTAATCTTTGATAACTGTATAATCGTTTACCCAACTAGTTGTATACAATTTATTGGGTACTTAGTAAACATATCAACGCTCGAGAGCAAAGTGGTCTGAATGGTTTCTGTCCATCGTATAATGTATAATGTATATATTGCACAATACATATTTTTTTTCAACGAATTTCTCCTTGTAAGATGACTATTTATTTTTTTTAACAATTCGTTATTATTTGATTTTGAGATTTCAACCATTTGGTTTTTTGTTTATTCACCAAATATATTGATCATAATTTTAGGCCGAATCGCATTGATTATTATTTTTTTAAGTGTAAAAAAGTTTTCAAGTCGTGTACAGCGTGTAAAGCGTTTAACTTTTGTGTACAAATTAAGCTCACGAACACTTAAAGAAAGACTCTGCTTATAATTTTCCAAATATAGTTAAGCAAATATTTTTTTATTGTTTTTTTTCCTCTTCCATTATAGAGTTCAGCGTTCTTACTAAGGCGTAATAAAAATAAACTATAACGATAAAAAAAAAAAAAAAAAAACATTGTAATAAACTTAAAAAAAAAAAAAAAACTATTTCATTTCAACTATATCGCATCATGCCCAACTCGGATTTTCTAATATGCACTCGAGTGTTGTAACCCGTTTTCCTCGTTCGTCTGATGTCACACGCGCACAATGACTCACCGGGTTCACCATAATATTTTTTCTTCGATTCCGATTTTTCTGCGTCCTACAAGGACACGCTCGGACTCGGTACAGGTATAGGTGGAAGGGAAGAAAGGGAACAATATAGCCACGCAAGAAGGAAAAAAGTATACCTACTGCGGACAACAAAAAAAAAAAAATAAAAATAAAACAACAACAAAACGTACACCGGCAAAATAAATACCACTGTCCATCATGTTTACACTCCGATGATGCAATGACACGGACGTACGCACAAAGGAGATGCACATAATCTTCTTTTATACATAATTTATATATACATATAGGCATGTACGAGAACGAGCGGTTATTATCGTCGATTTTTTTCCACCTGATTTTTCGTCGCCTCTCCTCCGTCGCTTTTTCTTATTTTTCATCTGCATCATCATCATCATCATCATTCATCATCATCGTCATCGTCGTCGTCATCGTCATCATCGTCATCATATTATAGTTTTCTACTATGCTTTATACCATTCCGGTGTTGCTGTTTCTCATATAACTTATTGTCGTCGCGCGTGAGGTAAATGAGGCTTTAAGGAACCTTGATCTTGGTAGCAAGGCTCTCGTCGTCTCTCCATACGAAGTTAGATATGATATACCTACGAATACGATGAGACGATCATCGTGATGATGTATGTGTGGATCCACTTTGTCACGGTATCATCATTATCTCAAGACGGCCTTCGAAGTACGTTTGTTTTTCTTTGAACACACGAATCATTACGCCAAAAGGTTGCCCCCCCTCTTTTCTCTGAAAATGATATTGCCCTTGGATTTGGACGAAGCGGTTTTGGGCCGCGATGCACTCAACGCAATAACGCTGCTCGTGTAAGTGCATTTTACGACGCGAAATTATAAATGAAAAACGATATATTAAAAAAAATCATTCGGTGAAAAATAGGTATACCTATACCTAATAAGATTTTTCCGTTCCATAACGACATCTACTTAGCAGATTGTACTACAATAATATATATTCGAGAACTAATGTCAAACGTATAATATAATAGTGTTAAACTTGTGAGTTGATATTATTGTAATCGTTTTATAAATATTATGTATTGTTATTTGTTTACCTATAATGTGTTGGTATTGAGTATTTTTTTATTTTTCATCTCATTATAAATATAATATATGATACAATATAAAGTCTGTTGGTTGTTGCCGATTAAAAAAAAAAAGAAAAAGATTTTCATTTACTTATACTCGTCAGTTAAATGTATATTTTTTTTAATCGTTACGCTGTAGACGTGTTATAAAATCCAAACAAACGTTCATCGGCTTTAAAATTACTGGACGCATACATTTTAAATTTAATAGTTTTATTGTACCACACAATAAAACGTATTATGTGGCTACAATATGTCGTACATACATTATTAATACAATACTAGTAAATTACTTTCAGCATAGATGGTTAAAATATTACGTACGTAGAGAGATTTCTCTATGCTTTAGGCTTCTTGGATTTGAGACATGAGCCTTGCATATTTTAGTGTCTATTGTGAGGTACGGTATTAAACCTCAAATTCATAAAAGATATTTTTCTGAAATTCCTACACATATTTCGTTAAATCTTATAAACCTATTGCGATTTATTTACCATGGTTATTATGTAACAGATAGTCATTTTTTCCTTTAGCATACTTCCGTAGTATTTTTTCCTCCATTCGGCATATTTATTTACTATTACAAATAAGTAATAAGGATACAATTCAACATAATTAAATATGTTGTTTATTACATAAAGGTTCTTAATTAAGATGTCTAGGCAATGATTATTTAGTTTTGGATTTATACTAACATTATCATAAAATAATTTTATAAATAAATTACATCTCATGAATCTAAATGCATGTAGGTACCCATTTATTTGTCTTAAATTATCTTAGCTATTCATAAAGTTTTTAAATTTGTCTTCTAAAGTTAATCTAGATAAATTTATTAGATTAATTAGTTGCTATAAAACCAAAAATTAAGCTAGAAGTGACAATGTAATTTAAACGGTTAAAAAAGTTTATAATTTCGATGAGATAAGATGAATAAAAGTTGATTTAAACTATTGAAATAAGTACCATAATATAAATTATCATCAATTGACGAAACTAATACTAATTATATCAAAAATGTTCCACCTTATCCATCCAGCTGTAATAGAGTATTAATATAGGATATATTTTTTGTAGGTATAGCTAGGTATCTAAATACTAAATAGTATAAAATATTAGAATGCGTAAACAAAGTATGCAGTGACTGCTAATTGCTATAATGGTGCTATCAAATACATCTGCCCTTGATAGTTGATTCAACTTTTGTCTTCATATTTGTATGATAGCAAAAATGTTAATTTGACCGATGGAAAATAAAATATGTTATTAATATGACGTATTCTAGACTTTGATTTTAATAAAATAATTTAGCGACTAATAAACGCTTTATTCAATGTATATAAACTGGAGTAAACAATCATCAAAATCGCATGTAACGATGTGTCGCCCAATATAAAGTTTACTGTTTACCACTTGTGTTGAACTAATACCCCGAGAAGTTAATGCTGAAATAAGATTAAAATAATAATAGCAAATTTACACAAGCAAGAATTTTAAAAGAAATTGCATAAACGTGTTATTTAATGAGATTTTTGAATATATTACGCTAACACATACAAATAAGTATGGTTATAATATATTAACTACGATAGAGTATAAGCATTATAAATTATAATCTATTTATAGATGTATACGGATAAAACGGCCTTATTCTAAATACTTATCTCTGTATAATTATTATGCACTTAATAATTGTCAATGTATTACATTTTATTAGATTATAGGTATCATAAAATTGCGGGTCAACTAAGTTAAGTATATAAAAGGTGATATTTTCAGCATGTCCCCCCCCCCCATTCTAGATTCTGAGCGGAGCGATGAATGTATTGATTTTACAATGATGTGTGTTTTTTTTTTTTTTTTGTGTCTATCACCACCTTTTAGGACAGTAAAAGTGCTTGGATTTTCTTCAACAGTAACTTTTCTGTTAGGAAAGTGAATCTAGTTGATACTTTGGGGGGTCAAAAGTAAAAATTTCAGAGTAGTTTTCAAAAGCGCCGTGAAAAACAAAAGAAAAATTAAGGAAAAACGGAAATTTTTACGCAAAATCTGTTTTCGAGAAAATCGATTTTGGTTTTTGGTGTAACTCTAAAACAAATGAACGTGTGTACATGAAATTTTCACTGGTTGTTTATATTAGCGATTTCTATACTCCTTAACATTTTCCAAATATTTTGACTTATTTTGAGCTGTTTGCAGACATTGAAAGTTTTCAATTTTTTTAGTTTTTTTTTCTATAAATATCAATTAAATTTTATTTGTTGGGTGAAAAAGCGTGAAAATTTAATGCAAGCTCCTGATATATTGTTACAATAGCAGTTGAAAAATATTAAAAATACATAGGCACAATTTTTTTTATAAGCATTTAAAGTTCAAATCTTGACAAAATACGGAAAAATCACGAAAATTATCAAATTATTTTGAGTTGAGAATTGATAAAAATTTTTCTTTTTAAATCTAAGATTAGAAAATGTAATACAAGATTACCCATAAGTTTGTTTACCTTTGTCAAAAAAAAAATGTCTACAAGAAATTCAAATTAAATTTTTATGAGCGTTTGAAATTTATATTTTTACAACATTTGATATTCCCTCCATTTCTCATGTAACGATTTTATTATATTGTTCTAATTAAAAAATGTATGACTGTAGATACTTGAAAATTTCACTGAATGTTTATATTAACATTTTCTATACACGATAAAATTTTGAAAATATTTTGACTCTTTTTGAGCTGTTTACGGACATTGCCAGTTTTCAATTTTTTTAGTTTTTTTTTCTATAAATATCAATAAAATTTTATTTGTTGGGAAATAAAACGTGAAAATTTAATACAAGGCTCCTGATATATTTTTACAATAGCAGTTGAAAAATATTAAAAATACATAGGCACATTTTTTTTTTATAAGCATTTAAAGTTCAAATTTTGACAAAATATATCAAATTTATAATTTAATAATTATTTTGTAGTTAAAAATTTATAAAATGTTCAACTTCTATAGCTAAGGATTGAAAATTGAAAACAAGGCTCCACTTAATACGTTTTATATAAATTACTTTATTCGCAATAATATCATCAAATATACTTGGTAATATCATAGGCTGACTGACTGTTTTCGCACAGAATCGTTTTTCTTATACAATGATATTATATCATTGAATTCAAATTTAACACCATCCATTACAATGATCCACTTGTAACCTACTGCACAGCAGAGCGACATCCACTTACCCACCTTTTTCTCTTTGATATTACATTTATTCAGATTCTGTACTTTCGGGTTAAGCATAGTATGATGATATTTAATTTAAGAAATAGGAAATAACGACAATATGATGTTAGGTACTGATGTCAAAAAACATACAAATAATTCATATCATATACGTCAGTAAATAATTTTATAGAAGGAACTCAATAGTATTCTATTGGCTACATTCACGTTGAATAATTAAAATGTTTTTATGACAAATTAAAATGTTTGAATTCAATTATAAAAGTTGTTTAAATTTTGTAAAAACGAAATTGTAAACAAAAAATGTATTATTTAACTAACTTACTTTTTATGAAAGTGTACTGTGGTCTGTGATTTTAGTATAAATATTATTTTATAAAAATTGTTTTATTATTTGTATCGAAACGGATCAATTTTTAATTAATATATTACCTATCTATATCTAAACTATTATCATTGTTATGTTAATTGTGACCCAATTTTGAAGATCACGTGAGCCACTGGTCGAAGGCCACTGCTCTACTCAGCTTTAGTTGATTGTGCAACGAAAGGACATGCGTGACTCTGGAGGAGCCATATGGGCCACATGAGCCCTTGTCCATCGATTAATTGTCTTGGGGTGTGATTATAAGAAGTGTAGGTATTTTAGCGTAGATCTCTCTTAGCTTACAAGAACGCGGGACAAACTCATGTCTTGGCGTCTTGCGCACCACTGAATATAATATTTTAAAATCACCTCATAACTAATTCATTTATTTCCAACCGGGAATCGGGATGGTCGAATTGCACTTTTTACCTAAATTAATTAGTCGAACTACACTCGTGTTCAAAAAAGGATTTTCGACTTAAATGTTCAAAAAATAAACACACCTTTAAGATTTTAAAAACACCAACTTCTCTTTCCGCTTAGATTTAATCATTGCCATACTAATAATTAATATTTTTTTTATAGTTTTTAATTGTATATGTACTCGTGTGACGTATGCGTCTATTATATTTTAAAGAAAATAATTCAAACGTAAAAATGTCTTCCATCTCTAACGACCCGTTACTAACTGGTGTATTTTTATCACTATCTACATGTCTACATCGAGTTGAACATTGGAATAAACTATACGGATTTTATGCCAGAACACCGGGAGGCCTCGATTTAATAATATAACGTGGTCGTGGTCGTCTCTTTTATTTTCATGAACATTTCGAAACGCGTTGCTCTTCTTTAAAAATTAAAAACTATGTACGTATATGACTGTTATAGTATCCAGTGGTGAAAACTGAATTTTATTAATGGAACGGAGGAGTTAGTCCTATGGTTCTACAACAAACATATAATTATTGTAATATACAAAAATACAAAAATATTTGAATTATTATAGTGGAAAAATCAGAAAAATACTACTATAGAAATCACTACACTGAGTTTACAACTATCCTATATTAATTTTAAAAAAAAATGTATTAGAAGACATAACAATTGTGGTTTTTGATTAATTTTATGTTTGAAAAAACGCTTGTGGGGAGGGGGATCTGGACCCTAAGTGTACCCCTAGCAGTGCGCCACTTTAGGCATTGTAATGTACTTATACCTATTGACTGTTTGTACCATTTTGTCGGCGCCTTGCTTCCTGCACGTGTAAAATGGACATTATCGTACCCAGATTTTTTTTGTTTAGAATTTCGACGATACCAAGTTGATTTTGTCGGACAAAATAATCACGTAATTTGATTTACGTTTATGAGACACTCAATTATATTATCGAATATTATTATTCTGAACCGTAAAAATACATTAAACACGCGTCGAACAATGTTAATGATGATGATAATAGTATTAAAACGGTGACAACCTACGGTGTGCTATAAACAAACAAAACATTACTGTAAAAACATTGTATTCTATTGTATAAGTATTGTGTACTTGTAAATGCGCAACGGACTGCGATAAAATATAATGAATTATTAATTTAATATAATAATGAAAATCTCTCCCCACTAAGATGAAAGTTTCGTCGATGAGCGATTTCTTTGTCGCGTAACTTAAAGTCAACAATACATATTTATACTCATTACACTCATCGCACACCTTACTTCTGCATACTTTTATGGTGAATATAGATTGTATATGGTATGTCTTTTGAATAATACAATTTTATTTTTATTATTTCCATTCTATTACAAATTACAACCATTATAATGATATTATAACACAATAAGACGATTTTATGAAAGTATCAAAACACATATTAGTGAAATTGATACGACGTATGTATTGCCGTTGTCTATATGCCTACATTGCTCGTTGTCTACGGTTTTATCGTACACTCGCTTCAGGACCTGCCTTTATATTATACTCGTATTCTGTATGGGTAGTCAATTAGAGGTTAGGTATTTACCTATAAAAAGCGATTAAATCCGCACGCCGAGTGAAATGTAATGATGAAGAGAAGGAGATTCTAAATGGACCGCAGTAAACTTCGAGATTTTTGTTTCAACTGTTGCATTATATACGCCGGTTTCTCTGTTGGTTTTTTTTTCTAAAGATGGGTGGTAGGTACTCGCGTATATTGCGTGAGATCATCCGGTCGACATAAAAATGGCCATCTTTCGCTGTCGTATCATTATGAACGATTAAAATAATAGTATATTATGATTCGGGAAGGAATGCACTCGGCGGAGAAGTTGAACATCGACTGTTCCTATTTACTATTATAAAACGGGTTACGTCCATGTGGGAATTACCTACGAGATAACTAAATACGATCATTTTATCAGGATTCGGATTCAGATGAGATAGGTAAAGTTAAGACCTATACGTCTATTGAATCGTTTATTCGTTTTTTTTTTTTTTTAAACGATTGTTTTCGTCTGAAAGATAATCCCATAGGTAATAATTATTATTGTCGTAGAGACAAATTCGTATCGACAACAATTGATAATAATATGCGCTATTGTTTGATTATTATACTCAATACCCGCTGTATATTAAACAAAAAGGAATTGTATGCGATCGCGTGTTTTTACCACAAACCAAAAGACTTGAATAGAAATAATAAGTGCTTACTGTTTTTAATAATAATAGTAATTGGCAGAAGTTGAAATAGAATACAAAAATCTTATGTATTTTTTTTTTTAATTTGAATCATATTAACGTGAGTAGTCCACAGCTGATATATTAAAAAAATATATATAAATATACCTAGCTATTACCATTATGTCCAACTCTATAGAGTAGATATATCTGTAGAGTATATATACTGCAGTCGACTTTTATGAAATAGGTTTTCAATATATTTAATCAAACGCATTGTCATGTAATGTTATTTGCAAATTGGCTTGGCAATTTTAATGTCAAAAAATAAAATCGTTGAACTTATATCATATCGGTACACCTTGGTCACCTTTTTAAAACTAGGTGATACACATAATATAGTCGTGTGTAACAGTAAACCAATAGTGGGTCGATTTCCGATTGAAATTGTAAATGTAAAATCTTGTTGTCGATTGGTTGGATAATAATTTAGACGATATGATGATACCGAATAACCTGGTGAAAAATAACAATTTAATTCTTTTCAAGGCACACTGACGGACACATAATCTATAAAAACTTTCATTCATCACTTTTGGCTTTCCGGGTCGATGGATTAAAAAAACAAATTGAAAATAATAAAAATACTCGAACTTACGTCACTAACGAACAATGCCGATCTGGGACACGACGAGGCGGCGGCCGGCGCAAAAAAACCGACCAAGCCCGGTTTTTACCAGGATTTACCCACCCGAAACCTTACATCTGTGCCGCCGCCTAGGACCACTATAATATATTATTGTGTACGTCATGTACCGTACAAAGAAGATGGCATTATCATAATTCTTTGCGGACCATCCGCGAAACGAACGGTATAATATTATATGTATAATAAAATTAATATGTTGTTATAGTATTTTATATGATATGTACAATTAGTGTTTATAATACATCCACTGTGGTACATACCTACTACTTAGGTTTTTTAAATTAAAGATTATTTCAGATAGTTAAACGTATAGAATCTCGCACGGTAAAGCGTTTTTATAGGCGCAATTAGGTGGTGCCGTGGGGGCCTTGTGGACCGGGAGGGGATTCAGGCCCCCCCCCCAAATATTTCAATAGCACCACGCGCAATTATATTGGACAGCAATAAAATCACGAAAAATGTTTATTCAATGAGTCCAAAAACTAGTATAGTATAATTTATAGGTACTCGTACGAGAGTATATTTTCTTAAAGCGGCTATTCTGAATATCGAATGAGATGTTGTCAATATATTGAGGAATGACGATAATATATTGAGAAAATGAATACGGATATCCAATTTAAAAGACGGAACTTATTTGATGTATAAATTAAATTGAAATTGATTGATTACAAGTATCTATATTGGTACGATACACTTTTTCGTGTGATAAGCTGTTTAGGTACAAATCGGTAGGTATTATAGACTTAGTAATGTGTGTAGATGTATAGTAGGGTATTTGGGAAATGTTCATGGATTAATAAAAAAAAAAAAAAAACATGAGGTCTATAGTCCCCCTTGCCTTCCCTTATTTGATGATATAGGACGATGCGGTTTCACTTGTACAAACGTATAACGAGTTGCCCAAGTGAATTTTTATGAAACTCTCGATCTCAAGTCTCGACCAGAGAATTTATTCAAGTTTGTAAAAATGTGCAATACAACCATGTCAATCGATGGATACACTTTTAGGTTTCATATATCAAACTTTAACACATGTAAAACGTGCCACCAAAAGTTTTTGAAACGATAACATGAGATTTGTTTAGTATTGTGTACCTATATATTAACCATCCAATATAGATGCACAGACATTGTCTAACGAGTTGCAGTTGGATTTGTTCAGTGATTTTTGGAAAGTGGTTTGAACTTTGTTGTGAAAACTTTCACACGCCTAAAATAAACTAGCGAGAATACCTATATAAGTATTAATGTATTATACATAGCTATAGGTAACCACGCATAAGGCATTAATAGTTATATTGATTACAGTAATGCAATGGTTTCAGAGAAAAACAATTATGAGTCGGTAAAAAGCGCGTCATATAACGATTGTTCGTATATATTATCCAAATTAAATAATTTACCGTCTATATTTACTAAAACATATCCGTATACGAAATTATTTCAACAAGAAAAATAACAGAAATGTTTCTATTACGATAATATAGAAGGCATTGGATTATTATTTATTTTTATTTTTATATTTACGTATATAAAACTAAAAAAACGTAAAATTAAAGTAAAATTTTAATTCGATCCATGATCAACCGAGAAAAACTATTCCAACTGTCAATACCAAACCAGTTAAGTTCAAAGTTTATTAGAAAACTAACTACTAGCGTATAGTAACGTCAATGCCCACCTTTGGGAATCGAATCGTTCTTACATTATTATAATCGCATATATACAGTACGACACACGTGGCTGTAATACAATGGCGCGTGCACACAATTATTATTATGATATGAGTACGTGTTTGGAGGACCCACCACCGACGTCAAAAGACTGCTCGGCCGGATACTACGGCGACAGTTTTCCGTGGGTTCATGTGGGTTTCCGTCAGACCAGAGTCAAGTCCAGCGCATCTACTGACGTTTCCGTTTCGTATAAAAGTAGACTCATCGGCAAAAATAATCTATCTACGAATATCGGATCCCGGCTAACTCCATAATATGCGGTGCCCATTCACAAAATTGCGAACGTCTTTCTGCGTCAACTGTCGCACACATTTTGTTTTGTATGCCTTTTTTAAATTTTTTTTGTACCATCCTATGAACGGAAGATTTGCTTGCTCACGAGCACCGATGACGTACTTGTACGGATGCTTTAGGAGTTACAACTACACTTCCAAGAACGTCAATACATTTGTTGCGCTCTGATATCTATAGGTACCTGACCTGCAGCTATTTCGCTCATCGACATTGTCTAAGAGTTAAAATCCTACGCAGCTTAATCACATACGCCACCCGTGATATCTATACGCGTGATATTTAGTTGATTGGGAAACGAAAATAAAGTTTTTAGAAATAATACGACAGGCTCGAACGCTCGAAAAAAAGTACTTAATGTTCATTATTCGTGCAGTTATGCGCAAAAAAATCAAGAAAAAAACTATTTGCGACATTATTATAACTCGAGGATAACGCAATTTTCCTGTTTCCAGAAATCGAGACGTTATAATCTGTTGATAACATTGAACAATGTTTTTTTACGATCGCGATACTCAGTTTCATAGCTATATATTATAATAAACAGCTTGTCTATGACTTTCGTTGTTTTAGAAGTAACATTTCATCATGTCGCTGTACTCGTGTGCTGAAACAGTATGAGTCATTTTTAAATGTTTAACAAAATAGGTGCGAAACAAATAAGTTAAAGCTAGAGACGACAGTACATAGGTAGGTACGTTCGAGTTTAAAATAGCTATAAAGAAAGAACACAAGCGAATAATTTATGATAATTGTAATTAAAATTTACAAAACTTCGATAATACCTATGCGTAGGTATTGTTATAAATCACATTTACAACTGTACTTAATAATAAAAAATTATGGGCCACGCCACCACGACTATTTGTCCCATTTCGTGATTTTAGGTTCACTTCGCGATAATTAAAAAACTTAAATACAGGTGACCAATTTCTCTGTTCAGTAAACGATAAGACACTACAGCTATTGTTATATTTTCTATTCTAATCAAAACTCTTATTAGATATGTATAAGTTTTGTCAGACTGAAATAGATATTTATTGAAATGTAAAATAATTAGTTTTTTGGAATTATTACGAATTTTGACATACAAAACACTAAATAGTAAATACCGGTTATCGAAAATTGAAATTGTTCAATCTCAACTGAAAGCTTCATTCACAATAAGACATTTAAAGATTGTCAGATTTTCAACAAAAATCAGCGTTCCAATCCAGATTGATTAAAACATGCGATTCGTATTTTTCTTCGTAATACAACTATTATTCTTAAACATAAATGCTCCAACTTGCAGTCGATTTTTATTATATTTTAATAGTTTTTTTAAAATATATGGTCAACAAAATGACCGTCTCGAAAATTTAAATAACTAAAAAAAAAATCGAATCTCATGCCATTCAATCAGAATTTCCATACTTATTACTCTAAAAAACAAAAAGCATTTAAATAAATTGGCATTCCACGGAGATACTAAGGGTGATACGGGACTTTCGGGACACCGTAAAATAATATTATGTAATCTTGTCTTTTCTGCGATTCGTCTTCGTCGTCTCGTCGCTTTGATATCGTATTTAATAATATTATGCTCTTATTGTGGCCATGTTGTTCATAATATTAATATTATGCTCTTGTGGTTTTAATCGTGACGAAAACACGATGTCGTCTATATAATATTATAGCGGCGATTAAACGACGACGACGAACACTAAATTACTATAACACATTACATTAATTAGGGCTCAGATTTTAAAGCACATTAAATAACAAAGCATACAATTGTTTGAAGAAAGCACCCACTGAAGTGGTCGGTGCATATACTTCATACAAGCCGTTTCGCTTAAATCAAATCCACGACAATCAATATTTGATGAAACCCCGCACAGTATGTTGTTGATGTCCCGTAATTGTTTCTAGCCTTTGTTTTTTCAAACTTACCCGAATTCGCATTTGCAATATCTCCATTCTTACATTTCTTAATAATCAAATTAAATTGTTTTTTTTTTTTTTACCATAGCACAATAAACATATAAAAATGCCACAGCTGGAATAATTGCAAAAAAGCAATAAAAAAAAGCGTTTACGTACAAAACGGCCGAATAAAGAAAAAAAAAATTTATTTCGAATGAGAATGACATGAAACGAATTTATGTATAAAACTAGATTTCTATCTCATACCTTAATAAAAAAAAAAAAGAAGAATAATATGCTTTAAAATCCGAGCCCTATATACGGCTACACGATATAATATATATCGCTATTTGTTGTTGCATTGACTAATTGACTCTGCGTAGCGACACACTATAATTTATATACGACATAAATCATCGTATCATTTAACGGCTACAAGCGCGCAGTGGCGCCAATCGTCGATACGTCTTTAAATCGTCATCACAAGGCGTAACAAATGTTGACACGAGTAACCACCCCGAGACGCAGACATTGTTGAAACACCTAAGCCTCTGAATACCGGACGTTCTGGGCGACCGACGTTTCGTCCGCTGTTCGGAGGTTGTTCGCCGTCCATAGTGCAGAGATATGGTGGAAGCCCTTGATATAGATTGTAAAGGGTAAATGTGTAAAACGAGAACGCCATAAATTATGAGTTAAATTATATCATAATGTAATTATTAAATGTAACTGTACCGACTATGTAGATTTAATCATACTACCTAATTAAATATGGATTGATGATTATCGATGTCTAATTAAATACACAATATGTGCATTAAAAAAAAAAAAAAAAAATTGATCGGGATTCGGGTGAATATAGTTTTGACAAAAGTCAAGAATTTCAATATTTTCGCGAAGTGACCACCTTTTTCGCTTTGACACGTTCGTCGCGTCTAAAACCGACCGCTGATTTAAAACACAGACGAAACACTGGTCGAAACATTTGACATTTTCATCATAATCGTTTTGTGCTGTCGTAATATTATTATTACAGTCATTATTCGGACGTCAGCGTTGGTCACCATTAGATATTATCTAGCGTGAGCTCGTTTTACCGTCACCGCCGTTTTGTCATTATTTTTAAATCAAGATTTATTGTAATATTATGATATCGTATAGATGTCCGCTATTCTCCATTAAAAAGTAGTATAGAAACGTCTCAATTTTCCGAAAACATCGTCCGCCGTCGAGAAGTGTCCTCCTCTGTCGGGAGGCGTCCATTAGGCGAGGTCTTGCCGTGTGTATAATATCTCCACGTTGAGCTCGAAACTTCGCGACGTTATGTATACATACTTATATATTGCGCTCTATACGTGGAAAGTCAAGCTGCTCAATACCAATGTCACAACTTGCACGCGCGGGACACGTGTTGATTGGTCGTCCGAGATCGGTCCCATCGCTTACTGCAAAAATAGAAAAATAATGAAAAAACTATACTATGACGACGTCGGACAATATGACGATATGATGATATTATCATCTTAACGATTAAATTTGAAAAAAAAAACGTCCGTCTTTATTAATAAATGCGTATTACGTAACATTCCACCCACTACCGCGTGCCACGGCAAATCTCGCAAGACACGTCGCCGACTGCTACTGGTGCGGTGCAGACGTGCAGTGAACGTATACGATTATATTTTCACAGGCAGGTACGATAAAATTCTGCTTCTGCAAAGAATGGAAGCGATGACCCTCATTACGTGCGCGACGACGACATCACGAAGACGCGTGTAAATAGACCGGAAACGAGCGATACAGAACGAAAAAAGTGGTTTAAATCCTTTCCGGTTTTCGACGTAATTTCGGGTGTATCCGCCGATCACGACGATCACTTCCTCGCCCGCACGCAACGACAATATTACGTTCTTAACAATGTGAACTTATTATTATTTTAATACGCGACGCATATTATAGCGTTTTATGGTAGTAAAATGCACAGCGTGTTATATCATTACGTTTCGTTCACTATATATTATTATGTACATTATTTAATCACGGCGCATCATTGCATTTAAGTTGTTTTGAGATAAGAGTGTCCTTGATTTTCGAATATTCGAATGAGACTTATCGATTTTTAGAAAAAAAAAAAATCGTTATAAGATCGCAATTTCTAGTCACGTCCGGACGACGTCAACGCCACATAGCCACCCGTGCCAACGCCAACTTTTATTAATTTTTAAACGTGACGACGACTTGCTTGCATGGTATGCGTGGTATCTATACACTACTGTATAGGTATACGTACTAAAACCGAGTAAAACAAACGAAATTACATGACGTAAAATAAAAATACACGTGTACAAAAGAATAACAATATAGCGTGCTACGTCAATATTCGTGTACATTTTAAGTCGTACACATTATTATAATACGGTGTATGATATCGCGGAATTTAAAGCAAAACAATGAACCGTATAAGTGGTGGAGTAGCGTATTTTTTCAGCAAAACAATGGTGACATCTTCAAATTTTAAAATTGCGCAACCCCTCTAAAGCTTTATTGTCTATAATACTTTTAAACAAAAAGGCTCGACTCCCCAGCTGCAGTCTAGTGGAACTTACATTGCACTCATGAAATATTATGGCTACTAAGCTATATACCTACCTGCCGAAATTTAAAAAAAAAAAAAAATTAATACGTTTCGGTACCACGGCGTGTTTTATTTTTTTAATATCACTAAATATGTGTTTGAATGAGTTGTTTTTAGATTCTGAGCGAAGCGATGAATGCATTGATTTTACAATGACGTGTGTTTATTTTTTTTTTGTGTCTGTCATCACCTTTTAGGACAGTAAAAGTGTTTGGATTTTCTTCAACAGTAACTTTTCTGATAGGAAAGTGAATCTAGTTGGTACTTTGGGGGGGGGTCAAAAGTAAAAATTTCCCAGTAGTTTTCAAAAGCGCCGTGAAAAACAAAAGGAAAAATTTAGGAAAAACAGGAATTTTTACGCAAAATCTGTTTTCGAGAAAATCGATTTTGGTTTTTGGTGCAACTCAAAAACAAATGACCGTAGATATTTGAAAATTTCACTAAATGTTTATATTAGCGTTCTCTATACCCCATAACATTTTCCAAATATTTTGACTTATTTTGAGCTGTTTACGGACATTTTCAGTTTCCATTTTTTTTAGTTTTTTTTTTCTATAAATATCAATAACATTTTATTCGTTGGTTAAAAAAGCTTGAAAATTTAATAGAAGGCGCTTAGGTTATTGTTTCAAAGGCAGATGAAAAAAATTAAAAATCTTGAGTCAGGGTTTTTAATTATGAACATTTAAAGTTCAAATCTTGACAATATACGGAAAAATCACGAAAATTAGCAAATTATTTTGAATTGATAATTCATTAAAATTTTTCTTTTTAAATCTAAGGTTTGAAAATGTAATACAAGATTATCCATAAGTTTGTCTACCTTTATCAAAAAAAAAATGTCTACAAGAAATTCAAATTAAATTTTTATGAGCGTTTGAAATTTATATTTTTACAACATTTGATATTCCCTCGATTTCTCATGTAACGATTTTCTTATATATTGTTACAATAGCAGTTGAAAATTATTAAAAATACATAGGCACAATTTTTTTTTATACATTTTTAATACATTTTACAATTATACATTTTTGTTCAATATTTGTAGGTACTCAAATGTGTTTCAAAAACAATGTTGCAAATGACATTGACATTACATATTTAATATATAGACATATAACGCTAATTTATCAATTGGAAATACTAATTATTTGTGTATGAATGTCCATAAATCTAGATTTAATATAGTGTTAGAGTAATTATGAGATAACGTAAATATAAAAAAATTGGTTTATTTATTAATGGTAATAGTTATTATAACTATAGATGCTAGTAGCATACAATATTATATATTTAGTATGTAAAATTTAGATAAAAATACCAGTCAAAGAAATTAACAAAAAAGGGAGATATTTGATTATGTCTTTTGAAAAATTAAACAAATAAAATCAGTGTTATTTTAGTAACTAGTAAGTGTAAAATTACTCAGAAAAAGTACTTGATAAATAGTATAGTTTGTGTTAAATTGAGCCAAAGTTAAACATTATATTTATCAGGAAATATAATAGTTGATGACAAAAATAATTATGGATGATTACATTATGTTTTAATAATGAAATTCTTAACTGATACAAGACAACAAAAATGAATGATACAAGTATAAATATTAGTAAACACAAAGCTGCAAATTATTTTTGGCATTGTTCTTCGTCAAAAATGTTTGTGCACACCTTTCTGTGGGTTAGTTCTTTAAACTAATTACCCATCAGGAAGAATAGTAACTATAATATTATACATATAAGTTGTATGTAGGTTGGAACACAATAATTTAATTATGTAAATATTATTATTACTTATTATAAGATTAAGAATTTCAATGCATTTAAAATTAAATTTATATTTTTCTAAACATGTCAATGTCCCATAAACGAAATAAAATAAAGACACCATAATACATTAATACTATAATATAACAATCGTTAAAATGTCGACGTCAATATCTGAGTAGTTGGTAGTAGCTGGCAAATAGAATACGCCCAGGTTGATGTAAAACCAATTAAGAATATATTAACCAGCTTAGTCTACTTTTAACGTTCTATTTTAAATTATATTTGCAATATTTATTTTTACGACTCTTAGATAAACAATGTGGTCAGCCAAATTTGAATGTTAAAATTTAAAAACTCTTTAAATATGCCACTGTATAATGTATTTAAATTATTATTACATTTTATAGTCAGTATTTATTTTTTTTCAAATAAAATTTTTATTTTTATTGTCATTTTAATTCGTTTTATTTTTCCCACAATATGTTTAATTAGGTCAACAAATATAACTATTTAAATAAGAATTTACGCGTGAACAGTGTAACTTTGCCAATTTTTCAAAATATGTTGGTTGCTTAAACTAAACTAAACATGAAATAACTTAAAACCGAATGAAAACGAAATAAATATTTTGTATTATGAACATTAAAAATATAGGTAGTCAATTAACGAAACTACATACCATTCAAAATGTCTTTCCTCATTTTTGAAAATAAATAATTTATATTTTTGGATATCTCTGTAAGAGATCATTTTTGTATCTTCAGTTGCAATAATTGTTAAACGTATTTACGTATTGTATTATTGCTTATTACTCATTGCTAATAATTATACATTCCCTTGATGATGAGTAAGTGTCGAAGTGTATAGCCCGGTAAGTATAGGATCCCAACATTAATTATTTTTTTACCGGATAACTAAGACTTTTAAACTATAGATACTTGAAAACTTCTTTTAAAACTATACCTTAAATGTGTTTATGAATTATTATTGTTATTTATTTATGATGTATAGTAAAATTGATTCGATTTTAATAACCAATAAGGTTTATTGGTTTCTGAAGTGTCACGAGCTAAAGAATTAATATCGTAAAAAAATATGCATGTAACTCATGTATGGATTTCGAGTGGTTGGTTGTATTTTCATAAACTATTATTTGAGCAATTTAGCACGAGCCCAAAATTTTTCGGTACCAAATTCAACGTTTACATTTAAAGAGACAATTTATTCTTCAAATTTCTCAGCGGATAGTTTTTAAGAAAACCATAAAATATTACGAAAATATTATAAGAAGCCGCACGTTCTGTAGACAGATAGATTGTTATATTGACTATTTTTTTTTGCAAAATGATTTCTGCTAAATTTTAGAATGCGAAATAATCATTAGATACTAATAAAAAAAATAACGTTAATAATCAACGAGTGCCGTTTGCTTGCATAAATTGGCCGCGGGGAAGCTATACATAGGAGTCACTTTACAAGTCAAGCTTTATATTTTAAGATTATTTCCGTGATGCGTCGGGCCGAACTCCCTAAGCTCTACCCCCTCCCCCCCCCCAAAAAAAAAAAAAATAAATAAAATAAAATCGAAACGCCATTCGCGTAGTCTTCGATTATGATATCTCGGTTGGGGTCGATGGAAAACGAGGAGAAAAATACGTACACGACGACGACGTATTATTATCATTGTACATTCCGACAGCAATATTACGTTCAAGTTCGTCTATACGCGGGCGACAAGTGTGCACACATGGGAAGTTCCGACGTGTAATAATATAATAATATTATAATGGCGTACTGCACTCGCGTGAGACCATAATAATCTGTGTAATATTCGGCCGAGTCGATTTCGTGCCCGTCGGGCAAAAATAATATACCGTTGTAAACCTCGGTCGGTTTTTTTCTCCTTTACCGCCGCAAAGTGCGTCTCTGTACACGACGACGACGATAATATAATAATTATTATATAGTGTATCGTATAAAGTCGCGTTCGCATCCACCGGCCGAAGTCTCCTCGCCCGACGAATAAAGCAAAATCATCAATCCATTTCGCATCACACACAATAATAATATCATACGACGTCATTATATTATAGCTCTCGTTCGCTATATAAGTTGCGCCGCGCCGGTCCGCAAATTGTGTCGTTCGCACGTTCGAATCGTTATTATTTTATTTGGCGGGCGATAAAACGGCCGGGTAATGGGCTCGTTATTATATTATAATAATATTATTACGGGTAGGTGTTCCGGTAAATCGTTTTCGGACGTATTATTCCGCCGGCACTCACACTGGCTGCAGTGTGTATAATATATAATATACAAACGCCCGAGCTAATGGTATTCAAAAGAAAACGTATATAATAAAATATCAACAGAAATCCGGAAAAATCTGCATATTATATTATTACGCCGTTCCAGAAACGCATTAGATATGTTAATAATGCTGAAATATGCTATTATGCCGTTGGCCGACGTAACTTATATTCGTTCCGTCGCGATAATTCAAAGTTGACATCATTTTATTTGTGCGCCATTCGAGAGGTAGGTAAATACGCACGCATGGCATTAAAAACATTATAACACGACCAGGTGACGTTTTTGTTTTTTGTGCTCGTGTGCGTTCGTAATTTATTTTCATCAAACGCATAAATATTCATGAAATCGCGCAAAAACTTCCGCGAATTATTTTTTATCGCCTGTTATTGGCATTAACCGCTAAAATATATATTTTACTGTTATTATGATAACGTATTGATATATTATTATTATCGTGTTTGTTGTGCTGCGTACGTTTAGTATTTTAAATTACATGTACATAATATGAGTATATATAGGTATACGCGTCAGGCACGAAAGCCAAAAACTAGTTTGTCAATTTTGGCAACTTGTTGCTCACAAGCCTCGAACCCAATTTTCGTTCGGTAATCGGTTGAAAAAAAAACTCGTTTTCTGTGTCGTACTCGTACCTAGGAAACTCCATATAATGTTGTCCTTTAAGACAACCTGAAAAAAATAAAATAAATTGACCGTAATAAACAAATTAAAAATATTTGGACCGTGTTGTATTTTTTGAAGAATTTTTTTTTCATTTGTAATAAACATATATTATATTACATACCTATATATGTATTATATGGGTAATATAATAATAGTCTACAATGTATATTTATATTATCGTTTTTGAATGTAGGTTTATATTATATTATAATTGTTGTTTGTCATTATCTCAAGGTCGGGTTGGTGCCACCAGATTTGGATGAATAATTGATTTACCGTTATATAAACGATGTGTTCTCATAGGTATGGATTGTGGAAAAATATATGTCGTGATAACTAGCCTCAATTTGTACCACGTAAAACACGATGAGTAACAACACATGTGTGCTATATAGTAACAGTATTTTTTCGTCACCTCATAATTATTCAAACAATCATAATATTATTGTTTATTAAATAATTATCTCGACTGTGAGACGTTTGAGTCCGGCAAACCTAGGGCGTTAAAAGCACGATCGTCGATATCACAACCTACACCAACACCGGTGTGTTTATTTTTTTTCCTGACAGCGTGCACGCAAATATTATGCTATTTTTAATGTATGTATCTATAATACCTATCTACGGTCGTGTTGTTCTCGTGTTGTCGACAAGCATTTTCGACACGAGCGCAGATTAATAAGCGATTCACCAATAACCACGTCGACCGCTGTGGTTTAAAAATCGACCAGGACCCGGGTGAAAAAAACACCAATCGGAAGACCGTGGCTAGTAGTTAGGGCTCACTGCAGGTCTATCGGTTTTAATCGTGTACACGGCAAACGTGTATAGTGGAAACCCGCCTTCATACACGTGGATAGAAATATGTATGTATTATACCTACGTCTATCGGCTGCGGTCAAAACTAATCGCAATAGTATTATACTATCGAATGGACATGCGCAAAGGGATTAGAAAACCACATGTGCGTGTGAGTTCCCATACGAGTAAAAATTATAGATATTTTTTTTTTTATATTGACCAAGTAATTACTTACAACCGGCCGGCATCTATGGCCATTAGTTACATTTAAGGTGGCACAAAGGTCAATTACAATGGGTATGAATTATGCAGTCATTTTATAATTTTTGAATTGCGTTGTATAAGTTGGTCGATTTCAGGAAGCCTATCATCTTGAAATTGTCTTCAGCTTCTGGTCCCAGTGCGGAGTCGAGTGACACGTCGATTCCAATCCTTTGTCTGTCTTGTTCGTACTTGAGGCGTTCGGTTATTATGTGTTTCGCTGTCAGCCTTACACCACAAACTTCACATAAGGGAGCTTCTTCCTTAGCCATTAGGTATCCGTGTGTTAATCTCGTATGTCCGATACACATGCGGTTTAATACTGTTTCTTCTTTCCTATTTAAAAAGATTAATTATAGATATTATTTTAGTTCCTATACCTATACGTTGCGTCAAAATTTAAAATGTTGGTTCATAGGTGCACACAATCAGACTATATTCTCACCTTTATTCAAACAACTTATATTATGATTCTACATACGGCTTGTAATTTCGTGAGCTCGAATATAATATGTAAAATTATAAATAGAACCAGTATAAAACGTATATTTGTGTGTATTGTCAAAGGCTCTTCTCGGCCACCAGCCGCATCGATAAAAAAAAACCCTGCGGTAGTGCCTAAGTAAATCCCACCGGAGGTAAACTCCATCGATTAAAACAATTTTTATTATATATAGCTTGCATGGTACTGTCGACTATCATAATAATATTATCTAAATGACATCACCACGCTGACTAATAAAATATGTCATATCACCATATGAAGTTCTCCGACAAATTGTTGTAAACTGTTTAGTAGTCGATACTCTATAGGGAGCTTTTTTTCGTTTTGGAACCGACGACGTTACGGGAACAACTTTCACATTTACTTCCACGACCCCGCCATCATTTACTATGCAAATATAATATATTTTAAGCACACACACGCGGTCTTTCCTCAAGAGACCGCTACAACAATACTGGATGTTTACACTAAAAGCACCTAGAATTTTTAGTTCGTCCCATTGGTTCGATTCTTGATTTCAAGATGAGTGCATTGAAGAAAATAGTCAGCGACCCTGGCAAAGTTTTGCTTTGTTTAAAATAACTTTAAGACACGGGAACAAACGGTCTTCAAAGTCTGGTAAAGAAAAGTAGCAATGCAAAAATAAAAAGTGTTCCACAGTTTTAAAAACAAGAAGTTCTGGAAACAATCGATCGATATTACATTCCGACGAACACAACATGATCACAATTCATTAACGATTAACTGAAAACACAATTCAAAGGCAATGTTCTAAGTACTGGAGCAAAACGAAATGCAACAAAAGATATTGTGAAGCGCCAATGAAGATTGCTAAACGTATACAATAGGTAGATAAAAATATACATGAGACGGAAATGGCGGTAAAATACAGGTTAGGTCTATTATTCCAAAAGAAATTTGTAGAATTCTAAGAGAATGACAGTGGCAAAAATACCTAAAAGTTCCTTTTGATGTTAATAATGTTTTAAATAAAACTCAATGTACAAGTAGAAACAAACATTGCGTTTAATATAATAGTAAAGTAAAAGGTATTCTCTTGTAAAATAAACTTTGAAGCTATGTGTTACGAAGAAAAAATAGTTTACATGGATGGAACATTTACGTATTGCGTAATTAATTTTTTGCAGCATTTTATAATGCGTGGATACATTAATGGCCATTATATTATATTGGTTCCTTTATGTTTTTCCGTATAAAAAGATAAACTTATTGTGTCCTTTTAATATATATATAGTGTGGTTTCAAATCATTAACAAAATATATTTTTGCATTTAATTGTTTAATTGTTCAACCAAAAAATATCATTACTAATGATTTTAAATATGATGGACACAATAGAATGCATACTGATACGCTAAACTGATGGGTTGTAGGCAGTACGTTTCGTGTTATCCGTTCTTGGTGGAGTTATAAAAGAAGTACTTAAAAAGTCGGTTGGCTTAGAATTTGAATTAGAATATTGGATTAGTACTTTTAGGTTCTAAAGATGTTTTTGATTTTTTTCTCGCATTTGATTTAATGTCAATAAAACCGAATGTCATACAATTAGCAAATTATAGTATTTTAGACACTTAAACTACAATAGAAGCATTATTTCCCCCAAATATATGTAGCGCTGAATAGAATTCAACTACATATTCGCGCGAGTCACTTAATTTCCATTTAGTTTAATGCTTTCTCATCCAAATATTATACACCATCACTCAACAGTTCTATTAGAAATTCAAATATTCACCTACATTAAATTAAACAGTATAATTAACGAACCAACAACTTCAGAAATTGTACATGAAAAACACGTCAACAATATTTAAACAGCCTTATTTTATCATTCATAGTTGATAAATATTACCGTCTCATTATTATAAATCTCAATTTTAAATTGTATACATTTTTTTTTTAATTCGTGTGAAAAAAAAGGAATCTATATAAACATAAATATTATAAAATCCAAAAAATATATGAAAAAATAAATCGGTGCAGTTTACATTTATTGTGTAGGCAAAAAAACGTATCAGTTGAATTTACACAGAAAAGGCCGACATTTGTGAAATTTACATGCACCCCCAGTCGGTCATATGTTATATGGGATTCGAAAATTAGGGATGTTCCGAGAGCCAATTATTCATTGAGTGGCAAAAAAGCGGAAAATTTCTAGTTCCATAGGCCGCACTGAAAAATACAGCCAAACCATTTCAAAGTTTTAAAACAAATTTACAGAAATAACGATTATGCCTAGGAGAATAGTCGGATGTTGCACATTTTTTATCTCAAAGATGATAACTTATTGTTCTTGTCACATTGGAGTTCGTTTTTTTGTTTTTATCAACTTTAAACAATACTGGACAAATACTTCAAATATTATTCTAAGATTTGCGATAATTTAGATTTTAGACGTTTATTAAAACATTCGATAACAGACTTTTTGAAATCGGAATCCAAAGTGACCTGCATAAAGTCTCCAACTTCATACGTACAAAAAAAAAAAGAAAAGTGAACGAAATTTGACCATTTCCCGAATCGTGTCAGTTTGTCCTACGTGACATAAGTTTTTATACTAAAAAAGCGTTAAATACGTCCAAATACGTATAAATCATTATGTCACGATATTAATTAGAACCCGAAGATATTTTAAATTCCCTTTATTATCATTCTATGGTAATATTCGCACTGTTGATAAAATATATTGTGTGTCATAATGACATTATCACAGTGGACATGACCTTATAACCAACTGACTAATATGGCTCTCGGAACACCCTCAATTTTCGAATCCCATATAACATATGACCGACTTTGTAAATTAAACTGATACGTTTTTTTGCCTACACAATAAATGTAAGCTGCACCGATTTATTTTTTCATATATTTTTTGGATTTTATAATATTTATGTTTATATAGATTCTTTTTTTTTCACACAAATTAAAAAAAAAAATGAATACAATTTAAAATTGAGATTTATAATAATGAGACGGTAATATTTATCAACTATGAATGATAAAATAAGGCTGTTTAAATATTGTTGACGTGTTTTTCATGTACAATTTCTGTAGTTGTTGGTTCGTTAATTATACTGTTGAATTTAATGTAGGTGAATATTTGAATTTCTAATAGAACTGTTGAGTGGTGTATAATATTTGGACGAGAAAGCATTAAACTAAATGGAAATTAAGTGACTCGCGCGAATATGTAGTTGAATTCTATTCGGCGCTACATATATTTGGGGGGAAATAATTTTATAAATCATATCATAATATTACGTGCCTATATCTGATATATCGTTTTAATCAAAGTGTCATTTAGTTTAAAACACGACTCGACGACAGTATGACGATGTACACAGTTATATACCCATGTCGACCGCTATATTTCGGTGACCGGCGAAGGTACTACGCCATTTTTTCGTCGTCAACACAGAAGACCCCTCAGAGTTTTGAACGTACGACGTCTACTTTCGGTAGAATTTACGTTTCAACGTTTGCATTGGCTACATCAAACGGTTTACTACATGCAGTACCGCGGTCGCCGATCCATCCGAGTCCATTAGCTCACGAAGTCTTCGCGCGCACTCACCCGGTTATGCAATATATACCTATATACAGACTGCAGCGGTACCTATATTATAGCTGGCGGACCCGACCTTGAGGGTTTGACCGAAACCGCGTTTACCACTATAGTCGGCGGCGGCGGCGGAATGGGATGCAGTAATACACATCACAATATTAAACATTAAACATATCATACATATATATATATATATTGTAGTATTGTACCTATATATATATATATACGTGCCCGCGTGATGACGATAATAATAATAATAATAATATATAGAGTGTACCTACAACGCAATCGCAATCAGTGCGTGCGTCATTAAGTACAATGAATCATTCAGGACGTTTCCTCTCTGACCGCAGACGCGCGTATATATTATGTAGCGGGCATTACGTCCTATCCGCGGACCTCGCGTCTTCCGCCACCACCGGCTCCAAGCTCTTCTGACCGCCGCGGTCATCTGTTATGCCGTCGCGGGTAACCTTGAACAACCTTCAGGTCCGTGACCTTTTGAACTCGACGGCGGTATACGTGTACCCACACGTCGTCGTCGTCCATATATATATACGCATTATATACCGCGCCGGAGAGAAGAGACCGTCGTCAGCGGCGATAACCGGTAGACTCGCGCATAATGGTATAACGGCCCCACCGCGCGCGTGGACACCCTCGCCGCGCTCTTGCCGATCAGGTTTGTGCGGTAAAACGACACGGAAGAGACGATCCGATGGTGTATTATGCGTCGTTGCAAAGTACCTGCGAGGAAAATAATAATACACCGACGAAGACGATGATCGAGTCGGACACAACACTGCCACGGCGTATTTGGGGCGCCCGAGGCCGCCGCTAAAAATACAACCGCCCGGAGAACTGGTTTAACAGCACTCGTGCGTATTTATATACACATTACACACACACACACACACACACACATACACGAGTAGGTATGAGTAAGTACGCGTGTGCTAGAGGAATTTCATGTACGCGGCCAATACGGTTCGTGTGCGTCGTGGAATTCTCTTCGTCCCGAACGCAAGGAATCTCGGCTGCGGCGGCTGAAATTCCAATTTTTTCTGTTCTCCTCGTCGTCGTCGGACCGCGCCGATAATGGCGTGCGGTTGAAGCAACTATTGCAGCGAGTGTCCTTCTCACGTATGCGTGCACGTGACTGAAGTAAGTTCACACGGTAGACTACCGAAAAGTCAACTGTGAAAAAGTTCAGGGCACGAAAAAATCCAGAGCACGAAAAGCCCACGGTAAGAAGGCCCGGCGCGACATATTATTATAATTAGATAAAAGAAAAATATACGGTTTGATGCGCAACTGATCTTCCAACTATAGGTAATATCAATATGAATTGTAATCAAACGATTTACCTGACAAAATCAACAAAATATAGTCTGGTAGGTATCAACATCAAAGATGTCACTCTTCGGAGTTTAGACTTTTGATAGAAATTGTTGTTATGCATGTACAACTATATTCAACTGAGCACTAGAGAAAGTAATGATAGAAGCACGGGGTGGTCGAAAAATGGAATTGTTTGGGGAACGAGTGGTGCTGGCGTACGCACGTGATATTGTAGTAATGAGCCGATAGACGAGCGATGAAGCCATAAACACCTACTACGTCTAAACTATTGAGAGCAAGTGAAACTTTAGGTCTGTGTGTAAATTAAGGAGAAACGAAATATGTTACGGTAGCGAGTAAAGGCTCAGCCACAGACCATAATATAATAGTGGATGGTTATAGATTCAAGAAAGTTGAGGTATTTACCTATACCTTGGCGGCTAGGCGTTAACATAAATAGCGACAACAATAGGCATGATGAAATTAACGATCGAATAGCATGCGGTAATCGATGCTACTACTATAGCACAATGAAACTACTTAAATCAAAAACTACTATCACGCAAGTCACAGACACTATTGTACCACAGCTATTTACGACCAATAGTCACATACGCGAGCGAAACTCGGTCACTGACCACAGGAGATGGCCACCGTCTACCTACTATTACCTTCGAAAGATAGGTGCTGAGAAATATTTATATGGCCCAAGATATAACACAGGGTTGCGAGCATACGAGAGAAGAAAAAATCAAGCCTTACAGGAGCTATATCACAGGCCAAATATTATATCATGTATAAAATGCAAATGCCCGGTCATGTCTGGGGAGCGGACGGACAAGTAATGAAAGAAGTGCTAGTTAATAAAATAAATAAAAAGCGTCCGATAGTGAGACTGAGGACCCGATGGGTGGATGTCGTGGTTCAAGACATCAAAATGAGGACTCGATCTTTGACGACGCTTATGACAGAGAGAAGTGGAGAGGTTTTATGATGGCAGCGATGGCCCTTAATGGGCCGACAAGCTGAGGAGGAAGAAGAAGAAGATGTATAATCTATAATATTATGTACTATATATTGTTTTTGTATAAATAATTGATTTAATTTTAGATTCTGAGTGGAACGATGAATGTATTGGTTTTACAATGATGTGTGTTTTTATATTTTTTTTTTGTGTGTCTGTGTACACGATAAGTAGTCGAAATAATGCTTCGATTTTCAACTTCAGTATCTTTTTCGATTGGAAAGTGAATATCTTTGGTGCATTGGGGAGGTCGAAATTTAAATTTGCAGTAATTTTCAAAAGCGCCAAGAAAAACAAAAGAAAAATTAAGGAAAACGGGAATTTTTACGCAAAATCGATTTTTCACAAAATTGAATTTGGTTTTTGTTGTAACTTTAAAACAAATGACCTCAGATACATAAAATTTTCACCGGTTGTTTATATTTTCATTTCCTATACACCATAACATTTTCCAAATATTTTGACTTATTTTGAGTTGTTTACGGACATTGCCAGTTTTCAATTTTTTTAGATTTTTTTTCTATAAATATCAATAAAATTTTATTTGTTGGGAAATAAAGCTTGAAAATTTAATACAAGGCTCCTGATATATTTTTACAATAGCAGTTGAAAAATATTAAAAATACGTGGGCACAATTTTTTTTTATAAGCATTTAAAGTTCAAATTTCGACAAAATTTATCAAATTTAGAATTTAATAATTATGTCGTTGTTAACAATTTATAAAATGTTCAAATTTTATAGCTAAGGATTGAAAATTTAAAACAAGGCTCTATTCAATAGGTTTTATATAAATTACTTTATTCACAATAATATCATCAAATATACTTGGTAATATCATAGTCTGACTGACCATAGTTTTCGCTCAGAATCGTTTTTCTTATACAATGATATTATATCATTGAATTCAAATTTAAGACCATCCATTACAGTGACCCACTTGTAACCTACTGTAAGCAGAGCGACATCCACTTACCCACCTTTTTTTTATATAATATAGGATAATCTGGTAAGTAATTAAACTAGGTATTGAATTTTTTTTTTTTGTCAAATCAATTATTCAAATATTATTGTACATATATTATTATGAATTATAATTTACAATACTTTTTACGCCTAGGAATTTTTTCCTCGAATTTCTTTACCGTGATTCTAATTGTTGATTACTGCGGGTAAGTACATTATTTGTATTGATATTTCGTCATCATTATTTTGTGATACAAACAAATATTATTAAAATAAAAGAGCATTGTATAAATTGCTTAATATGATTTTATGAACGACTCCTTGAAAAAGTTACCCTACAGTCTTTTCCCACGCATATTACGATGATCTCGACTATTAAGTGTCGAACGCAAAACGAGTGTAATGCGCGGTCCATATTACATGTTTATATAATTATATGTCTACGATTACGACCACGGTATACCGGTCATTATCTGCTGACTGTTGAGGATCCGTTTATTAAATTCTACAACGAATGTTTATAATCTGCAATATTTTATTAGTATAATTATGAAACCGTAATAATAATTACATCGTACCCCGTGTATTTTTATTACTCTAGTACCTATATGTCTCAATCGAACAAGATATTTGAATAGTGCGACTGCATGCGTGAGAGTAATGAGTATACATAATATTGGCATATTATATATGTATATAGTCACTGCAATATCGAGGTTTGTTTTTAATTATCGTTGTTTAATAGATTTATTCCCGAGGAACATGTTTATCTCGGAAACGACAAAACAATAACAAAGGAGAAGAGAGCGGATTTTATGGACACTAACCTGGACGGGGTAATAGAAAAACGATTAGATTTTAAAGATAATAGCCGACTATTGAGAGTTTTTATAATCGTACACCGGACGATAATAATTCGTACATCATTATAATTACTTGAAAACGTTTTGATGCTTTTTAAAAAAATTGCGGAAACTACCTTGAGCGTGTAATATAAATTGTAACAAGTTAATTACAGTGCGCATATTTGCGAGCGCGAGCTGATTTATTGACGATTTTTATGGTTTCAATACGATTTTAACAGAATGTTTCCAGTGCGGAAATGTCCATTGCTCGTGCAGCGTATATAGGTACCTGCCTTACGATAACGACGTCGTAACGTTATGTGGTAAACGTAAAAACTGCAATCATACCGCTGAACAACAACAACAACAACAACAACAACTACCGCAGTAAGCTGCACGAATGGCACCGCGACTTTCCACCTCCATCTAAACCGCCTCCTCTGCCATCGCGATGCTTGGAACGGAATAGTCGCCACCAGTGGCGTGGTGAAGTAAAAATTTTCCAGAGGCGAGTTACAAATATCCCAAGTATTTATGCATAATAATGTATTATTATGATGTAACAAATTATATTTCAGATCGTTATTGACTACCTATTGAGACTGGCTACCACCCACCCCCCCTCTATTTAAGAAAAATTTCATAGGCCTTGGCCTCTGAAATAACCGTTCGCCACGCCACTGGTCGCCACCCTACCGACGACAACTGCTACCTCGACAGCAGACAACCACCTGCAGAGTAGTTTAATAATATTATTATTAGTCGTTAGTTATACGGTCACAATACCACTTTTATACCTAGGTATGCCGTGGTACTCTCTTGTCTGGCGTCTGATGATTTATAGTTTGTCCATCATCCGAATCGCGCGGACCGATTTGTTAATATTTAAATATAGGATATCGTGTGATAAGACTTGACGACCTGTTTCCTTTCAGATATATTATCATGACTGCAACGCTGTGCAGCCAGGACCCGCCGCGACATTCTCGTCGCTGCAAGCCACCCCCCCCCCCCCCGTGTGGATGACTCGCGGTTTTTCCTTTTTGTCCGCATTGGACACATTATCCAAGGCTGCATATACGAATGCCGTCCCGGTTTGAAGTCATTCTATATAGTTATAGATTTTTTTTCGAGTGCGTACGAGTCGCCCCCCGTAAGTTATAAAAATCAAACAGTATTAATTCCCATGTCATTTTTTCACCGACTTAAGACTCTCGATACCTATAGGAACAATTAGGTACTATATATATAGAAGCGAAACGTTACGAATTCTTATAACTCGTAAACCAGGCACTCATCCTAAATTCGATTTGTATAATATATATCGAAATACTCAGAAAAGTATTCTACTTTCGAAGATGAAATTCAAACTATATGTTGTAAATCAAAAAAGTAAAAACTCAAAAAATTATGCCTACGGAGAAAAAATATTTGAATATATGATTTTTCATTAAAAGCGTTGTTTTGTAACGACTTGAAACCAGAGCCCTAATTATGGGGGGGGGGGGCTAGCGGGGCTGCTGACCCGGGCCACAACATAATTAGTGGCCCCCGTATATTACTGTAATACAGTCACATACGTTTTATTCGTACCAATCGACATTAAATAATTACTTACAAACTTATGGTATAATTTATTTATTACCTTCAAAATAAATTGAATATAAAAAACGATATGTCAAAAATACTGAAACTATAATTTGAGTTGATGGGCTAGGATTTGGTATCAGAGCCAACCATTATATAGGACTACTGTACTTATCTTCCGACTCTCTTCGTTCGTAATATAATTTTTTGCGATCATTACTATATATTATATAGAGTTATAACCCACAGGTTTATCAAACAAATCAACGTCCGCCTAAAAAAATTTTGTTTTTCGCACACGCGTTATAAAATGCTGCCACTATCAGCACTCAGCAGTAAGATGGGCGTTTTTATGCACACAATTATAATAATTTAGATTATATTATAATATTATGATACCTATATCAACGACGCATGCAAACGAGATGATCCCGTCGGCGTCTGTCATAACATGAAAACTGAATTGATGTTTTTATCAATCTGTGCGAGTCAAAAAATTTATGTTTAAAATAATTTTTAATTGAAAATCAAGTAAATATCGTTTAAATTGTGTTACATACATGAATATAGTAATAATAATAATAAATACGTGTGTTCAGTGGACGTTCTTCGATTCTACATTTTTTGTTTTTTTTATTAAAGACAATTAATTAATATTACTGTTTGAATAACTACCGGTACCGTGGTAATATTTTCACCAGCGATCCAGGTATACAGTTTAAAAAAAAAAATTGTAATATGTCATTTGTATTATTAAGTATGTACCTGTCATTGTTTTTTTTTTATCATTATTCTGTTAATATTTTTTCATAAAATAGTTTTATAAAATTTTACACGAATAAAAAAAATCTTTTGAAAAATAAAATAGAATCAAACCACCCAATCGACCACTATGATTTAGCTATATACTGTTCTTATTAATTATTATTCAACTCTCTAATTCATTTATTAAAGGCGAGCATATGTATTATTTTATTCACAACTATACCAATATTACAGATTTTTTTCAATGAACATTTTTGATCAGCCCTTTATTGGTTTTCAGTATTATACGTTATCCATTTCACTACAAATCGTATTCTATTCTTGTTTTTTTTATTTATGTACCCAAATATCTACATAAAGACTAAAAGACATTTCCATCAAATTTAAAAACCTCTTGACAGCATATTGGACATTGGTTTATGCACATTTTCGAATACGATCATATAATTACCTTGTCAATACACACAATACACAAATCAATACGATCTCGACTGTTGGCAAATATAATTACAACAATAAGCCACGTTGGCTCTATGAAAATTCCACCACCGTAATAAAAATAAAATATATAACGAGCATAATTGGCATTATAAAAATAATTGAACGCAATTTTTTTTTTTTTTTGTAAATTACTTATGTTATAGCCTTATAGGTCATAGGTCAAACAATGCCTATAATTAAGTCAGGTATAATACGTGTTAAGTCAAATTGCACTTTTTTTTTGTTGAATTGCACTCGGGACGGAAAAAGGTATTGTTCAAATAATTGCACTCCCGGAAACCACCCGGTGTGTGCACAACTCCACTTAACACCTTATTTACACGATTTTCTGTATAAAATGTATAATTTTCATGTATACAATTAAATCACGACCATGTTCACTTTTAACGATTTGTGAGTTGCTTGACGAAACGAAAGTACTAAAATAATTTATTATAAATTAACAAGTCTAAACAATATATATTATATTGCACTCACGTATTTAAGTATTTTCATCATATTATAACACATCAATATCGTTAGAAAAACTGATTGACAAAAATAGTGAAAATATAAGTTTTTGCGTTTATGGACGATAATTACGGCCTCTCCCCGTTTGGTATTTTCCGTTAAATTGAAAACTAGTTACACCTCGTAATACTGAATATTGACCGACACACTTGCAATTGCCAATATTGGAAACTAAAATTAATCAAACGATCGAATCGAGTGCAATTCAAATATTTTGGTTTAGTTAAAGAGTGCAGTTTCACTATCGCCGTACGGAGAATAATTTATCGGCCAATTGATGTGAGTATTAAGAGGATGCCAGTGCAATATTTATTTTTTCTCTCAGACCCGCATAGATAAAAAGTTTTCACCTAAAATCGTTTTTTATGATTTTTGAGAATTTTCGGGTAAAATCATATATTAGAAAAATTATAGAGGATAATATTTTTGAGTGTATGGCATATCGGTTTTATATTTCATTATTATTTGACTTTGAATTCGACTTTCAAATCAAAAATTGTAAATTTAAATTATGTTTAAATTGTTTTGAGACAATATCGAGACTAATCTATATGTCACACTTTCAAAAATATTACTCTCTATCTTTTTTTGTAATGGGCGATTTTACTCTAAGATAACTCAAAAGTTATGAAAAAAAAAACGATTCTGCGTAAATGCGTTTTGTCTATGATGTTGAGCGTGTGCCAGACAGAGAAAACAAACCGTGTGCTGACATACTCTTAATATTAATACATATAGTTTAAATTTGATATTAAAAAACTATTTTAATAATTACTTTATCGGCGCAGTGGCTGAAACCAATCACGCGACGTGATCGAGAGTAGCCGCTGCCACTAGTTCTCGGATGGGTGACCACCCGGGTTCGTAGTGCGCAAAAACCTTGCCGCACACGTGTTTCTAACCGACCGTACCAACCGTCCCAACCCTGCTAACCTTCAGGCTAATGACTTCAGTCGTCGAAGCCTTAAACCTAATAAAGGAAAAAAAATCACTTAATAAATAATAAAATATATTATATTTTTACAAGTCATAAGTGTTACTAATTTCAACTATTTTAATTTTTACTTCTTAGCTCCCACTATACATTATACACGCGTCTACAAATACAATAGGTAGTTATCTACTTTTTCGGTCTAATACTATTTCTCACGTATCGGGTTTGTGCATTCTTATTTTCAGTTACCTATGCATTGTATATTTTTTTTTTTAATAAATCATATTGTTTTTTTCTGATTAAATAAATATTCGATTCAAATGCCACTCGACATTTGCCAATATATTATAAAACCGTACTAACGGACGTTTCTGACCGGACTTGTTCAAACTTCCAGTTTACAAATAGTTTTTGGCGGAATCCTTCTTTAACGGAAACGGAATCGGACCTTTTTTTATTTTATACGGAAACGGGTTGTGTGGCGGAAATGGGCAATATTATTCTAGCGGAAATGGTAAACTCTCCGTAAATCAGCAATATATATATATAAAAAAAATAACGATGTGTACCATTCACAATGACACGATAATAACATACATATATTATTTTATATACGTATACGATTATTAATATTTTGAACATTAGCCATGTGCCTTCCACTATCGGACAAATTATTATAATTCGTTAAATCTAATTTTCTGTCAGCGCGTAGAGTTGAATTCTGATTAAACGCTAACATAATGCCATGGACAGTTTATTTTATATTTTGTTACATTACAATTTTATGATTAGTTTTATTAGAATTATTATCTTTTTATGTTATACGCGTACAATATATTTTTATATTTTATTTGAATAAACCCGCGGCAACAGCTGTGGCCGTTGGGCACCCATCTTCGTACCCATTCTGATAATAACAATATGATATGATCAAGCCCATAATACATTTATAAACGATTTGTTACACAATAACGCCGTGGGTGTATGAGATGAAAATAATAAGTTTAGTTGGTTTTCTCGCAGTACGGAGTACTTACGGATTATACAAATATTTGGAGGTAAAAGTAAGATTAATAAATAAAAAGTGTTCATAATATTATAAATTAAAGATTTGAATGCGATAACGACCGTAAGATTTTCAACTGATTGACTTACGAGTAGACTTCTATTGTGATATTCGTGTTCTATTCACATTGAAATAATATACGAAACAGAATGAAAACACAATATTTATGCGATCAAAACGATTAGATAATAATATTATTTAGAGCTTAGATGTCGAACGACATGTCAACGTGTTTAAATGTCATTATAATATTGTATTATTCTTGTTTGGTTGTTAAAATAAATAGCGGATGTGGCGGATAATGGATGAAGATTTTTCGCTTTGATTGGCTCACACACAATAACAGCGTGTCGTTTTATGATAATATTGAGATGCTTTTTTTTTCCTCGGGACTGTTGACTATCAAATAGTTTACAAAAAAATTATTGTCATTACTATTCAGAGACGGCCTCGGCCAAAACCTCGCGGGATATTATTTACCAAGTATGTATATAAGTAAATAACACGGACGGCCTAAAAACACGAAAAGAACGTCTTTCTATTGTCTTATCCGATTAGAAAAAAAAAACCATATACAGGCAGTAGTGTGTCACTGGGAACTTTCTTAATTAATATTTGACACATACTTATTGTACCCTAAAAAGAGTGATTAATTACTCAGATAGTAGATAGTTAATGACGTTATTGTTTTAATGTTATTGATGATGAGTGTGATTGTCTGACAACTGCGACTACTGGATGTCGATTGGTTATTTTGGAATCTATACATTTAGTGTATGTAGGTACCGCGATGCAGCTAAGACTAATTTTAGTTTAAAAAGTAGGTCAAAACACACATAAATTACGTTGATCACTCGAGATAATATATAAGTGCCTATAATATGGAAAGCATAAATATGCCGATATTATACACAAATAACGTTTAATTGATTACCACAATAACCGTGATTTCGATAACGAGTTCCAAGTCCAGAAATAGTTATGCATATTGTAATGTATAATAATAATAAAACATCTTAAAAAATGCTTGAATATTTTAAAATAACGATTACCATTATGCAGGTTCCACGTTTAGCCGTAAGATTAGAACGTAATTACAAATATGCATAGCTTCCATTGAAATCTAATTTCATTTTGATACCTGCTAGGCGCACGCATTCGTTTTAATGGCTTGGATTTCAAAATAGTAGACAGTGTATATTATTATAACTATCGTGCATCTGTTTTAAAAATAAAAATGATCGTTCCGAGTCCTGAGTGTGGTTCTCAAGAGTGATATTAAAACAAAAAACTGTCTTGATAGAGATTTCGGATAATATTACCTCTACAAAGTAGTAAGTACTAGCCCGACTCGATTTCCATAAACAACGTGCTGGCTATATAGCCTATAAGTACGTGAGACTTTTTTTTGGAAGTCTCTTGACTCGAAAACGTGTCTACAGAAAAATGTTCAAGTATAATTAATAAATGCGAAATCACAAATACATCGCTCGATTTGCTCCGAGGAATAAATCCACCCACCGAAAGCTTTCACTACCTTCATAGAGTTCATAAATTATAGAATATACATATTATACAACCTTTACAGTGACCATCGTGGTGACTGTTGAATGATATTTCACTGGAGCATTATTTTTCTCGTACGAAACACTCTTTATCGACTGTATTATACGCGTAGGACCTACATACAATATATACATATTATTATGTCACATTGTCATGTATATACAACCACACAACAATTACGACCCACTCATATTTTAACTAAGTCAAGGTGATACATGTTATATCCTCCCCCGACGAAATGTCCAACCATACTGAATCCAACCATAGCTGGACAATAGGAAGTGAGGGGGCCGAGTGTTGGATATTTGAATGCTTTAATGCCCCATAATATGTTGTAAGTATAAACTGTGCAGGGCGATGCGCTCGCCACAATCGCCTACTACAATATGTATCCACTTCTCTGCTCACCTCACGTCTTAACTTTGAAATTCACATATATTTAACTCAGTGGTGTCATCGGAGGTGAGTGGGACGTTTGCCAAAGTACAGTATTTACTTCGACCCGAAGTCGGCACGTTTAACGATTAGACGTATCTGGGCCATTGTCATAATTGATATTTTTCGTTTTATGTGCAAACAAATTTGTAATTATTTTTGATTTTTTATTACTACCTAATAACCGACCGGCCTGCGTGCTCGAGTGGTGCAGTTGGACTTGGACGGAGCTCACAAATTTAGACAGTAGTCTATGTAGACACATCTACACACTGCGAAGTGTACGTACAAGTGTGCGATGTGGTGTACGACATGGTATATAAGAATATTATTATATTCTATTGTCTCTTATGATATTACAAACTACCAAAACGTTACAATTCCGATATAAGACCTATTCGTTGAATATGATATAATGTAAATAATTACGATCCGTTTCCATTATTAATTATATTTGACCATAGAAACATGTTTTTGATCAACACATTTAAATATATCTGACAAATGTATTATTATCAATACTTCAAAATCCAGTGATTGGCGTTGAAACATCTAAATATTTATACCCACTCTCTGCACCCTCGACAACTAGGTATATGCTATATTGTGCGAATCTGCGTGAAAACAATGTTGAATTCGGTAAGTCATTAAGCGGTCGGTTGCCCTAGTCCAATCAAAAATTGAAATCGCGCCACGTGCAAAATGTGTCTTGGTTATTCGTGACAAGTTTACCCATATAGGTAGTTACTTACAACTATAATAATGAACTTGAACGAATCATCGAACTGCTATAATATAGCTATAATTATTGCGACTTCCTCGAATGTCTGTCCAATGTCATACCGCAAAAAAATATCGAATAGAAAAAAAGGTTATCGACGGGGGGGACGGACGCGCACGGTACGCCAAAAAAATTTAGAACATAAATATATGCTTGCGATAGGGTTAACATTGTTCTCTCTGCACAACTTTGAACTTGCCGTGCAACACGTGTTTTTGGCCAAACGTAGGTATATTATAAACGGGCGGGTATGGTATGTATGGTATGTTATGTAAACATGCCTGACGCGTTCAGAGACGATTTCCAATGGTCAAAATGTGTTCTTATATTAATTATACGAGTTACGTCACCCAATCTGCGCGCGTGATTTAGGTACCTATATATAATAAGTACCCGTTTGGGATATGACGCAGCGGCGGCGATGAGTACAATATTATTATTATATTATTATCGCCTTGTTCCGGGGACCACTTTACAGTATAGTCGCAGTCGTCATAAAAAAACACGCGTATACAACCCATGACCTTTTGATCGGAATTAATATACCAATTAATTGCCACCGCAATAGCATCGGTGACCTTTGTCGTCGGATGATGCATGGTTTTTTTTTTAAACACACACGTGTACGTATATGTATAATACCTATGCGATTTTCTGATTTATGAAAAAAAAAAAAAACAACCACAACACATGAGCGTTGGTACATAGGCTGTGCGCATCATATTATAATAACATTAATATTATGATATATTGTACTGATTTATCATATTATTCGTGTATTACGCGCGTGCCTGAGCTGGAAAAAAAATGAGGTATATTGTTCATGATCTTACAACGCGGAAAACCGTCGGCAGAATCGACGGTCGAGGGTCGAGGGGCGTGATAAAAAATTTCTAGACAAATACGTACCGAGTCTATGTACAGGTGACATTTTTATTTTTTTTTTAAACTTTCTTATTGTTTTTATAAAACACATTATCTATTAAAATACAGCGTTAAGAGGAATTCGGGCTAGGGAGTTCTGAACCTTATGTAAAAGTACAGACTATTGTTTTTTGAAAAATATTAGCTTTTCATTTTTCATTGCGTTAGAGTTTACGATTAAACAACTAAATATAAATTGTATGTACGTACTGCTTCTCCGCAAGTAGGTATGCTTTAATGAATGACACTTATTTGTGTAATGCGAAAACCCATAGTCATAATGTTTGATAAAAACGGTTTTGAAAAAATATAGAATTTATTTAAATTTTAGATTTAAAAAAGTTAGAATATATCAGTGAACTCCGTATTGAACCAAATCAAAAAATCAATTATACTTCCACTATCAATATTTTATCTTTGATAACGTCGAAATATAACGATTTTCTTTTATGAATGCGAAATTAGTCGTTTTCAAGAAAAGCCACTCGGCGATGCGCTTTTTCTTTCGATTTTAAAATTACAATTAAATCTTATTTTCAATCTGTTTTTATAACAGATAAGAGTGCGTCATGCCCGTTGAGGAGTCGTGGGAGATCATCCCCGTGTAAAATTGTTTCGAACGTAGGTATAGAATTTTATAACGTGATAATAATAGCCTTATTGTCTCTCGTCAAACGGCGGGTAGCACATTTTACAACAAGTTCGTAGTAGGTGAAAAAAATTGTCGTCAAGAGTCGGCCGTTTGATAATTTTCTGGCGGCGGTGGCGGGGAAGGGCGGCGGAGGAGAGGTAGTCGCAATAGAACAATGAGATGGCCCTCGCACAGAACGGTCAGCCGTCGTGCAGACGGTGACGTGAACGTCGAGGTTTTTTTTTCACGTCAAAGTCGTTGTATACGAAACTCCAGAAATTCCGAGGGCATACCGTTCGTATATTATTATAGCAAAGCATTACATTGTGTATCGCGATAACATAATATAGTATGGGCTTATAATTTATATTTTATCACATTATACTGTGTAATGTACAATATAATATATTTACGTCCGTACGAATATTATAATATTATAGTGGGCGGCGGAGAAAAGAAAATGACCGAGCACAAATTCCGCTCGTCCATTTCACACACACACTGGCGCATATTATACAACGGGAGTGCGGTTTTTAATCGGCCGATTAGCATACGGACACGCGTACCTACCTCCATGAGACGGGGAGAATAATAAAAACACTTATTATCGTATAACAGTGGCGGCGGGCACGTAATAATATGATGATGATGACGACGATGACGGCTAACGGGACGCGCACCGAGACGGCAGCACAAGTGACCACAGACGGCAGTTTGTATATGTATATGCATATCATATTATACCTGTGTAATATATTATAGATAGGTACCCGCTATGCAAATGACATCGCCGTGGCGAAGTTCTTTTTCTCAAAACACTTCACACGGTAAAAAATAAAATTCAATAACCCGAGACGGTTATAACGCGTTCGTGTCGTATTATCGTTATAAATATATTTTACACGACACGATATGACACGACGCGCTGTGTCCGCGTAATTCTAAATCTAAATCGAGCGGGCGGGCGGGCGGTATTCGAGGTAGACGATAATATGTAAATTTAAAAAATACTAGGAAAGCAAGTGAAACAGAGGCGACGGTTTTAACACCATTTCGAAAACCGAGATGTATTTCAAAAATAGCCGAGTACTATAATTCGACTTCACAGGTGGCGCGCCATAATAATGACACTGATGCAGTTTCTCGTTGTGTAATGAATTGAAAAATGTATGAAGAAACGTTCAAATATGTTGGATTGAAAATATGTTGATGTGGGTCGAGTGTTACTGCATATAATTGTATTTCGATTTTTGAGGTAAAACGATTGTTATATATTTGACGTGGAATAATTTTGAACAAATTGCTGAACCATTTTTGTACCCATGCATATTTAGAATTGATTTTACAAGTTTTGGTTACACCATTGTGGTTTGTACAACAAGCTTATTATTTGTCGAAAAAATTCAAATACGGGAATAATCGTCGTGAAATGTACCTACAAACAGCTTACAGTTTTAAAACGCTCAGAACACACTTTAAAATTAAAATTTTTAAAAAACCCTATGAAATTTGTAAGAATTTAGCGTTTCTCAACCTGTGGGTACTCGGAAAGCTTATGAGCTTTGTACATGAAAAAAATCTCCATTTATAAAAAAAATTGTTATGGATCATTATTTACATTAAATATTATTTGGTTTATTTGGTATCAACAATAATTAATTTTCTTTTTGTGCATTAATTGCTTATAATATTATAATTATGTAGTTCCTATTCAAATACAATTCTATGTATTATTTAAAAAAACGTATACATTTTTGATACGCAAAAAAAAGGTTATTTGGTCAAATTTTCAAACTGTATAGGCGCAGGTACGCAGATATAAAAATGTTAAGAACCACTGGATTAGATAGTATTCTTACTTTTAAATTTAATAATAGGTCAATTCACTATAATATTAAATATGGCAGAGTTGAATGAATAATATAACAATAATAATAATATTCAGAACGTACAACTTGCTGTGTAATTCTGTTGTAAGACTCCGAGACAACTTACTCGAGTCCTCTTGTAATTATTTTTGCATCCGCATCCACTATGTTTTGACCTTTTTCGATTTTGGTTATAGATATAAGATTTCTTGTAGTTACGTTAAGTACCGTTCGACTTTTCCGAAACTCCAAATGATAACCAAATGCTCTAAGTGTCATCTAAAAGTTTATGTAACGCCGCTGATAAATGTGCACATCAGCAAATATAATACTGCGTGCCTGGTCATAGAGTTAATTGTTTTAAACACTGGATAACGACAAACTTATAAAATGAAATCGCTTTTTGACCACATTTTCAAAAGTTCCAATAGTAGTCTTTGGCGCTGTATTTTTTGTTTTTTTTTTTTTTTTTTAATATTTCACCATTTTAAGATTATCAACGGGACGATCGTTCGAACGTACGTCAAACATACCTATAATTAATTATTCCATAAATTAAGTTTAATAGGTAATATTGTTCGAAGCGAGGACGTCGTTTCAATAAAATTAATTGGCTATAGCCTATAACTTACGTAGTTCAAGAAATCATACGAAAACACGTATCGCGTATTTTATACTCCACTGTGTACGGAAAGGTTTATTTTGGGCGCATACATACAATTTAAAGAAGTATAATATTAACCTACTTCTTAAGTTTTCTTACTAATTAAAAAAAATAATTTCTCAAAATGCACCAAGTGCGATTGTTTTTTTTTAATCTTCATAAATAGCCAACTTATGAATTATAAAAATATCCAACCATTGAATATTGTGCGATAATGGCAATAGCGTTGAAAATATTACAAATAACTCTACCAAGTGTCGCAAAAACCATCATAGGATCAAGAAATTGATTTCACTCGAAATTTCTTTGAAGTCGTATTTGTTTTCCTGCTTATAATTCATAAAGAACAGTGAATACCGACTTCTAAAAAAATTCATACTATAGAATATGAGCATAATAATACGTATTGATTATTACAAATATGCAGAACCATTGCCGTTGAAGCTTTTTGTTCAATAAAAAAAAAAGTGTGTCTATCTTGTTGATTGTTGATTAACACATCATAATACTTTTTATCAAATGAATAATATTCACAATATGCGTTTAAGTTTGTACATTTTTTTCGTAGTACTTTTTTCTCGCATTATTTTAAAAATGTGACATTGACTTAACTATATAATTTAAAATTGTTATTGCGATATTTTTGTACGATAGACAATTCAACTGTATGTGCCGGTACGTTTTTTATTACTCCGATCAAAACAATTTTCACAAATAAAAATCAAAAAAATATTATGTGGATTTCGTCGCAGATATAATATTATGTACATCGTATTATTATAGTGTACCTCTAGTATATAAATTATAATGTCGTATAATTGTTTGTATGTGTATGTAATTTGTGTACACCGCTTAGGATTTATAATGTCAACAAATAAGCTACACAGTAGTCGCCATAGATACATATTGGTTTATTCAACAATGACTAATCTACAACGTATTATCAACAAAATAATGACGTCGACATAATATTATTATATTTTAACGAGTTATTCAACAATATCCGAAATAATAAATAATAACAAACTATTGAAATCAAACGTACGAAGAATATAATATTATATAAATCAAATATATATGTATGATCAAATATTTTCACACAAATTAAAGTAATGACTGTAATATGGGAAGTGTATAGCAAAAAAATCTATTTTTTTTTTATATCGAAACATTAATAATGATTTTGTTTTTATTGGTATACCATAATTATTAGGTACGATTTGTTTATCCTATTAATATTTTATGCTAAACAGTCCACGTACAAAAAATTAAAATACAATTTGAAAAAAATAAAAAACATCATAATATAATTTCACATTTATTTGATCAGATCAATAATTTATTGCGTTTTACATAATTATTATTTTTTATTTTATTACACGTATTTACTTACAGTGAAAAATAATGTATTCAATGACGGTCGATGACGAGTTTTATGAGAAAAAAATCGAGAAAAACACATTTATCATATACGTTTCGTCGTTGAAATATTTAAGTTTGAGATTTACTGCTTATAATAATTAAGTATTATCTCGAACGCACATCAGGTACCTACACCCATGACCTAGCTGCTATATATTATAGAAATGGCGAAATCCTTGTTCAGACTTAGTGGTTTTGGTTACATTCCTCGCAACCGTATCCGACAATACACATAAAACCGAACGGATCGGATTATTCATCTGACGAATTCGATGCAACATTTCTACACAGGAGGCCTCGGTGAACCCCTTCCCATCGCTATTCACACTAAACCACTGCAAAAATTATATATTATATATTGACTAATAAATGCGTCGTTCTGAAAAAAAATCCGATGAATCGATTTCCGAGGAACACCTTGTGAATGGAAATTTCATACGAAACCCGATTTGCGTGCACAACTTTAGAGTATATTTAGTAAAACCGTAGTGTTAAATTGCGCCCGTAGTATCCAAGAATTCATATAGATATATTTCTAATACTGTTGTTCATTTGAAAATAGGTGTAAATTTCAAAAGACGGAAAAATTCGTTCAGCAATTTAATAAAAATTATATTACGAAGGCTGAATATTGTGTAAAAATGATGCTGATATGAGAAAATAACTCGTAATACAATTATTAATTACTCTACATAAACCAACCTAGCAAAAAATATTTTTCACAACTCAATATACCCGCCCGTATTGTATTCGATTTAAAAACGAATTTAATTTCGCCAATTTTTAATTTTTATGTCAACCAATCGATTTTAACCAAACCGAAAAATCATTTTTGGAGGACAGTCATCATAGCAGTCGCCTCCTCGTGTCGTGGTGTCCTCTGGGCAATGCTAAACGGCTATCCGCGTACAAACGATATCTCTGCTCGGCGCGATTTACAATTTTTTCCCTTCATCTTGGGCGCAATAATTTACGTTTTTCCGTTTAATCGTCATATCGAGGGTTGTATGATGCCGAGATAATATGTGTACCTATACAACTGACGTGCACACGTAGACACGGTACGTTGTAAATAAATTCAACGGTCGTGATATACGATTACCTCGCGCCAAATTCAAATCGGATCAATTGAACAAATTCCCTCGGTTCTCACAAGACACACGTGCGCTTATTGATTATGCTGTTTCTGTGCGACACTGTGCGTACGAACAATTCATCAACCAAACATCGGTAAGGTGACCTATCCGCCTACACGAAATCCATCGTATTATTATGTTTATGCGGTTCTAAGTGCACAATGTCCCACGGTTTTCACACTCGGAGTTTCTACGGCTGGTAACATGCCCGCGCCAATCGAATGAGTCCGCCAAACACTATTAAGTGTACACCCGTACACGAAGCAATATAATAAACAATAAAAATATGTTTGGATTACATTAATATCTTTTTTTTATTTAGAACGACCGCAATAAAACGTTTCAGTTCTCCGTCAAACGGAAATGATAATAATAACGATTACGGACAATATAATATTATTATTGTATACATAGGTAGTCGATTTAAAAAAAAAAAAATTAATTTTTTTCTTTAGTAATAATATTATTACTTTATTTATACGCCTCGATGTCAATCGTTAAAAAAAAATGAGTTGTATTTCGTCAGTCCCGCATCCAAGGGGGAGGGATGGAGCTATGGGGGGGCTGAATCCCCCTTAGGTACTTAAAATATTTCAAAGATTACCTTCGTTTTCAATTTTTCAGTAAAGAGCTTATGGAGGAGCGATAGCTGGTACCTACTATTACTAAAATGTATTATATTATAATATTATATTACATATTGACATATTTTAAGAGTCACGGATAATCGTAATTTTTTTCATCTAGCCTCCTCCCCTCCTTTTTAAATTTATACGTCCACACCTGTATTTTGTATAGTGTATTTTGCACTTGTATTTTTTATGCTGAGCTGCGACGACGTGTTTAATATTATACCGATTAAGTTTCCATTTTTCGAAACAATGACCCGTGCATTTAAATGTCATTAGACATTCCGTTTAACAACATCGCCTATAATATCTATTGCTTAATTAATCTGTTTTGTTATTTTTATTTCACGTCTCGGCGTTTAGAACACGTCAAACATTTAAACGCGTATGTAATGGGACGCATAGATACGCATAATTTGTGTAAAATATCCTATAGAATGTATATCACAGAGGTGTCACACATATTCTTGGGTGCCATCGAGTCACGTTCTTTCCAATTTGGGTGAAGTCCAAAGCCCCGTTTGGCTGTGGTTTCGAGAAAGTAAATTTACCAAAAAATGCGCACTGGTATAGCATCCGCCTAGCGAATTCCGTCCAAATGTAACGAAAAAACGCCGTTGAACTGAACGGAGGTTATTGTAATAATAATAAAAAATCGTTATTTTATTCAGTCCAATTATTTTCAAACACAATTAATATGATTTATATAATGTGTCGTTTAACTTAATAATTAAATTTATTTTTTATTTTTTTTTTATGGTGAAAAACCCTATTGTAATATTTAATTTATGAATGACGAGTCATTAATAACCATTATAACATAATACAAAATATATACAACAATCAAGATATAATTAATAATTAAAACACGTACACATATTATACATATTTTTCAATTGATTTTTTTCTCCGAGCATTATACAAACATCGTCATTATAGGCAATTATATACTTCAATAAACTGTAGTCAGGTAGTTGGACTATAATAGTAGCAGTTATAGACCTATAATGGTTGTTAAGTATGCAAAAAAAAAAATAACTATACCTGTGTGCCTTATTTTTTGTTAGATGGTAAACGGTCGTAATAGGTGTGATTTATTTATTTTAATCTTACGACTTAGGTACCTAAACGATTACAGGTCATATTATATAATAGTATAGATCTGCGAGGAATACATTATATTATACATGTACTCATTTAAATATTTAGACAAAAAATATTTAAATTACCTATTGGCTATTTCTCAACTATAAAGTGTTTATATTATCACTTGTGTAATAATACATCTATTATAATTATGTTGATTAAAAAAATTATACATTAAGATATTTTATAAGTGATAAAGTCGTTTAATATAAAACTATATTATCGTGTATTTATCCCACAAATGTCGAAACTTTATAGTAATTAAATACGATGTTTTATATTTTCATTTTATGAAAATTTAAATGTGGTAAGCCATTTTTATATCTATATTATCGACATCACGGACCGCAGTATCACCATTTAATTTTAACTGATTAAATTCATTAATCACAAAATAATTAAATACGCCATATAAAACCTAGGTACATATTATACTGTCCATTTTTTTTATTTTGTAAATAATGGATGACATAAAATTTATCATGCGTGCATTAATTTTCGTTTTTTTTAAATCATAATATTATGAATAATCAAATTTAATTTAAAATAAAGTTTTTTTTCACGTGTTAGATGAAGCCATAAATACACCAAATGTGTATATTATGTATATAGGTTTTTTTTCTCATAAAAATATTTCAAAAAAATATGGAGGAAGGAAACTATAAATAAAAACTACATATTAGCCTATAGGTACCGAGAAATAATTTGTTCTTTAAAGCACGAGCAAACGAAATAATATATAAGTGTCTTAAAACAACTAAAAAAATAAAAATACACAAACAGTACTGTAATTTCCTGTGAATTCGATCTTGTTGGCAGACGACACTAATATAATAGTGAACATATTGTGTGTATGTATATTGTATAATCTATCTATTGACCAATATATTATACAATCATGAAACACTTATTATTTCAAATAGTATCAATGTTTTTGAAAATATTTTTTTACATAGTTTAAAGTTGTTAAAAACAACGTTTTTGAAAAAATATTTTTATTCTTATAATTTTTCAAGTTTTTTACTTTTTAGAATGACAACATAGAGTTTTAATTTCATATTCAAAAGTAGAACAAGTATTTTGATTCATAAAAATTGAATTTAGGGCGAGCAGTTTATGAGTTATAAGTATTTAAAGTTTCGATGGGTGGAGCAGAGTGGTACGGGGTTACCCCACAAAATGTTTGTCCACTACTCCGCTAAACTTTAAATACTTATAACTCATAAATCACTCGTCCTAAATTCCATTTTTATGTATCAAAATACTTAAAAAAAATATTCTGCTTTGGAATATGAGATAAAAACTCTATGTTGTCATTCAAAAAGGTAAACAATTTGAAAAATCATTTAGATAAATAATATTTTCAAAAACATCAATACTTTTGGAAATAATGAGTGTTTTATGATAAAAGAATCACCTTGTTTATACAAAATTACTATTTATTAAATTAAAATAGCTATCGATGAATCAAAGTCTTATTTTATCATATTTTCACTCAGAACTCGTATGACTGTCTTAAAAAAGTAATAATATCACCACCCAGTACTTATCGGGGGAATCCAGAGACCAGAGGTAATAATCTCGACTTAACATTGGACCTGTGCATTTTTTTTTTGACAAACATAGTTAATAAGGAGCTGAGCTTCAGACTTCACCTCCTAAGGTCACTCCTCCGCTACAACTTACCATATTTGCTCACATACTCATTATATTACGTACATTTATTTTTCAACCACTTAGGTGTTGTACAAAATTGTTATCTGGGGTCCTGCCAAGAATAATTTGAAAACTATTCAAGATCTTCAGGAAATCCTTGGGATGACATTTGCGTCATTACCTGAGCTGCGGGAGCACCCTGCAAGTACCTAATGCCTATGAATCAATCTTTTGAACTTTTCTATCTGATCTTAAAAAACGGTTCAATCAATGAAATTGCATCACTTTTTTTTATAAACTCTTCCGTTTTATCCAAATCCTAATCAACTCGTCTCACAACTTGTTTTAAACGCGCTTCTGAGGGATCTAATCTGCAGACGAATCAAACGGAACTGGTGCCGTGATCTGATTATCTAACAAATTAACTCATCGGTCCCTTCATTTTATGACATTCACAACGATATTTTTGTAAATAAACTATTGTATTTGACATTTATAAATCAAAATGTAATCTTGAAATGAAAGCTACTTCTGTCTTCTTTTATAATAGTATATTATATTCTACAATCACGGAAAAACCAAACAGTTGTTTGTACTATGAAAATAGTAGGATTGATTGTACATTATAATTGCTATAGGGATAGCTATATAAGATTAATCAGATTTACTAAAATATTATAGTCAAGTTATTATATTTTAACTACATTTTTTAGTTAATTCAAACATTAAAAACTGCATAACTATAAAATATGGTAAACCTAACCACAACTAATAACTATATTTATATAGTAATAATAAGTAAATCATTTTAGTTATTTTACCCATTAAATAGTTATATTTACTATAATTTGTTTAACTATAATATTATAGACATTTTTTTTGTCCATGATATTTCTACATAAATATAAATTTAAAACAACTTATTCATGATTAGTGTCGTGGAACATTGATTCGAAGAATAATTATGAATGCGACTATGTAACATATAATATACCTATAGATGTAAAAATAAAAAACATTTTTTTTTTTTTTTGCAGCGTATTATTTAATTGGACACGCGTAATTGGACACACGTATGCAATTAATAGAGTACGTAGGATATAAGTACTAAAACCACTGTGAATGAACATTGCGCAGTGCTGCACATCTTATAATGCGCATAATATCATATTATTATGCAGTATGCACTTAATTCCACAATGTCTCAAAATATATACGACATTTTTTAAATATCATGCAGGCCGGAAATACTGTACAAGTTACAAGGTAGGCACCTACGACTTAATAACTTATAGTTATGGCAATTCAACCGTTTGCTTCGCACGAATAGAACGGATAATTTTCAGATGTGTCAATTAAAGAAAACGCTAAGTATATATTATTATAGTGACAGTAATGACAAGAAGAAAATAGAAGTATACTGCACACTAATAATAATTGTCTTTACGAGAAACGGGTCATTCGAATATGATGATAATATAGGTAGCCGATCCGTTCCGGTTGGTTGGACACAATATTATATATTATGTAATATATGCAAACATAATAATATAATATAATACCTAATGTAGTAATGTTATTGATTAGGTACATAAATGTTATATCTGATATTTCTCTTTTGTTTTGTATGGATTTTTCTCATCAAGTAATAGACTCCTAAGACAAGTATTTACCTAAATTGTATCCTCCTCCTCCTCCTCTCCTAATGGGGGTGTTGACCAGTTGCCCTCCACGGCTGTTATCGGGGTTTTAAAAATATACCAGTTGCCCCCAACCGAATTTACTAGTTGCCCTCACATGTTAATATATACACGATTATATATAGCCTGTAAAATAGGGGAGGTAAATATCGAAATAATAAATAAAATTATTTATAAAAATATAGTAAAATAGTATAAAATTAAAGAAAAAAATTCATATGCTTATATTGTATTTTGTAATAATTACTAACAAAATAATATGAATACAATAGTTAATAAAATAATAAATATTATAATTATGTGGCAATCAATGTGATAATTTGTTGACAAAAAAATAGTATAAAATGATGGAAAAAATGCATATGCTTATAATAATTAGTAACAAAATATAATATGAGAAAGTCAATTAAATAATAAATATTATAATAATGTGGCATTCAATGTAATAATTTGACAACAAAAAAATTGGGCAGTTCGTGTTCGATAACCGATTTTAAAAGCACCGTTTCATCTTCACTCACAAGCACCTTTGAAGTACACGACTTAAATGTACATCGCCATTTCACACCCGCTTGTGTAATGCGATCTCTGTAAGAAGTATAATTATTTAGAACTTCAAAACCTTGCTCTTTTCACTGTGCACTCGCGTAATATTTTCCATCGAGTTAACAACATATCAGTGCTTTTCGTCTACTAAAATGTACCTATCAAAGGCGTAGGTATCAAATAATAATTTCTAACAACCATTAAAATACTAATTAAGATAGGTTTAATAAACTATAATAATTCGCGTATTCCGATAAAGCCTAATATAACTGTCGTTACTCGTTACCCACGTGATAAATCAGCTATCCACTTACACGCGACTAAATTTGGTAAAATCCTCGCTTTGCATCGAGTAGTAGGCTACTGTTATTAATACAATTTTCATTTTATCCATATTATTTGTATACTATATTATATTTGTTATTTATTACAAAATACAATATCATATATAATTGCAAATATCAACATTTGATTCAATCATCTCAGACTATTTTACATTATAATTTTATTTATTATTTGTATAATTACCTCCCCTATTTTACGGGCTATATATTTTAATCGTGTATATATTAACATACGAGGGCAACTGGTACATTCGGTTGGGGGCAACTGGTAGTAGTTTAGGTATTTAAATAAAATATAATCAACCACTCTAGGTAATTTAATTATTTGGGGTAAAGTGATGATGCGTACCTACCTACCTATCTGAAGCAATTTAGGAACGTCTCAAATTTTTCTGAAATAAAGAAGAACTTTAGTTGATGGGTGGATTCAGTATCTGTTATGTAAAAAATCGATTCATTGTCTTTATGCTGAGTTTGAAGAGAAATATTAGAAAACCATATTTAAATTTGAATTTTTTTCCTAAAATTATTTTCAAGTTTTATTACTTTTAAAAAGTTACAATTTATATTTTTAATTCTAAGTTAATTTATACATATAAGTATATTAATGTTTTTTATAAATAATTTTTTGTATTTATCAATATAATTAAAATATATCGAATTTTTAGAATGGGCCCCCTTAGCCCCACGTATGCGGCAAACTGTACTTTTTTTCATCCTTTTAAAATTAAAAAAAAAAATATCAAATTTTCATAAAAAATAACTATAACTTGTGGATCGTGTGAACAAAATTTGAAAGGAAAAATTGATTTTTAAGCGAATCGCAGGTCTTCAGACGTCAGCACTCCCCCACATATATTTATAGTCGATTGTATTATTATTTATAATTTTGAAAGTGTACGCAATACGCTTAGCATTAAATTAGCATATAATATCGGTAATAGTGTCTAAATAATATTTGGTTGGATCTTCATTGTTGGTTGGATACCATTTACCAAGTAACGCACTATACCTACCAACAATTCGAACGACATTATGATATCGTTTTAAAGTTTCACGTACAACATTGTAGAAATATTCTGTATTCATCATATTGCGCGTTTAACAGTTTTCGAGACGTCTATAAACATTGTTGACGCGAGCTTCTTTTACTTTCTATACAATATATGAATATCGTTTGCTCTCTATACTCGGACTCGACTCGGGTTTTTGTTTCCGTTTGGATTATTAGCGTGTGTTCGTCGTGCATAAACAGCGGTCAAGGTTCGCGGTCTGTTATCCGGGGTTGCACATATGTTTTTACGTGCGCGTGCAGCAGTGGTAAGGGGAGGTGGCGAACGGCGACGACTCTGCAGAGGAGCAGGGGAGAGGTCGATAACCCATTTTTTTTTTTTTTTTTGGATCTTTATGCACAGTAACGCGCATTGCATCGACGATACGCTGTGCATGTGCATGCGCATATTACGTATAATGTATGTAATAATAATCTTATCGGGAGCAATATGGCGTATTTGTGTATACATATATATACGTTATTACGGCGATTATTGCTTTCTCGGGCATTTCGTGATCAAACACGCCCCGTGCGACCAGTATGCCTGGAACAAAAAAATTAGACTTAAAAATATACATCCATATTTTTTTACAGGGGATCCTTAGGTAACACGTGCGTTTCCGCAGACGGGTTCATCGTACGACCTGCACGGATTACACGAGGACCGCGCATAACGTGTATAATATATATTCGCCGCCCTTATATTATAATATTATTATTTCGTACTAAATACTCGTCCGTCTGTATAGGCACACTGGGAGATTCTTTTGACGGCAAACACCCGATGTCACGACGAAAAGGGGACTGGTCCGATATACGCGACCTATACCGTTCAAAATTTGTGGGCACCGATACAATGATATGTGACCTACCGCCAAATTTGACTCGTCCGTCTATGTATTATAGCGATCAGCTGGCGGTACCACGCCGTTCGCTTAAAATATTTAGTCACACGACTAATAAAAATATTATTTATTATCAGTCCGTCTTAGGTATATCGATATATTATGTAAAATTATAAGCTGAATTTTTATAGAAAAAAATATGGTAAAGATAGTAATACAAGAATAACAATTATAATACAATTTTCGGCTTATTCAATATTGTATTAGGCACTATACAGAGTGTTACAAGGAAGACCTGACAAAAAAAAAAAAAGATGCTATTTAAACGTTTGACAAAATTTGTTAAAACTATATGATTAGTAAATAGTTTAAGAAATATACTCATGTTTCCCAAAAACGATATTTTGAAAAAAGTTATTTCGTTCCAAATTGATTTAATCAAAAGACATTGATATTTTAAAAAATTCTAAAAATAAACTACTTGACTTGGATAGATGTTTTTTTCATCAAAAATATTATTCTTATAATCAGATTCACAGATTGGCCATTTATAATTTATCCAAAAAAATTTTAATTTATCATTTTCGATATTAAAAAATAAAATAATTTTTTTATATGATACGCATGTAACGCAAGTGAATACAAATTAAATGTAAAAAAAAAATGTTAAATATTGATTAAAACAAAAGTTATTTTATCTGTCAGGCATTCCTGTTACATCATGTATATACTACCTACACAGTTAAATATTATACATACTGCAATTATAATAGTTTAACGTTATAGGGTCTAAAATTGAATGTTGTTCAATAATATAGTCATAGTATGATCGATTTATAAATCAATAAGAATTGGATGAATTAAAATTGGTGGAAGCCAGTAGGTCACATATTTCACCAGTCTCCGCTAAGAGTTAAAGTAAAAGAGAAAGTAAAAGTGTTTGGATTTTCTTCAATAATAACTTTTCTGATAGGAAAGTGAATCTTGTTGGTACTTTGGAGGGTCAAAATTTCACAGTAGTTTTCAAAAGCGCCGTGAAAAACAAAAGAAAAATTAAGGAAAAACAGGAATTTTTACGCAAAATCTGTTTTCGAGAAATCGATTTTGGTTTTTGGTACAACTCTAAAACAAATGACCGTAGATACATGAAATTTTGACTGAATGTTTATATTAGAGTTTTCTATACACCATAATATTTTCCAAATATTTTGACTTATTTTGAGCTGTTTACGGACATTTTCAGTTTCTATTTTTTTTAGTTTTTTTTCTATAAATATCAATAACATTTTATTTGTTAGTTAAAAAAGCTTGAAAATTTAATAGAAAGCTCCTAGGTTATTGTTTCAAAGGCAGATGAAAAAAATTAAAAATCCTTCGTCAGGGTTTTTATTTATAAGCATTTAAAGTTCAAATCTTGACAAAATATGGAAAAAATCACGAAAATTAGCAAGTTATTTTGAGTTGAGAATTCATAAAAATTTTTCTTTTTAAATCTAAGATTCGCAAATGTAATCCTAGATTATCCATGAGTTTGTGTACCTCTAACTAAAAAAAAAAATGTCTACAAAAAAGTTAAATTAAATTTTTATGAGCGTTTGAAATTCATATTTTTACAACATTTGATATTCACTCGATTTCTCATGTAACGATTTCTTATTTTGTGTAATTAAAAACGTGTGACTGTAGTATTGAAAATTCACTGATGTTTAAATTAGCATTTTCTATACACAATAACATTTTGAAAATAATTTGAATCTTTTTGAGCTGTTTGCAGACATTGACAGTTTTCAATTTTTTTGGTTTTTTTTCTATAAATATCAATTAAATTTTATTTGTTGGGTAAAAAAGCGTGAAAATTTAATGCAAGGCTCCTGATATATTGTTACAATAGCAGTTGAAAAATATTAAAAATACATAGGCACAATTTTTTTTATAAGCATTTAAAGTTCAAATCTTGACAAAATACGGAAAAATCACGAAAATTAGCAAATTATTTTGAGTTGAGAATTCATAAAAATTTTTCTTTTTAAATCTAAGATTAGAAAATGTAATACAAGATTACCCATAAGTTTGTCTACCTTTGTCAAAAAAAAAAATGTCTACAAGAAATTCAAATTAAATTTTTATGAGCGTTTGAAATTTATATTTTTACAACATTTGATATTCCCTCCATTTCTCATGTAACGATTTTATTATATTGTTCTAATTAAAAAATATATGACTGTAGATACTTGAATTTTTCACTGAATGTTTATATTAGCATTTTCTATACACGATAAAATTTTGAAAATATTTTGACTCTTTTTGAGCTGTTTACGGACATTGCCAGTTTTCAATTTTTTTAGTTTTTTTTTCTATAAATATCAATAAAATTGTATTTGTTGGGAAATAAAACATGAAAATTTAATACAAGGCTCCTGATATATTTATACAATAGCAGTTGAAAAATATTAAAAATAGGTACATAGGCACATTTTTTTTTTATAAGCATTTAAAGTTCAAATTTTGACAAAATATATCAAATTTATAATTTAATAATTATTTTGTAGTTAAAAATGTATAAAATGTTCAACTTTTATAGCTAAGGATTGAACATTTAAAACAAGGTTCCACGTAAATAGGTTATATATAAATTACTTTATTCACAATAATATCATCAAATATAAGTACTTGGTAATATCATAGGCTGATTGGCCGTTTTCGCTCAGAATCGTTTTTCTTATGCAATGATCTTATATCATTGAATTCAAATTTAACACCATCTATTACAGTGACCCACTTGTAACCTACTGTACAGCAGAGCGACATCCACTTACCCACCTTTTTATTTTTTTATATCGTTATAATTATGTTTTAAATTGTTCCACATTCATTTTCAGTTTTATAATCCAAAATATAATAATTGACCGAGGATTTCAATGAATAAAAAATAAATATGAAATGAAAAATGTACGTTGTCGTTTAAAGAATAACTGGTACTCATTATCAAAAGAAATACCCCGTATCAGTAGCGCGGCCAGAGGGTGCTGGGGGGGTGACGTTGCAACTTCTCTGATATTTTAAGAAAATAAAAATAATTTCTGTAAAAGTTACTGCAAATACAAATTTGTACAGCCGTAAAGGAATCGAAACCTAAAATAAAACATCGGCATCAATTTGCTAAACTTCTGGTAGGCCCTATAGTTAAACAAACTCTGTGTAAACGCATTACCAACCCCCCCCCCCCCAAAAAAAAAAAAAAAGTCCTGGCTACTCCACAGCCCTGTATTATCATAATCACATATAATATGATGATGATAATTATTATAAAATATGTCAGGTTGAATCAAATACCCATACGTATAATAATAATATATACTATATAGCGGTGCATACGAAAAAAAACTACGTAGGTATTATTATTTAATAATATTACAATTTGGTTCTTTCGAGTTACCTGTGCTTGAGCCCTAAATTCTTTACCGACGCCACCGACTAGAATTTATAATTTGCGCATATTATATTATGTCGTATTATGTGCACGGTCATCATTATTTTTATGTTCGTTTTCAATTATACATAATTCTACTGCACGTGTCGTCTCTTTGAAATACTAGTCGGTAGGTACATGCGCAATATTATAATGGCATGCACTCCACGATTATTATTACACGCGTGCATATTTTGAGTATTTTGACACATCGTTTTGTATATTATAATAATATTTTACGAAGTTTCTAATTACGAAACTTGGCATTTTCCGATCGAATATAAAATAAATGAACCATCAAACAATATTTTATAATATATAATTGTGCGCATTAAATTATTTATATTGTGGCGTAAAAATGACGTAACGAGTGTATCTGTTAAAACTATAACGTAAGTATATAGTTATATTATACGTACCACAGTGCCTTATTATTATAATTTTGTTATGTATTTCTAACATTGTAGAAAACACACTGATCAGTGTCTATACCAATATTAAGAATCCAGTATGCATATTCACCAATTTTCTTATCAAAACCCATTTAAAAAAAATTATGTTCATACAAACTATTAAACGTATCCATCAAACATATGTATATATATACATTAAAAATATTAACGTTCTAAGTACAAAAAAAAAAATAATTCTGAGTAACAGCACATAATAATAGACATTGCGCTTGATAAAATATAAAATAATGCATTACCTACCTATAATGTTTACATGTATAATATCATATTATGTGCATTGTTTAAAGTTGACATAATATTATTAACAAACGTGTGTAAAACAAACACGTATTGTATTCTATATTGCGTAAATAAAAATCACAAATTAATTACATTTTTTGTGGTTTAGGATTTGGTTTTACCGCATCTTTACTATATACACTATATGTACTGTGCTGTTTACCACCATCGATGCATTGATGATTAATCATTATGCATAATATTTTATATACATGTTTATAGAGCGAAGTAGGTCCATTTGCAGTTATAGGTATATATACATTGCCATTGAAGAATTCTATGAAAATGAGCGTTCGAGCAATGTAGGACACTAATCATTGTTTTTTAAAAAAAAAAAACGCCTTATAGTGGGTTTGGAATGTGTATTCTGTTTATAGTTTTGAAGGTTTCGGTTTCGAATAATAACAACTATTGTCGGGTGTTTGGTTTTAAATAAAATATATGCAATTTCAAAGACGTTTGCGCTATTTTCATAGGATCTGCAAAAATGCATCGTATAAGACATTGGTCATTTGTCGAAATTTGTCGTATTATGTTTCGTATTATAATTACCTATACTATACCAATAGACTTATTTCAACGAATTATTATGTATTATATGCGTATCACATTAATATCATATTGATTTTAATAAAGTAAATGTATGCTGAGTCAAATAATTGACCGGTATATGTTAATTGTTACACCACTATTTAAAATGAAAATCTGTTGTTGATATAATATTAATTTTCAGAGTGTATCATAATAATTAATAATGTTATACAGTATGTCCAAAAGTCCCGTATCACCCTTAATATCTCCATGTAAAATCACTATATTTAAACGCGGTTTTTTTTACAGTACTAAGTATGAAAATTCTGATTGAATGGCATAAAATTCATTTTTTTTTTTTTTTAAATTCAAAAATTTTCAAAAATATTTTTTACGCATTTAAGAATTTAAAATTTTTAAGATAATAAAACTAAGTTAAATTAAAGTTAAGTTCTAGACAAATTAAAGTTAAGTTTAATATGAGTTTTTTTTATTAAAGTTAAGTTCCAGTCAAGTAAAAGTTAAGTTCCATATAAGTTTCTCATTAAAGTTAAGTTCCACTCGAATTAAAGTTAAGTTCTAGACAAATTAAAGTTAAGTTTAATATGAGTTTTTTTTATTAAAGTTAAGTTCCAGTCAAGTAAAAGTTAAGTTCCATATAGGTTTCTCATTAAAGTTAAGTTCCACTCGAATTAAAGTTAAGTTCTAGACAAATTAAAGTTAAGTTCAATATGAGTTTTTTTATTTAAGTTAAGTTCCTTTTTCTATTACAGTTAAGTTCCAGTAAAATTAACATAACTTTCGCTTGTCTGGAACTTAACTTTAATATAAATCTTATGTGGAACTTACCTTTAATATAAACCTAAATGGAACTTAACTTTTACTTGACTGGAACTTAACTTTAATTCGAGTGGAACTTAACTTTAATGAGAAACCTATATGGAACTTAACTTTTACCTGACTGTAAATTAACTTAAATAAAAAAACTCATATTGAACTTAACTTTAATTTGTCTAGAACTTAACTTTAATTCGAGTGGAACTTAACTTTAATGAGAAACCTATATGGAACTTAACTTTTACTTGACTGGAACTTAACTTTAATAAAAAAAACTCATATTGAACTTAACTTTAATTTGTCTAGAACTTAACTTTAATTTAACTTAGTTTTATTATCTTAAAAATTTTAAATTCTTAAATGCGTAAAAAATATTTTTGAAAATTTTTGAATTTAAAAAAAAAAAAATGAATTTTATGCCATTCAATCAGAATTTTCATACTTAGTACTGTAAAAAAAAACCGCGTTTAAATATAGTGATTTTACATGGAGATATTAACAGGTTAACTGCTACGTCATTTTTCAGTACATTGCCAAAAGCGCTACATGTACCATTTTTGGTACATTTGTTGTTTTGCCAATAAGTTTTTGTGTACCAATAGTGGTACACGGGAGTCTGCCAAAAAGTGTTATGTGTGCCTACTATGGTACACGTAAATACGATTTTAACACAGGAAAATATTTCGTAGCCCACCAGACAAACAAATTTTTGACCAGCCCATTGATATCTTATAAATTCATTTTTTTAGGTAAAAAAAATCAAAAAAAAACTTTTCAGGTCCGTAGCAAATAATGCGTGTTCGCTACTTTTTGGGTTAGCACGAATGGCAAATCAACCGTGTACCAAAAATGATACACATAGCGGTTAACCTGTTAAGGGTGATACGGGACTTTTGGGACATACTGTATATTGTAATCATTTTGCGTACGTCTCATCTTCAATATCGGAGTCGCATTCAAAAACAATTTTATCATTCTTATATATTTTAAATTTCATATAATTTTACGATGAATTAGTTCAGAGATTGATAATGTACCTATATTATACAACTACAAATTAAATCTACATGCATAAGCCTAGTTCGTAAATCGTTTTATACTCGACATTAATAACTAATAATATATATGAAAAAAACTCAATATATTATATTATGACGAGTATAATCATAAACTCGGAAAATTCGTAATTGCTGGGACTTATATAGCGTTTCGCACGCAATTGCCTACATTGGTTTCTTGGTAATTTAGATCACTTCAAGACGACCAAGTTGTTGTGCGAAATATATAAAATAGAATTATTAAACTCATGCCACAACCAACCGTAACCGCGTTATGCATTAACATACTATTATATATGGAAAAACGCTTTTCCTTGTAAAAAAATTTTTGCAATGTCAGGGGCGTCGCAATTATTGTTTCACTCTTAGTTTCACGCAATAATTATATATTTGATATAATGATATAACACAATAACAAGCGCTTCTGTTAATAAATTGAAAGAGTTTCTTTTCTACGAATGTCAATCACCGTAGAATACAATATTTTTCTTAGGGAAAATTATCATTTTATCTGATAGGTTACAACTATAAACAGTATAAACACGTCCTGTCTTTGTGCGAACATAAAATATATTCTGCTGCAAAATAGATGATAATATTATACACACACGCATAGAATACAATATTCTTGTATTTTATTCAAATATTGTTAACATATTAGGTATATGGTATTCAAATCGGAGTATCAATTATGTGGGTTATTATTAAGATCTCCAAAATAAATAATTACAATCCATCGTTGAAAAAAACACCTGTCAAAGTTTATACAAAATCATTAATACATTATAATAATATGTACTACAGCGACATAGTCATTCACACTACATAAAAGAGTTCAAATTGAATGCAGCTGGTTACACATCTTTATACAGCGATAACTGAATCTATCATTTATAAAAGCTAAACATTAAAACTTTGGGAAATTAAAAACTATACCAGCACTTAGCACTGATTATAAACTAAATGTTTGAATATTGCCATATACGATGAACTGGCATGGGAATTTTACTCGTTTAAAATGTAAATATTTTGTATTATACTCTATATACCCACAAAACATATTATTTTACAAAAAAAAAAAATTGTAATTGAATCTTTCATAAATAAACGATTTGATTAGCTCGTTATATTAGGTATAAACTAATAGCATAGTCATATACGAATAATTATAAATAACTAAAATTAGCAAATGATTTACAGCAAAATACCAATTCCCAATCAATAAAATATAATAATCATCAACCAAAGTGTTTACAGGTTACCGATTTGAATAACTTATTAGTTAAAATAAAATTAATTTTTTTATTTGAAACACATTATTTAGTTTATGTGCGGGTACAATGGTACATGTATTGTAAGAGTATAAGACGTAACTTAGTCCATAAATTAAAATTATTATACATTATACGTTGTTGGTTAAAGTATAAAACTATAAACACAAAAATAGTTTAACGTTAATCATTATCCATCGTAGTTAGTTAAATTAACACGCATACACGCAATCGTAAACAATTATTGATATCATTACTAATTTATTTTGTTTTTAAACATAACCTGGTTTTAAAAAAAAATCATAATTATTAGGCATCTGCGGTATGTATTAAATATACATTGGTACTTGGGTACAACATTTTGAGAAATACAAAAAATAAGTCTACAATTTTTTTTTCTTTATACACTGTAGATATGACATACATTTGATTAATATTGTTCGTAATAATAAGTTATTATAATTGTATAAATATAATGCACGTCAAGTTATATTAAAGAATTGCATATGTACTGCAATGATTAATGACTACCGCAGGTTAGCTTAATTGTTGTTAAATAGTTTGAATACTTAGGTATCAGGTTGCCTGTAAATAAATGGTTAATTTTGCTAAATATAATAATATATACATGTAGGGCGTCACCCGGAAATATTTTTATTAAAATATCTCGGTTAATTTATTTATCTTATAAATAAACAAAATGTTATTAAACTAATTTATTTAAAATCTAAAGATATAGTTTGTTTTTGTGTAGGTATTAATTTATAGCAGGCCAGACTGTTTAGGGAAAGATAATTATTAATATATTATCAAATATAATGTTTATTATTCTCTATAAACGTCTTCTGTGTTTTATTAAGATTAAAAAAATTATGAATTGTCATAGGTAATGATTATTACAATTTGAGCTAATCGAGCACACAACCAATACATTGCTTTTTTTTCTGATAGTATAAAATTATAATATTATATTATTACCGAAATAAAGAAGTAGACGTAAATAAAATAAACCATATTAGTAAACTACCGTAGATAAGTGTTTTATTTCCACAGTTCTTATCTTTTATACTTAAAAAAAAATATTTGTATAATATATATATTGTGTAACATGGTACTTATAGTAATTATATCTTCGTGGTATAAGCAACCAGGTTAGTATACAAGTACCTACACGAGAATCTTTAAATTTAAACATTTTTTTTTTTTTAAATCATCGATGCGTAGTACATACTATTATTAGTATATGCCCATATCATATTATTTTTTTATCGAACATTTTTGAATTCTACGTGTTCGAAAAAACTATCGTACAAACTATAACAATCAACGTATTTAGTGTGAGCAAAAAGTTACACCTATTCGAGGTGATTAGAAACATTCGTGATTCAAAAGTAATGTGAATTTCTTAAGAACCGTATGATGTCTCCCGGTCTATGCCTAACTCACCTCTCTGATCTTTCCATAACATTTTAACGGTCTGATATGTAATATATTATTTTGTAACATTCGTGTAAAAATATAATAATATGCGCCGTTACAATTATTACACGCCTATTTTTGTTTCATCCAAATTATGATTTTCTTCAATTTAGTGGGTTAGGTTAGGTACCTTATACGCATAAACGTTTATGGGAAGCGAACCACCTTGCGCCTTCTCCCTCCTTCCATACGGCACACGGATTTTTACGTTTAAAGTAGATAACTTCTTACGAAATATGTCAGACAATTACTATTTTGAAGAAATATGATGAATAATGAAAAAAAAAAAACGTTAAATTACATAAACAATAACGTAATTTATACTTAACTAGTCAGAAATCATAACTCACAGCTGATGTTTACTTTAGTCAATAAATTACGTTGTTTACCGACGACCATCTTTTCTAATCGATTAATATCACTCTATCAATAATTATTAATATAGACGTATATAACATACCTACCTAATATAAACAAATTCATAAAAAACCATTGTGGGAAATTCATTTTTTATACAATGAAATAATATCGAAGGTTAAATTTTTTTTTTTTTTTAAGCTCATATAGTTCTATATTTTATGTTAATGTAATGGTTATTCGTCAATATAAATCATTTCGAATAAAATAAAAGTAAACATTATTCTACGTTGTATTTTTTTTTTAAATTTGAACTGCTGAAATCATTTGAACTTTATTATTCAACTAGTTTCAGGATGATTGTGTTTATAACGTCAACGTTTTTTTTTTTCGTTATGAAATATGTAGCAATGGCCAATGACAAGTGACAACAGTACAATTGATATTATGTATATCAAAGGTTTCGAAATAAAAACACAATATTTAAATTAACTGTACAATATTTACCAATGACTTCGTAATTGAAATCCTTTATGTGAGTTATTGATTTCCACAAATTCGCCTAATCAGTGGCGTCATAACCAGTAAGTCCACACACACTATTACAGTCATCATACAATATCGTTATTATATTATATTGAGCGTATACGTATCATTTTATATTGTATACAGTTTTAGACGTGCATGGAATTTATATTTAAAACCGCCGACTTTAAAAGATTAGAATCGTTTTGTTTGTTCAAAATTATAAGTAAAACACACGGCTGAACCGCAGATCCCATGCTATAATATATTGTCTTTTATCTGAACTTCATTTTGTGTACCTACGTAAAATGTACATACCATATTTATTAAGTATGTACTATGAGTTATTCAGTTATGACGATTATAATGTACTTTACTTTTTAACGTTTTAGTATTTTACTCTTTTACCATATTTTATCGTCAGAAGCATCCGGTTAGATATTTTAATTTACCTACTTTGTTACGTTTAAAAACGCTAATTACTTGGAAAACTTACACAGTCGATTAAAGCTTAGTTATTAGTTACCTACTGCATTGACTATTGAGCTTCGTACCAACTTGAATTATCTTAAACCGCGTGTGCATCGAATACTAAATAAATATACTTAAATTATTACGAGTGGGCATCTGTATTTTATGGGCTGTGTTGCTCACCTACCTATTCGAAATATTTCACAGGAATTATTATTGAGCAATATAACACAAGTCATAAGTAAGTAAATGTACGTTCATCAAATCTAATGTTATTCTTGGAATACGAACATATTTTTATTCTGTAATCGTATTAATCATCGATTCAGTTTTAATAAAATAAAATGTTATTATTATTATTTCGTATGGCGTCTATGAGCTGCAACACCAGAAACACTTAAATAAAATGTAATATGATGTTAAGTATAATATTATGCGAGGATTATTTGTAATTTTTAGATTCTGAGTGGAACGATGAATGTATTGATTTTACAATGATGTGTGTGTTTTTTTTTATTTTTATTTTTTTATTTTTGTGTCTGTCATCACCTTTTAGAACAGTAAAAATGCTTGGATTTTCTTCAACAGTATCTTCTCTGATAGGAAAGTGAATCTAGTTGGTACTTTGGAGGGTCTCCCAGTAGTTTTCAAAAGCGCCGTGAAAAACAAAAGAAAAATTAAGGAAAACCGGGAATTTTTACGCAAAATCTGTTTTCGAGAAAATCGACTTTGGTTTTTGGTGAAACTTTTAACACTGAATGTCTATATTAGTATTTTATATACACCATAACAATTTCCAAATATTTTGACTTATTTTGAGCTGTTTATGGACATTTTCAGTTTCCATTTTTTTTTAGTTTTTTTTTTTTTACAAATATCAATAAAAACATTTTTGTTGGTTTAAAAAAACTTGAAAATTTAACAGAAGACTCCTAGTATTATGTTTCAAAGGCAGATGAAATAAATTAAAAATTCATAGTCACAATTTTTTTAATAAACATTTAAACTTTAAAGTTCAAATATTGAAAAAATACGAAAAAAAAAAATTCATAAAAAAATTTCTTTTTAAATCTACGATTTTAGAATAAAATACGAGATTCTTCATAAGTTTTTCTACCCTTATCAAAAAAAAATTTCTAGAAGAAAGTCAAATTCAATTTTTATGAGCGTTTGAAATTCATATTTTTACAACATTTGATATTCACTCAATTTCTCATGTAACGATTTTCTTATTTTGTTGTAATTAAAAAACGAATGACTGTAGATACTTGAAAATTTCACAGAATGTTTATATTAGCATTTTCTATACACCGTAACAATTTCTACATAATTTTACTCTTTTTAAGCTGTTTACGGACATTGTCAGTTTTTAATTTTTTTAGTTTTTTTTCTATACATATCAATAAAATTTTATTTGCTGGGTAAAAAGCGTGAAAATTATATTGGCTCCTGATATATTATAACAATAGCAGTAGAAAAATATTTAAAATACAAAGGCACAATTTTTTTTTATAAGCATTCAAAGTATAAATTTTGACAACATTTATCTTAATTTAACAATGTTTTCGTAGTTAAAAATGTATGAAATGTTCAACTTTTATAGCTAAGGATTGAAAATTTAAAACAAGATTCTACATTGATAGGTAAAAATAAAAATTACTTTATTCACAATAATTTCATCAAATATACTTAGTAACACGAACTACTACACAGTAGTTCGTTCTTAGTGATATCATAGGCCGACTGACCGTTTTCGCTCAGAATCGTTTTTCTTATACAATGATATTATATCATTGAATCCAAATTTAACACCATCCATTACGGTGACCCACTTGTAACCTACTGTACAGCAGAGCAACACCCACTTGCCCACCTTTTTATTATTATTATTCAACAAAATCGGTACAGATTAAAAAATTTAGTCATTAATTTTTATTTTAATGACTAAAAAGTATTTGTGTTTTTTTTAAAACTATGATGGTTAATAATTGTCATATTATAATAAAGTGATATAGTATATTAGTATTATAATATAGTACTTTGAATAGGCACACCTAGTGTTTTTTTTTTTTTTCCGTTTGAACCGACAGCAGAGGAGGATCTGTGTGAACAATACTACTCCTCAACACCTAGTGTTTAAGTGTCTTTGATATGTTTATATATTATATATTATGATGTATTTACACAACTTTTGCAAACTGTAATATTTTTTCTAAAACAAGTCGGTACTTACAATATTACACTATTGTAAATTGCGATCTAAAATTCACTTTCATTTTTCAAATAATTTATACACCACAAAGTTTTCTGATATATCTAGTTCTGCTGGTAAAATAATAAAAATATAACTTTGCTGATATATTATATAACATTAAAAATATATAACACACATGAACAACTATCGCATAGCAGGAGTACAATTGGTCCTAAAAATGCCACGCGTATACTTTATATAATATAATATATCCTTTAGCAGTTTAGCACACAGATTTTCAATTATATAATTACATTTTTTAATTTATGGAACAACGACAAGTTTTGAAATTTGAACCCATTCTTAAAGCGATCAAAACAAAATAAGAAAATGCATAGGTGGAACCATGTCGACAGCAATGATTTAAGATTCAATGTGATAAATCTTTGATTTTTTTTTTATACATTTCAACTGAAATTTTGAAGGTCCAAGACCTCCTATGAATTGAAATTAACCACAACGTTTGTTGTAATATTTGTTTTACGCAACAGTAAACATCTGTATAAAAAAATGTGCATGGCGAAACGAAGTAAAAAATGTTACTGAAATAATTAGTGATCATTGACTGAAAACAATTTATTCATGATGCATATCGCTATTAATCGGTTATTCGAAAACTGCGATTTAATAAAATGATATACCAAGATAAAATACCTACGTAATCGAAAAGTATAATTATTTTATTTTATACAGACATTAGGCACACATATATTTTTTTTTTTACTCACACCTATCAGGGTAGTTGTTTGTATTTTTTTCCATTGTAGAAAAAAACGTTTTGTTTAAAACAATGTTCTATAAATATAAATATTTATTTTTATTTTTGGTTAAAGGTTAGAGAATTACCATTAGATAAAAATTACATAAAATGATTTTATTATAAACAAAACTCAATAAAAATATATTATAATAGTACATAATATTTTGTGTATTGAAATTCTCGTGCCTTATATAGAATGACATAATTATGTTTGTAAGACTGAGAGTTATATTATGCGGGTACGACGTCCTCTTTATAAAACTTTTTGTTTTATTATTTTTTTTGGTGGTAGTTATATACATTATACAGAGTGCTGTAATGTGTTATTGTATTATTATAAGTATGATATAAGTATACAGAACAAAAGTAAAATTATTTTAAAAATATTTCAAATAAGATCCTTACTTAGGTGATTCTTAATTACGAAAAAATCAAATTTACCTGAATCTCTGTAGCTAATCTATAGGTTATGATAAAATAAAACCTAGTATATTATTATCAGTTGTCACAAAATTTAAAACTTTAGATATTGATCTTTGATAGAATATTAATAATATCACACTATTTCCATGATGTAATTTCCACACAATGAGAGTAGCAGTAAAAAGTGTTTCAAATTTTGAAACGCATACTTATTTTCAATCATTTTTAGCACCTAAAAACGCTTAAGTCAAATGTTTTAAATATGTGTAGGTAGGTATAAATTATATTGTGTGAATGTGTGGTCCAAAACAAGTGTTATTAGTTATATTTTCATGTTATTGATGTATAGTAGGCACCTACTGAATATTATCTAAATGCGGTCGGCACTATATTTTAAAATACCTACGTGTATAGACGCAGTGTCAAATAAACTATTTCTCTTACATGGAAGATATTTAATGTATTCACATTTGTGTAATAAAAAATATATGGGTTATATTTTGATCAACAATTGTAGGTGAATGGAGGAAATTACACAATGACGAACTTAAAAATGTTTTTTTTCAATGGATAGATATAATAAAGGTGAAAAACAAGAAATAAGAACGTTGATGTGGGTGGGACCAAGGTTGGCGTTAACTTGAATCGCTGATAAAAAAAAAAAGTGGATTGAAGAAGATCCATCTGGAAGAAGGCCTCTGGGAGGACAACGGTTAAGTTGAGAGAACTGCGTTAAAATATAGATGCAACAAGTTAATTGAATAACCGATAAGGTTACTTATCAGCAAAAAAACGTTAAGGTGACTGACTGACTGATTGATCTGTCAACGCACAGCTCAAACCACTGGACGTCTGGATGGATATGGCTGAAATTTGGAATGCAGATGTCTATTATGACGTAGGCGTCCACTAAGAAAGGTTTTTTGGAAATTTGACCTCTATAGGGGAAAATAAGAGGTTGTAAGAATACAACAGTGACGCCAAAATACAAAACATATGAACTTGACATTTGGAATGGTGGTTCCTCTAGTGATCTAGATGTGCAATAAGAGAGGATTTTGCGATACGCATTTTAAAAAGGTGGTCAAACAGAGATCTTGAGATTCACTATGGAAATTGAAACTTTTTTTTTGTTTATAAATGGTTGGCGTTGGTTGCAGATTATAATAGTTGTAGGTACCTAGTAGAAATTAATTTTTTTTTTTTACAAAAATGGTCGCCATTTGTTACTTGGGCGGATCAGGTACAAGCATGCTTTAAATTGTCACGTTTATGGCCTCCAATAAAGAAACTATATCATGAGTATAGCTAAGTAGCTTATATACTCAGAAATTACTCGATTGAATTTGAAGAAAATCTCAGAGATTGCAGATTTCAGAGATGTCGGAAAAGTTTAGAGAGTAATTAGTTTGATGTTTTGAACCATAAGTATTAAAAAAATGTACCAAGTGCTAAATCCAATCCGTTACTTGTAGTTGTCTACCTTGGTTAAATTATTTCACAAAGCTACGTATACTGACGTCAATTTGCCGTGAACCTATAGGTACACCAAAACTGAAAACACCTATATATAGCGTATGTAACATATAAGATTTACCACAAAAGAAACTGCACACGGCAAAGCCGAGTCGCTGGGATATACTCAATAGAAAATCGTGAAAATGCATAATAATATATATATAAAATTAATGTGTTTTTGAGTCTTTTAACTTTTACTTATATTATTATACTTTTAATATTGTCAGTGTAAAAATATTTCGGTTAGGGCAATTGATACATTTGGTTGAGGGGGTTGGCATTTTTCTCTAGATAGTTTAGAGAGAATTTATATAAAAAAGGTACTTTTGAGGGCAACTGGTACACGTCCAAAAGTCAGTTCTGTTAGCAGCTTATTGATTACCTACATAATATGAAATTATGGTAATTATATCATACTACATTGTAATCAGTAAGTTGCTAACCAAGCCAAGTTTTGTTACTAAAATCATCAAGGTATAAATACTTGGTACATAACTTACACAAACATAATATGCAATACTATAGTATAATACACATTAATTTAGTCGGAAAATTCCCGGTGGAATAATTCTTTCAACTAGAATCGGAATGAAAACAACACAATTCAAATAAAATAAGTGCTAAAGTCAAGGCTACCGTCTGTCCCGTATGAAACGTCCTTGTGGCGCGTGAAAAGTGACAGGCCACATTAAATATTTTTACTTATTCAGTTCGTATTTACGCGTACAGCCATCCATGAACAAGTACAAGTTACAACAATACCAAAATCGCACGTTGTCATCTAGTTTTTGCTGTAACAGAATTACGACAATTATGGGTTTATTGGTTGTTTTATGAATTTATGATAATATAAATGTCGATAAGCGCTACTTGTAATTGGATATTTTCCAATAAAAACATCTTCAATCCAAACATCGATCACAGTATGTTTGGTACCCACAAGAACACTCCTCCCTATGTGCGCCTAAGATTGTGTCAACTGCGAAGACACGATTTACGCTTTTGCAATGGATATAGGTTCAAATTGATTGTCCCCAATATTCTGGTGGCGACTACTATGATTAATACTGAAAATTTCCACCTTTTCATTAATGAATACAAAATTAATCATCTATTATATATTTATTTCGTATATCTAACGATAAACAATTTTAGTAATCAAACTATATTAAAAAAAAAACTGTCTTCTGTGTCAATTCATTAACTTTTAATAACGTAGGTATAACTCTAACAAAACTTCTTTTCAATTTTATCATCAATGCTTTATAATTTGCGTAAGTAATTTCTTGTACGATTTAATGGATAAGATATAATCATAATTTAAGTTAAACTCTCATTGAATAAGTATATAATATATACATTGTGATTCACCGAGCAGGTTCACCCCCTTTTTTCATTGAATAATATTATTCAAATTCTGATTTTTAAATTTTTAAATATACTTCATATCATATTTTCAAAGTCTTGAGATTTTAAGTTCTAATTAAGGAGTGTCCTGTGACCTGTACTGATAAAAATTAAGAACTTCAATTGAGAACCTCCCCTCATAACTGTAAAATATGTACGGGATAATTCGAACGAGTAGTTTTTCAGTTATTAAAATGTAGTCGATCAAACATTATACCTTCCTTACTTAAAAGGTCAATTGAAATTAATAAAATATATTGGAATTTATTGTAAAACAATAATTCCAATAGGATACAGTCTCAGACACAACAGCATATGCTTGATATTGGATAGTATAGTGTAACTGTATTATTTATTTATAATAACTGTTGTTAATTAGGGAGAAATTATAAATTTAAAATGTATATGTCGTGTTAGATTCTGAGCAGAGGTTGATGTAATATAACTATTCAAGTTCTATAATCTACAGTTAAAATCAATCCTATGAAAACAATTTTTAGATTCATAATAAAACGGAGGAACGATAAAGAATAGAGATTTTCGATATTAATTATTGAATAACTATTCGAATTTACATATTATTGAATAGGAAAAACTTATCAAAATCAAAGTATTAATACAGAAGAATATATTATTAAAATTCTATCGAAATAAATCTGAAAAATATTGCGAAAGGAATAGAGAGATTGTGTAGTTGTTGGTTAGGTTTGAATAAGCCATTACTTATCTGGCTTTTCCTGAACAATCCCGGATAATATAAAACTTCGAACACCGTCGCTTAATCCGAATAACTCCAAAGTGATATCAAAATAAAAGTATACGGATTTGCTAATTTTTGTTAAAGCATCATGTTTTTTCTGCATTATTTTATTTTCAGAAAATATATTAATAAGACCACTACTAAATATTATACTACTTAGATATAATAGGTACCCACCTACAATATGCAATTGTATCATTGTAATGTCCGAATAAAAGTAACTACCTATTGGTACGATACACAGCATATCTTATCCATAAACATTTTATGAAAAGTATTATGATTTAGATTACAAAATAAAAACACATGTTGACACGTCATCCATTGTTGATGTATAGGCGTTTAGTTCACCAACAATTATAATGGTAATAAAATAAGATAAATACAAGTTTTTAGAATAATTTCGTACAACCCAAACTTTCAAAACATAAGTCAATACTTTTTGAAACGATGGCTACACTATACTATAATAATGGACAGTCGTAAAACAATCACACTGTACAGTCACAAATTCTTCCCACGCAAATGGCGATGGCGAATGTAATATATAACCGTTGTTAGTCGACGACAACGAAGACCGTTGTCGTACGATTTTTAATAATCGTAAATAGTTTACAGTGAATATTGATAGTGCATTGTTAATTGTTAGGTGTGTGTGCATTATAATTTATAATAATATAATAATATATAGGTATACTACATGACCTAACCTACGTGTCACCGGGGAAAACGAAAATGCCACGTTTTAATGTTTGTTTAAATATTCTCAAAGTCGACGTCACTTTGTCAACGCAAACAATAGTTTGTAATTTGTTCAGTCATTATGTGCTGCAGTGCCAGACGTAAATCGTACCATGTATATTAATATACACAGAAGAACGATGATCGTGTCCCGAAGCTGATTTAACTATATCGACGAATAAACTCAAAACGGCAGCGGAATAGCGGATATGGTGCCAGCTTTTCCCGCAGCAGCTTTAATGGCTCCCGCGACTTCTTTACGTGTTTATATCATAAAAGGTTTGAACGTGTATATGGTATTACGCACAATCAACGACGCCCAGTAGTATTTCTTCTGGAAATATGAAAAAAAAAAATCATACATTTATAAATATGGGAAAAAACCATCGATTAGGTATATCGTGGATACAATAAGTATAGAACAAGAGCAAATTATTGGTTATCAAACCGCGCGACTATACACGAGAACGTCAATAAATATGTAAGGAAATAATGAACGTCTTGTGCCGATCAATAATCGCCAAATATAGTAATCGAGCAGCGTTGCGAAATCGAAAGTCTCAATGCGAAATCGGAAATACGTCGAGGGTAGAAAATTCCAAAACGTGTCGTCGCAAATTGCTGATACCGATTTTAAATTATTTATTATTACATAACGATTTGTTATGTGCAACGTTAAAATAATACCGGGGCGGCGCGTTTGTTTCCGGTTCGTAACCGAAAACTAGGGATATATCAAATTCTGAAAACGACTCCGGTAAACTTATGCAGATATTCGCACTATTTGAAGTTATTTGGACTAAGTCGTGTCAAGTGATCGATATTAACAGGCATATTATAGGTACTACAGATATCGAATTATATTATCATAAGTTGACACGTGATACCCGTGTATAACATACCAATAACATGTACCCATATATATGGCTGTCTCCGTCTGTCTAACGGACAGAGTAGAAAATTTTGAACTGTGGCACGCGGGTTGCTATTATTAGAGTTTATAAGTACCGCTTTTAACAAATTTGACAAAATCGAATGTTTTCGAAGTATAAGTTTTGTAAAACATGAACGGTCAATATATGTTCCGACAAACTGCAGCGTGTTACAATACTAATATAATATTATTATTTGAATCATAAGAATAGGTACGTAAAAACGTCGTGACTTTGAAAATATTTTATAAAAACTAAAGGTAGCAGGTATTCCATTTTATCAAAATATTCACTATCTCTCCATATTTTGAGAAATAATTTTAAACTTTTGATATATATATATTTGAATTACGATTATGTTAATATATCGCTTTTCGATAAGCGGAAACTGCGCATATTATTATTTATTACTTATTATCTGCGCATTATACATGGATATCACGTCCATAAGTACGTATAATATCGTACTATTATATTAATCGTGTATGAATAAACTTCTTTTAGCACTGCAGCTACTATACTGCAGTGGCTTTCACCTGAGAAAATAAAAGCCATATTATAAAACCAATAATATAATAATGTGTCGGGTATGTTATTACGCTTCTCGTCGTTCGTCGGTAGGTATCTTAAAAAAGCGCCGTGATATTTTAATGTGAAGATAAGCGTTGAAATTTAAAGGATTAACGATTTATATGAACACCGCGGCGAAAAGGCAACCCCATAATGTCGTGAGATGATTATACTTCGTAGTGCGATGGTCGACTAGACCAAATTGTGCCATTATTATTATGATATTTGTCGGTCGGCAAAGGAGGCGGTCGCGGAGATTTCATGAACAGAAAAAAATGCACACGAATTACACGTTTTTTAACGCGTATAAACTAAACGGCTAATTTAATATTATAATCTATAATTTTATATTGCTTTAACGCAATGCAAATATAACTGTATAGGAATAGGAAGCGTATAAAAGCGGATTTCCTCAACACACACGCCGCATTGTATTCAACGAGAAAATCGCCAATTACGATCTCTTATAAATAATATAATTATCACACATGAATTATTAATATATGTTTTATATTTTAATGGTCTAAAAATTTAAATTCTATCGCTCTTTTACAAGGTGTATGCCGTCGTTTGTTCGTTGAATCTAATTGCGATATAAAAATCATTAACTGTGCCTATATATACTTGCGTACGATATCGCCTAGCACAATCTTTACAAATTCTAAAAAAATCTTTACAATTTTAAGTAATTAATGCGGTTCTATTGTTTTTCTTTAAACAAGAAAATAACCTCGGTTTAAACACTGCAAATAAACGTGAACAATTTAAATAAACATTATTTTTAATGAAAGTTATTGGAATGAGTATTATATTATAATATATTATTTACCACTATCATGCACCTACTATATATTGTTGGTAAATTATTGTCATACAAATAATTATACATCGAAAATGTTTAATATTTAATCAATCGAATGCTATAATGATTTAAACATCATTGATAACAATATCATTGTTATCATACATTTATAAGTATTATTGTGAACAACGTGGATCGATATATTGATTATCAATCCACATTGATTGTGAATAAATGTTTCAAAACTGAATATCAATGGCAGACCAAGTTAAAATTTTGCGGTTACTTATATTGTATAATATTTGTTACGGTTTGGCACCTTATCAACTCCAACGAACACCTATTAAAACAAACAAATAATTTAATCAAACTATAGGTATATCAATTTATAGTGTATAGGTAATTATAAATTATCAAACAATAAATATACAATGCAATATTCTATGTGCCTAAAATAAACGTATATAGATACGTAACAAGTAGCATTATTGTGATTGCTTGTAATCATTTAAATTTCTTTCAGTGAAAATCTCCGTTTAGCTGTGATGTTATTTGGACGAGGGGGGGGGGGCTTTTAACCAGCAAATAAAATTATACTTTGTAAATAAGATTTTTTAAAATGTTCTATTATGTAATAATAGAAAACTAAATCAAACTGAGTATAATACAGTAGACGCCGCTTATAAGACTCACGGATATAAGGTTCAGTCGCTTATTAGACTCAAAATCGTCTGGAACGGTCCGGACGTATCCAAATACATTAAAAAAAAATCGGTTATAAGACTCAACACTTCGGTTATAAGACTCAAATTTCGTAATATAAATAGTAGAAAATAAACTTTTTTGGTTATAATTTAGAAATAAATTGGTATTGAAAAATTGAATAGTATTCGTGTTGATTATTTCTAGTTTCTGTTGGTACCTTATAACGTATAATAATTTTTATCGCAGATAAAAGTTCACATTTATCGCAACGATTATTGTTATTATAGTGTACCTGGCGGCTGCACAGTTATCGTAATTACGGGTACATAAATACACATTTTCGGATATTTTCGGAATATTAGAACAAAATAAAAAACAAACTAAAATTACAAATTTTTTTCAAAAATAATTTTTCAAAATAAATAATAAATACATTATATGTTCATGCATCCTTTATAATTTTTTATTAATGTATAATTTTTATAGTATTATTATATGTAATATTTACCTATTATAATTTTAGTTTTTTTTATCAGGATTATTAAATTTATTCAATAATCAAGTATTTTATATGTAATATGTGTTTAAGTATTAAAATCAAAGCAAAATATGTAGTAAAATAAAATTTATAAATACGTAATTAATTTTTTTTTTCCAATTCGCCTATAAGATTCATTCGGTTATAAGACTCACTTTGTGCTGGTCCCAAAGTGAGTCTTATAAGCGGCGTCTACTGTATTATATTATACTCGTGCACCGAAAACATAATAATTATAGATTGGAAGAAAAAAACTGCGTGCAATTATAGTGTATAATATCAGTGGCGGATCCAGGGGGAGGGCAATTGCCGTAGTTTTTCTTTGTTTTACACTGTGTTTAGCCAATTTCGGAACTTTTTGTACTTTTGCCCCCCCCCCCCCAAAAAAAAAAAAAAATTAAGCCCTGGATCCGCCACTGTATAATATGTTATAATTAGTAAATGTGGTTCAGTAAGAAATGCAAGATGTATTCATAATATATAGGTACAGTATAATATTAGTTCGATTCGAAATGCTGATAAAGAGAAAAGCAACTGATCAGAATATCGATTTCTTAATAATCGTATGATTGACCATTTGGTATATAACTGCTATACCGGTTAAACCGTACATGCGTCATCTGATCTACAGCCACTATACTATTTTTATCACCTGTTGAAGTTTTTTATTCTTCCAATAATTCATGGAAAAATGTAATTGCGTCTTGGTTTTAAACGTAATATATATATATATTATAATATAGAATAGAGTACGACACTAACGCCGTTCTGCAACAACAGTCTTCGTCCGAGGAACTCCATTATTATTTTCCGTCTGATATACAATAGTATGATAATACGCGCTTAACATAATCTCCGTCGTATACACGTACAATAATATTGTTCATGTATCCAATACTCGGAGATCCGCAAAGTTTTCACTATGGTTCGCCATATTCTGTGAATAAATCCGTGTTTACCGTGTACCTAGGAGGAGACTGCGTACAAAAGAAAACACGGACTGCAGTGGTGCACTGCGCACCTGCCATTGATTGCCGAATGCCCAAACATAATAGTGATTTGTATCTCTTTTTTTTTCGAGGAGTTAAAGGATTGGTCGGTCTTTCTTTGCGTTTACTTTGCAGAAAAATCGATGGTCGTCGACGTCACACGACAAATACCTGAATCCAAAATGCCATATTTAGATATAAGCTAGGCTATATACCTGCGATGTGATCTCGTAAAGGGTTAGGTATTCTACAAGAATATTTCATTTTCCGCAAGATTTCCAAAGGTAGGTAATAGATTATTAAAATATGTATTTCATCTTATTGCTTATAACTTGTAAATCACATATGGCTGTGTGATGCGATTGAGCAATATTCAGTAAACGTATACATTGATCGATCATCGTTTGGTTCACTCTAAAACCCAGCTTGATATCGAGTAACAAATTCATACAGATATATACTGAACAATATAATAATAATCATACGTTTCTAATTACCTACTCATTTTCGAAATTTGACAAATTCCCATTATTTTAAAAACACCTTAAACAATTACGAATTGTATGCGTTTGTTAATCATTGTGATAAGTATAATCACTTCTAGGTACATTTTATTTTTTAAGTAATATTGCTCGTGAGAAATTTTCCCATGTATAAAAAATGGATCTTCAAATGAACAAATCTCGAAAACAATACACAGACAGTTTAATTTCAACACTATTTATTTTGTTATGGTATGTTATAATTTATAATATATGTGAATACACTATATTAAACACAATATATGCTATGAAGTATTTAGTCATAAAATTCGATCCAAACACAAGTATTAATAAATACAGTAAATCGTAGACATTTTTTTTCCATTCAGATTTTGACTGTTAGTTTTCTCAAAAAAAAATAGCCAAAAGTATAGTCATTAAGGCTGGCAATTAAAAATATTGTATTTTATATTCTTATACAAAACTTAGACACATCATATTTACAATGTATACTGTACAGTGTGATGCGCCTAAATGCATTTATATGTATATATTGTGTTTGGTTACACCTACAACAGTTATTTGTTTATTTGTTATTTGGCAGATATCACTTTTATTAAAAATGTTTAAAAAACGATTTCAACACATTTGGCGTGTTTGTGATAAATATATATTACACGATAACGCATCGGAGAGTAGTAATGAGAAGTATCTGCAAACACGATGACTATAAATTATAATAAACGTATGTATTTATATTTTATAATTTTATATACTACATACCAGATGACGTCATATTAAATTTTGTCGTAATTTTGCTCGGATATCGATTGAGGGACACTGCAGATGCCCTCAGTTTGTTGGAACGACTTTGCAATCGTGTCCCGAGTATCGCCATTTTACAGCAGGGGCCTTTTTACTTGTAGGCGATTTGGACCAATTTCGCAAAAAGTGCCCCGACAATGAGAATGATGTCCTGAGCCAATAACGACTATAATCATTCTTGCCAAGGTCGCACTCTAATCTTTGTTTACAAATAATGTTTTCATTTATTCAATTTGTGATACGGTTATGAATTTGTTTTCCCGTTGTATCACTTATATATATATGTAATAGTGTTTTATAAAATCCAAATTGCGTCGATTCGTGTACAAATAAACAAAATAATTATGCATTTGATACGAATCAATAAAAAAAGAAGATTTCTACAACACGGTTTCGATGAAGAATTTGATGAATACAAATACGCAATTCGCTGTGTGATAACGAGCGGTTGTGGTATATAATGTTTGAAAGTATAAAATGTCATAATATATAATATTATTCGTAATCGGTTGACGTTAATGCAAATTCGTTGCCGACGAATTGTCGAGTGGCGTGCATTTCGTCAATGTCGTTTCTCGATTTACGTGTTTGTGTCAATGCTTAATTTTCGACCGATACGTCATATTATAATCATCATAATATTACAAAATATATGAACAAAGTACAAACGACGAAAATCATACGTTCGACCAGCGAATCAATAATCTATTTCCCCGATCGCCACTATACAGCAACATATTACAACGCCTCCAGTCGTGTTCGACTATGATTAGACTATATTATAATATTACGTTATATTATGCACGTAGAGGGGAAAAACAGACTGCATTACAATATACAGATATGCTATCGACTTACGTTTCACAACAGTTCGAAAAAATCGTATACTATTCTACATTAAAATATATATTAACTCTACAATCAATGTATTTTTTACAATCGTCAAAACAACGATAATTCCAGGGACGGCTCTAGGGGGCCCTAAGAGCCGTGGCCCCTCCAAAGCCCGTATTTCTGAAAAAATGTTTGTTGTTAAAAACAAAATTACAAAAAAACATGTAATATCAAAAGTTTTCTGAAAATTATGACTTAGCCCCCCCCCTCTCTCAACCATGTCACCACTGCCCCTGAATAATTCATAATTTAAGTCTTGAGAGCCAACCGACATTGTATATATTATTCAACGTGTTGAACTTAATTTCGTCAGTTGGTAGGTAATTAGTATACCTATGACAAGAAGTGTAAAGTATAATGGAGAATAATAAATTGCAAAAAGTTTAAAAACTTAAAAAAATGTAGATAAGCTCTTAATATTAAAATCTCATCTCAGTGTTTTCGTAAATTTTTTGGAATACCTAACGCTCTAATCACTAGAGTCTAGTGGCCTGGTGTGAGGCGGTGGTTATCCTCAGTCGTAAAACGTGTTCTGAGTGCAAGCACCGGTCGGTTTCATTAGTTCCCGGTCGGATGACCACACGGGTCTTCAGTGAAAAATCCTCGTCACATATACACGTGCAGTTCAAACCAACCGTACCCTCTCCCACGGTAAAAATCAATTAATAAACAGAAAATAAATCTAAATAGATCACAATACTCTTAATACACAATTAAGGTATATAGTAGTTTAACTATTGAAATTTTTATACTTCCTACCTATATCTTTAATTTTTAAAAATATAATAACGGATGATATAGGTATGTATAAACTCCCAACAATTGACTCGATTTTAATGAATAAACCATAATTTATTACTCATTCATTCATTATTCACCACAGTGCATCTGGGTAAATAGAAGAATCTAATTAACAAAACGAACTGCAGACAGCTGATAGCTATACTGATGTCTTTATATACGGAAAATTAGTATTAGGTACATAATTACCCCTATTATTAATTATTTTCTAATTAATGCGACATATTATTGATATTGGTTTTATTTATAAAATTATATACGAATTTCTTCGCAAATTTACCTTTTTTATCTGATAATAATTTCTATATTCTAAAAATTTATAAATTAAATAAATAATATTTTTCTGAAAAATTTCTGAAAATTCAAAATTAACTTAATTGGGAATATTAAAAATATTAAGTTGATTTTAAGTTAAGAGGATGTCAGCGCACTATATTGGTTCTCTCTCTCTGGACCACGCGCAACATTGACAAAACGCATTTGCGCAGAATCGTTTTTTCTATGTTTTTAAGTAATCTTAGAGTAAAATCATTCATTACAAAAAAAATTGAGAATAATGTTTTTGAGAGAATGTCATATCAATTTCTCTAAATATTGTTTCAAAAAAATTTAAACATCATTTAAATTTACAACATTTTTTTGTTTATTTTGAAACTCAAATACAAAGTCAAATAACAATAAAATATAAAACCGATATGTCATTCCCTCTAAAATATTGTTCTCCATCTTTTTTGTAATTGGTGATTTTACTCTAAAATTACTTAAAAACACAGAAAAAACGATTCTGCGTAAATGCGTTTTGTCTATGGTGCGCGTGGGTCAAAGAGAGAAAACAAATAGTTATCCTTTTAACATAAAAGTTAATTAAAAAGGCAAACTAATAAGTTAAGTTAATAAGTTAAAATTAACTTAACTTATATAACTTATTAACTCGTTAATGCTCAGCCTTGGTTTTTTTTATCCATTGAACAACTATGGGTAATCCAAAATTAACTTAAATTACCACATACGACATACCTAACATATTATTATGTTTGATTTCTAATGTTTTTAGGTGGGAGGTCGTTCTGAATTATACTAAAAAGATTTTAATAATATCAGAAGAAAATAAATAATCGAACCATTGCATTTTGTGATTCGTTGAGAGTTCAAATACAAATACAAATTTAAAAGTGGACAGATGTTAATGAAACAAATTAATTTGAGTTAGTTAAAAGTTACTGATTTAGAATTATTATTATTGAACGTTTCAAGTATGATTTATTATTGTATTTCAAATATCGGACTATGTGACCATTTCGCCCATCTATCTATCTCCCTATCGCGTATAGATATTTTTACTGTTTAATTTTTTAATCGCTATAACGATAAAGAGTTTATTGATTATATAGTTTTGGCAATACTTATTACGCTATTGTCGACCCAAAATATACGTTAGGTACTTGTTATTTTTTACGGAGGCACCTAACGTAAAGTTATTAGTAATGGACAAAATAATATTTACATAATTATTACGTCAATATCGACACAACTCAGATTGAGTTTTTACTTTTTTGAAGGAATAAAATACATTAATGTCCCTCCTTACCTAACCCCAAACTCGTCGAATGAAGATCCTTCAGATAATATATCAGACTCGAGTTTACAAGCCGAACAAGTTTATGCGATAATTTCAAAATCAGTGTACATTACTATATAAACCTCTATACGAGTAACAGGTTTAGGTTATGGTATGGCTTATCAGACTAATGCAGCAGCGTGAGTACCGGATTTCTAGACACGACACCATTCGGCTGCATACATGGCGTACGAGGTGTGATAACCGCTGGTCAGGACCAGACAATATCATAACGATAAATAATTATACCCAGTGGCGTAGATACGATTGTTTTCTGGGGGGGGTTTTAAAATATATTTATGATACAAATTACAAGTAATTAGTTTTTTACGTACGTTATTTTTATTTTGTTTCAAATTTGTATTAATTATAAATAGTTTTTATAGTTTTATATTAGTTTATTATAATACTAATACTTTTAATATGATAATTTAGTTTATCATGTTTAGTAAATGTTTCTGTAGCATGTTTCCAATTATCAAATTTGTTTAATACCAAAGCACCAAGTTTCTGGCCATTTATTCCACCTTCAGATTTTGAAAAAGCAACACAAAGTCTACAAAATGCACCATTTTCTTTTTCTGAGTATGCTAACCATCGCCATCTCAATTACCAATTAAATTGAAATTTGCTCGTTTGCCCTTTTTTAATTTTATCGAAGTTTTTATGTATAGGAAAATTAAACGTTATATCTGGTGTCCATATACTATTTATAACTGTATGAATTTCACTATGAGACAATACACGGTTAACAAAATATGTTATGTCATTAATTCTTACATCAACCGAAGTAAAAGATGAAGAAGGGTATACAGGTTTCAAGAGTCTTAATATTTAGATCATTTTTAGGTGCTAATGAATTTTCTATAGCATAGGATCTTTTGTTTTCGTTTTCTAAAATACAAAATTAATACTTTGATCAATTTGTATTTGTTAAGTAATATTAAAATATTTTAAAATATACGAATATACTAATGTATGTAATAGAATCTAGTATTATGTAGTGAAAAATAAACATTAAATACTAAACAGTAACATCAACAAAAATAAATAATAAATACTAACATTGTTAAATACACAATGATTAAATTATTATTTTATTAGAATAAATAAAATAATGTTTTCAGAGTTTAAGCTATGCGTAATTAAGTAATTAATTATATTAATGTACTAATATTGTACAAAAATAATGCAATATTGTTTAATATGCTTACCTTTATAACAAATTTATCCATAGTTAAATACTAAAATCTTAAATGATAGTTAATAGGAGTATCGTGTAACGATACTTAAGTTTCAAACTCCAACAAATCAAATGAAATGTTATGACGGCCGACAGATCATAATATCGTATTATCGACCGGCATGCTCGTGTTGTTACGTATTGGACGTCGGAGGCCGTTACCGCTGTTTTCGTCAATTTTATAATTGGTTTTCTTAAAATAAAACTTAGAAGTGTAAACACTCGGATAATTTCTATAACTATATTAATATATATAGTAATAATAATTAATAATATTACACATGTTAATTTGTACTAGTATTATTTATCTATTATTTAAAATTCTAACCAATATATAAAAGATTTGTTTTTTTTCTTGTGTAGGGGGGGTGGAAACCCCTACGCAGGTATTATAATATACGACCGTCAATTATTATAACGTATCATAGTATACTATTATGTAGTATATTATAATATTATAATATGTTTGAGCTGCGACTGTTGTGCCGGCCAAAGGGTTGAACATCGATGCGCGGGGGGAGGGTAGTGTGGGGGGGTTACACGCTACTGGTACATAACATTGTTACTATTATTATATAATATTGTTTTACGGCCGGTGCATCGTCGTCAAAGGGTGGTGCGGTGGCCGGTGGCTGCGGCGGCCGGAGCGGAGCAACTGCATCGCGATCGGCGCAGCCCGAGGACGACCGCGACGGCGGCGGCGGCGGCGGAACCGTATTCAACACATGGCCGGCGTCCTCGTTCTCCGCCGCCGCCGCCGCCGCCGCCGAGTGCCCAAGTGCCGCAGACGGCAGACACTCGACAGTCGCCGACACACCGTCACGGAACGAGCGCGCGTCTCGTCTGCAGCTCTCACACACGACACCGTCGTCAGTCGTAGTGCGTCGCTATCGGAGAGACCCGACCGACCATCGAGTGTCGCAGCGCCAACAGAATAATAATAATAATAATAATAATAATACGACTTGAAAATATTTCAATAATAAAAATCCAACGGTATTAATAGTATTTTCGGTAATCGTGCAAGTGTCGTCTCGATCGCGCGGATCGGTGCGAAATTTTTTATCGTCATATTTATCTTTCAATTTCTGTGGTTTTTTTTTTTTTCATGTGCTAGAAACGGACCCAGCAGTATACGTCGTCGGTAAGTTGAACCTGTTGTAATAATTTTTTGGAAAATATCATTCACCGAGGTTTCCCGCAACGTATTGTATAATATATAGTAGGTATTTATAATACGAATACTTATTAAGACGTGGTCGCCATATATTCATCTTCAGATATTACCTACCCACATCGCCGTATTTATGTAGGCACGTCGTTTTCGAGTTTGTCGTGATTTATTATACTCGTTTTGGGCAGTAAATCGTCGCTGGACTATGATTTTATTTTTTCCGCGAATAAAATTCCAATTCTTTTCACTTACATGACGTATAATTATTATTGTCAATTTTTTTCTACGTACGTGCACTTGTTTAACCATAGGGACATAATATCTCAAAAGTTTTGTCTTGTTATTTTCGTTTGTGTAAAATTGGAAATTAACTTTTGAATTGATTATATTTGAATGGACGCGCAGTGGTGCAGCTGATTACTCGGTTTCACTTGTGTGTTCCAACCACTCGATTTTTAATAATAATATGTGAAATACGGTTTACGCGGTTGCCACAAAAAAATATATATTTTGAACGATCAAAAATTTTAGTTTCACCGGCAAAATGTCATATTCTAAATTCTAATAAGATCGACGGATTATATCGAATTTTTTTCGTCACACGTATATATTTTTTATATAGGTATAAATTTTAAAATTTCGCGTTTCGTGACTCGTGATATACTTAGGTATCTAATCCAAACACCTTTCGATGTATAATTTATGCGCAAAACATGATATCTCGTTTGCTCGATAACTCGCTGATGTTTACGATAAATATCATTATTTATTATTCGTCGGATACCGGTCGTTATACGCATAATAAACTAATATCGGCTATAATACAAAGTTTAATGTTTTCAACGATTTTTTTTTTGTTTTTTTTTCAACGCCAAGTCTGCGGCATCGGACGTAAACACTATAAAGGGCAAAAGGCCATTTTCTCCCCCACGGCGGATCAAGGAAATCGCGTGACACCCGGCCCCGGTGGCCATTCGGTTCGCACGCGAATTCGTCGACTTTAATTATATCGTGGCGCTGCGCTCGGAATATTAATTACAACGCAGCGCTCCTTGATATTATAATACATTGTGTTATATTATCATCACGAGCCGCGCTTGTGCGCGTGGTAATCCTCGGCCCGGCGACGGTCTGTAGTCATAAAAATCCCGTAATCGGCCTAATGTGTACCATATCCATGCGGTACCTATACCTATATATAGTTGTATTTCGCAAACGACATGGTCGCGGCTTATGTACCTGTACGGCCGATGGTTTGCGAATGCGTACAGAGGGGTACACGTGCCGGCGCGGTGGTCGAGGAGCGGACGACGAGAGATCGCTGGACGACACGCGCGGAAATCGACGCGGAAATTCACGCATTGCGGACTTCTTGCGATACGTCAGCTGTCGGGTAACCGTTCGCCGTGGCGCCAACGCCGACCACCTCGCCGCCATCTGAACCTCGGACCCCCCCCCCCCCCACACTTCTGTACCGACCACCGCAGTGCCGGAGAGAATAGCAATGTAATAAGTCTTTTTCGAAAAATTCGAGTTTTTTCCATTAAAAACGTATATAAAATATATACATTTTTTTTTCGAACGAACAATAAAGCGCTCCAGGTGAGTTTCTATACGCGTGCACCGGCGTTTTGCATACAATGCCCGGCTATATTTTTTACGATTTTACCGCATTTCCATAACGCGTCGCACACGGTACATCATATAATATATTATGCCATACCTGTATAAACGAACTGAGCGGATATTATTTACGAGCCTACTGACATATGTAAATACAAAAATCGACCCCAAGTTGCATATTATGCAAAGGTATAACAATAATAATAATAATAATAATATGTACGAGGGACCTTTAGTTAGCCGCGCGTGGACAACAATCGATCGACTGTATTATACGCGCAACCAACCTATATACCTGTACCTAAATAATAATAATAATAATATAATAATATTATACAAACGCGCGCACAACAATCCGTTTGCCGCCGTTGGTTGCTATGTGTCGTGTGATTGTGTGTGTATATGACAGCATATTCTTATTCGCCGGGAAGCAAGCTGTCGCCTAGAGGGTGGATTTCATAAGTATCGTCAATATATTATACGTACACAATATATATATATACTATATTTTATATTATATAGGATTACGCCGTCGGACAGGCCCCGTACACCTGTATATATCAACAAATGATAATGTGTCGTATGTACTTAACTGTGATAAAAATCAAATTATAACATGGCATAATGGGTATAACCTCGGCTATTATACACGATACCGACACTTTTACGAGAAAACGGCATATTTTTCTCTCTTCTAATCTTGACAAAACAATAACAGAGACAACGCCACTCGGGTGTAGACGAGATACAGTAGGACACACACAGGACGTAAAATAAATACGCAATATATATATCATATCATAACTTATCGATCCTGTGTACACAGGACCCTGCTGCAGTACAAGACGACGTGCAAACAGGCATTTGATAATACGCACGTACATGGTATATATAATACATTAATACATTATTATGCATTAGTATTTATGTGGCGCGAGAGAGCGCCGTCCCGAAACAAATTCATCGCACGAAACTGCAGTAATAATAATAATAATAATAATAATATCTTGAGAAGGATGTCGTTCACAGCCCGGATTTCTGTCTATATACACGTTTCTGCAGACTTCTCGATGCTAGAACAAATAAAGCGACACACACACACACGTATATTACATATATATTGTAGTGTACGTCTGTACGCGTATTTATATGTATATGATATTAATACATCCCTTTCCGGTGCGACCGGTCTCCACTCCAGCGATCGAACCCAGAGACCGGCCGCGGTACACGCGTTATTTTGTAGTGCACCGTTCTAAAATAACTCTTCAGCCGTGCGTAATATATTTGTGACCGTCTGCCAACATTCGGTACAATATTATTATTATAACTCTGTTTTGTCAAATGGTTCGATCGGCGGCCACCACGTGTACACACCACACACAGCACGTCATATTATTATTATTACGCGCTCCGAAGCGACCCGTCGTCTCGAGAAACGAGCTAACCGTCCAAGTCGCCGCCCGCACCGACACGGCAACGCCGCTTGTACAGTCGTTAGTTATTCGTATGATATAATATTATATTATTGTAATAATATTATCGCGGTGACATTGGTGACCAGACGTACTTTTTTTTTTTTTCTTCGAACAGGACGGTTTTAATTTTTTTTTTTTTCCAATCGCCCCAGTGTCCTTGACGATAGGTATTGAGTAGGCATGTAAATACGAATACCGCACTCCGAGTGAGGGGGTGATTTTCTGACGGAGCAGAGGCTACACATTTTAAGACGTACGTTTTTTAGTCCTCACAGTTTATATCTACGCGCATGACCGACCTACGATAATGTGATAGAAACAATTCCACGATTTTGTTTCTCACCCGTACCATATATTATTACACCTACCTGTGTATTGTAAAGTATATTGTGTGTATTTTCATGGTAGAAATTAATAACGAACTTGCTGGCAATAGATCAAACGAATTGCATTATCGTTTATAATGTATAGCGATTAACATAAATATGCGAACGTCTTGGAATACATTAAACGGTATACCTAAACAATAATTAATTCCGTCATCGTAAAATGTTTGATGGCAGTTAATTTTTTCAGTATTCCGCCGGACGCCGCGGGTGTTTTTTTTTCGAGTCTTGTAATAATAAAACGTATATACGCGTACGGTCTCGGCGTCCGAAGGGTATAGTGTCTGTTACCAAGTTAACGTAATATATATATGATATTATATACATTTTACAGACGGCGATGGGTTCGTCGAATTCGATCGACCCTTTTTGAAAAGAACAGCAAATTTAATTTGTACACGGGTCGTCTTTTGTGCAACGCGAGTCGGTTTACTTCTTTTTTCGCACATGGTACACACCGCGTACGAAAAGGTAGGGTAGTATTCGATGTAATATCCGACACTATACGGCAAAAAACCATTTGACAAATAATTGTTCTGACCGTTGTGCCCAGGGCGCAAACATTTGACAATGCCCCCCCCCCGCGTACGCGCACTCCGCCGCGGACTTCATCCGCGACTTCTCGGCTATCGTCCGCGCCGGACGGATTGGAGATTCGAAAATACTTTGTCCGGGTGCGCAGCGCGTAGAAAGTGTATATCACGTGGACGGCACATTATACCCAAACACAATATCACATACATGTCTTGGGTAGCTACACTCGTTGCATAGGTGTACTCTGTGTTTCCGAAAACCGGTTGCCGTGTCTCTCTCTCTCTCACCCACCACCCACCACCCCCCTCTATATCTCTTTATGATTTTATATTTTGTTATACGTACAGTATACTCCTCTATAGTGATGATAATAACAACACACATAATACGATGCACATAAACAAACATTCTTCCATCCGCCGCCGTTTTCGTTACAATACACGTCATGCAATACCTGCTGTATAAAAACGAGAAAACATTTCCGTTACACAAGTTTTACGCATATTTTATCATTATTATTATTATTATCGTTACCGGTGATGCCGATCGCGGTGTTTTCTCGAATCCGGATCTTTGTAATATACAGATTTTCGCGTCTCGGCTGCATCGTCCCGCCGCGATTCGCTCGCGTATTATATTTCGACGACCGGTCGCATGCACTACAACTTACTATATAATCGTCGTTGTTCGGATATAATAATACGCATAATATAATATGAGCCGGCAAAGCGTACACGCGAAATGGTCTGATTATTCGCGGACGCATTGTATTATATCAATTGCCCACGCAATATCTGTACAGGTACTATTGTGCTCGCGCTTTTGTCGTCTTAAAATCTCCAGCGCTCTCCCCCCCCCCCCCCCCGTGTTTCTGTATCGTCCGGTCCAGACGTCCAGTCTCGCCGTTATCGCATCCATCCCGTCCAATGCACGTAATGCATAATACGTGTTTTGTCACCACTGGGCACACCGACACGCGCACGCGCAATACCCCACACCGGCACTATACGCAATGCTGTGGCTATCGTTACAATTCTCTTTGTCGTGGTGGTCGACATATTGGTATTTTTCTGTTTGGACAATATTTTATCCGTCGCAGCGGTAAGTCACATTATTTCCGTGACTTCTGACCGGCCAGGTCGCGACGACCGAATTACACTGAAATTAGAATGTATTTCCCGAGCAAACAATAAATATACTATACCCCGAAAAGATAAACTGTTGAACAATAAACACTGTACTACAAAAACAAAAATATTATATTACCTACATAATGTTGTAGCATATAATTAAACGAAATCAGACATTACAATACAAATACAATTATTAGACGTTTATAAATATAACGCGAGAACTGAAAATCTGATATTACCAAAAATAAACACCTTAAAATATAATAACAGCTACTTGAGTGTAAAAAAAAGGCTTCCAATGTTCAAGATAAATTGTGAAAAGTTTGTTAGGTATTTTTAAATAATTACTGTAGAGATGGATATTGAATAATGAAGTAATATATAAAATGCTTTACAAATATCGTTTATTACTACGATAAAATATTATTTTAAACACTATCATTAATATTTTCATTATTACTACTACAAATACCCAATCACTGTAGCTGCTGTGAATAGTTCAATAGTGTAATAATATAGCCGTCTATATTCCTGCGGCGAATTAGGTAAAGTTGTCCGCGAAACTAACACCTGTCGGCCATGATGATATAGGTCACACAGAATACCTACACTTTTAATTTTTCCAACGTGAAATGCATAGTAATAAAATGCGCACACTCTATCCTATCTAGTCGATTATATGTTATTAACTCCATCTTATAAAAAGTTTACATCTACCTACGTTTACTATTATATTTTTTAATCAAAATTGAACGCTGTAAGTACCAAAAATTGATAATATTTGAAAAAAAAAAATATGTCCGAACAAACCCGTAGTCCAACTTTATCGATGTTCACACAAAAAAAAAATATAAAGATGATTACAATATTTTCCTTTTTATCGTTTTTTTCTGCACGTCGGGTGTTAAAATTAAACCCGTGGGATATGATGACGCGAGTATAAAATGTACAACCCATTATGGTTACATCCGAATGGAATTAATTTTCACGTGTCCAATATAATACGCTCATTTCGTTGGCAGCTATACTACACACCCGCATAGTAAAAAAAAAATGACCATTTCTCGTGCATACACCTAATAATAACACATTTTGTACATCACTATGATATTATGTAGGTATGAGCGATAACGTTCTTTCAATTAAAATCAACGTCACAAAAAGAGCTGTGACTCGCGCGCGTCCAAGAAACAATTATACCCTCCGCCGGCACCTTAACCGTACGCGTTGGTCGTAATCAAGTTTACACATAATATAATACAATATAATAGGCAATGCACACTATATGCACTCGTAATAAATAATATAAATTGATTACGGTGTATTTCTCTGAAATGTTAGAAACAGTACCACGCCGTCGTCCCCACCCACACGAGCCGCAGGTAATGTTGCCGGGGCAGTAGTGTATCATAATATATTTAATCAATTTGTGCCCAGGCCTTTAAGGAACAACAATAAACAAGGTTTTTACATTTAAGCCGTCTAGACGGGTTTTTAGTTTTTACTTGTTATACACACAAAATACAAATATACATAATATATATATATCTAAATGTAAAATGTGTGTTATGCACCACGTATATTATACATACCTACATACATCCACCTATATACGTCTGTACGGTCTGATTAAATGATAAATTATACATTTTACTTGCACGCCGGAGATGATATTTAAAGTTCAATTGGCATCCAAAGTGGTAATTAGATACGATGTATCCGACACCCTGGTACAGTGCTGCATAACAATACCTGGGAATATATAGTTGGTTTTCTAGGAAATATTATAATATGCGTACTGTACTGCCACATTCAGATATTGTTGTATAATAATATAATATTACTATCTATTATATTGTATTATTGTATAACCATTCGACGATATATATTATCACGTCTCGAGGATGATGACTTACCAGATTACATAACGGGGTTTATATTGGAATATTATAATTCATCAAAGTTATGAGTTATCTACAGGTGTCTATTATTCTATACACTACGACAATTATTGTACGAAATTGATTCGTGTTTCCGCGACGAACGGAAAATAAAGTCTTATCGATATACATAGTATCACACTATACATTATAATAGGTGGGTCGGGTGTGGAAAAATTCGTAAAAATAAACGAAAAGATGAAATCTGCTTTTCGCGTAGACATATACACTTGATCTAAAAGTCGGAACCTGCAAGGATTTCAAATGCGGTTGGATAAAATCATTCAACTCTTTGGAAGTCAATTGAAATTAAGTATAAAAATTGTGAATTTAATCTTCGAACACTCATCGAAAGGACGGCAGTATTATTTAGATGTCCAAGACATGAACTTTTTGACGGTTGTCACTATCGACGAATTTATACGCATTGAGATAAGAATAATATTATACAAATAGAACGGATGCGTCCTCAAAGCAGTCGTAAACGGCAACAACTATAACCTGCATTATTATACCACTATATAGTACCGGTGTGCCGGTATATCATATATTATATATACCGCACTTAAAATGGCACTGTATATTATTATAGGCGTGCCCGTTCGATTATGCTGTTTGGTGTACGACGTCCAAACACGCCTCTTCCACTATATACCTATACGGTTTTTCAAAGACTCTTCCACATAAAGTATACACTATAATGAGGTAGGTAGCACTACACCACCAAGACCAAAAGGCGCGAACGGGGGGGGGGGAGGGGAAGTTATTTTGGCTCCTCTCCGGTGGCGGGGAAGGGCAACTAGGTAAATATTATAAACACATAACGGCTACCATATCATCTTACCCCAGCACCATCCACATCACCATAGAATATTAAGCACTCGACCGCACGCTGACACATTATACGGAACATTTTGTACATATTTATTTGCAAATACATTTATCGTGATATTGCATTATTACAATGTAGGAAGTACACTGTATAGTGTGATGTATATAGGCACAGTATACATAGAACACGTGCACTGTATACATAAAACATCAATTTATATACACATAAACACGTTGCCATTTTAGTGTGGCCCACCGAAAGGCTACTGTGTCAAAGTTCAAGGGCTCGGCGGGTTTTTTTTTAATTATGTAACATATATATATTATAACGCGATGCATAGAAAACGCAGGTAAAAAACTGAATTTAAAAAAAACAGGATGTAGATTATATTATTATAGGTATAAATATGCTTACATCAATATCGATCGTTTTCAATATATATAAATAGGTACTCCCATAAATTAATATATTTGGAAAAGTATGTACCTATGTTTTTGGTGACATTATAGTCTTTAGGTGAAACTTCACATTCACATACGTTTTAAATCAAAATAATCTAAAAAAACTCGCGAATATTGATCGACCCATAATCTGTATATACCAAATATCATTTAGGTTTAGTATTTTACTGCACAGTGCCAATTATTATATTTTTTAAACAACCTCAGAGTCTGGTTTAAATATTATATTTTTGTAAATTTCAATTATGCCAAACATAATAATATACACATTTATGTAGATGCATAATAAGTACCTACTTAACGATCTACTCATGGCACGTCTTCTTCTTATATTACGATTAACCTAAAATTACTCAGTTATTATCCAAGTTTTTTCTTTAAATATATACTATTAAAACGTCACAACTGACGTGCTTAATATAGGTATAGGATACGGCGCAAAGCCGCGCAAAACCCCCGAGGGGACGCACATCTCGTCATTATTTTTATTGAAAAGTGTCGAAAAGGAGTCGCACATTTAATACATTTATATAGGTACTTTAATAATATTAAATCATAATAATATGATATAAATGATATTATGATCTACTCCAAACAAATATAATATGTACGCGTATGTGTGTGTGTGAGTGTATTGTGTATAAAACGATTAGAGATTTTACATAAGTATTATTTTGCTTATTTTAATAATTTTTTTTGCATTGCTTATTTATTATAAATAATATCGAAATGACAATAATCTATTCAAAACATATTGTAAATTATATTTTTTCTGTCGTATATTATTGAAAGCATAAGATGAATGCGCGATTTACTTCATAAAATTCCTATTATATTCGTCGTAACGAGTATACGGGTTCGCAAACTTAATAAATTCGTGACCAAAAACATTTTCAAATGTTATTATTTTTGTCCTTCGAATATGAGGAAGCATTGAAATCAAAACATTCGTCTTATACGCTTGTGTATATTACTGCAGTTTATCATAATATCAACGCAGGCGCATATTTAAAAAATATGTTGTGTACCTAGGTATACCTAGGTATTGCATGCGGTTTACCAGATAAATCGTAATTTATCGTAGGCATTTATTGATTTTCTTTTGAATAAAATTTCCATCGTCGTCCGAGAGGGAGAAACGACTTTGTGTCTACATAATATAATAAACGAATTGTCACATTATGTTAACCTAACCCCGCAGCATTTTGACATGTTAGTGAATCTGACAACGGTAGATAATATAATATATAATAAATGTATAACATATGTATAGGTACATTATGGTTTATAAATATTATTATGCACGACGTTTATTGTGTTATTAATAATAATTGAATATAATTGAATATAAAAACGCTTTCTACTGGGGAAATAATTTGTTCTTGCATATTCGAGTTTTTTAATTAATACTTGGAAAAAAATAAATGAATCGCTATTGTTTCGTAATTAACTTTACCTTGAGGTTTGCCGAGTGCTAATAAACTAATTGCTATAATTTACCACATGCACCGCATTTCTATACACATAAATCACCCTTACCGATAGACCATTTTTCCAGGTTCATTCAAACGGTACTACGGTAATCGCGTTGAGTTGTATTATCGAAACGAGTGGGTATTATATTATTATTTCGTACGTCGAGACAATATATTATAATATTTAACAGGCGCCTAATTAGTTTAATTTAATCAAGATTGTATCTATGCCAAACACCGGCGCAGCATTCGGTGCGCGATGACGTTCGATGACGTTCGCACTGATAAATATTTTAATTTTGTGTGTAACCCAACGCGGCTTGGTGCGTCGATTAAGTAGCCGGCTACGGTGGATATTGGCAACACATATTATAATATTTTATCGCAATGACTAATGACTCTTTCAGCTGGCGTTTATGAGTACCTACCAGCCATACCAACACGTCATTGTGTTTATCGCGGGAGTGTAGGCACTCATCGCGCGAAACCGCGAATCGATTGTCTCGCACAGCCGTCCGAAGTCGTCGATTGCGCCTGTAAAAGATAATACTTAAATCTCAGGTACTACAATAATAATATTATCTACAATATATAATGACGGTTACCTCTATACCTATACCGCCGCGATACTCTCGCACGCGGAAGTCGAATGTCGTGTTGTCCGTCACGAATCGCCGTATTATACCACGATATTATTATATGCTGAAAATCTCAATTGCGATTGTATTATTATTATTACATCTATGATGGGTACGTATAGTATAACGACACGAGTACGTCCGCCGCGCGGGAAGCCTCCGACCGATAATCCTCGCGCGCCTAGACCCGTAATTATCGCAGTCGTATCATATCGTATTATAATATACCTGGGCACCATAATAATGCACATCACGCAGCAATTTGTGCGCTGCGTGGATATCCGGTCGTCCGTCCGCGGGAATCGTATATGCACAAGACGCGCCACTCGTTTTTGTAGGTTAACACGATATTATATTATCGTGTAACACACGGCCGTGACGATCGTTTTCCCTGTTCGTCGACGGTCGAAGAATTGACATAAAAAAAGTATTGCTCGTACAGTGGTGGTGGTGGTCGCTTGGACCGACCTACGAGACGCGCACATGGCCGCGAAGAAGGCGTTGTGGTTCCGGTCCATAACTATACGAGCGCAAAAAGTTCTCCAAAATCGACGTCCAGCAGCTGTAGCGAACAGATATTAGGTTTGATCGTAGCTCGAATAAAAATTGAGATCTAATGAGAAAAAGAAACCGAGGAAAACCGACACACGTATAGAGCCTATATAGCATGCTCTCTCCCCGTCGAGATTCGCACGACTTCGTGGCGTGTACACGGGTATATTATAATTTTATATTGTTGTACAGGCTTTGGTTCATTATCATTCGTTTTATTGATTTTTAATTCCTCTCGCGGGGGGTGGCGACTATCCGCCGCAGCGATGTGCAGTACGACACGTACAGGTAAACAGTTTAATAATAATATAACATACATTACGTATTTATTTATAGCGCGACGACTTATGGTTTCGGGGCAACCCGGCACGCACACGAAAACACACTCGTTTTTGTCGTCGCTCGCGTTATTACGAACACAATCATCCCCTAATATAATGTTATGTGCTGCGGCGGCGATGGCGGTCGGCACATCGAGTGACGGTTTCGCGTGAGCTGTCCGCCAACGTGGTCGATCGTGTTCTGCACCACACGCGGTACGGAAAATTTACGAACCCCGTCTCGAGCTGCGTGCAATTATAATAATATATAACCGTATACCGGGGTATGCCTGCTTCGGTTCACTGTTTTTTTTATTTTTTTTTCATACCAAATGTTCCCATGCCAACGTACCGATTGAGTCGATATTACGTTATATGCCTATCCCGTATGGAATCGTTACCGCGGCCTAAATTACAATATCATAAAAAAGGCTCTATGACGTCCCAAAAAGTCGTCAACGTACTAAAAAATCACCACGAAATATTATCAAAAATACGTGTGCGAAATCGCTAAAAGTATGCTCAAAAATAATCACTAAAAATGTATATTATTAAATTTTAATAACCGGGAATTTGTGTGTACCCAACAAAATATTATATTATATTTATTTATTATAACAAGGCACTAGGTATTGCTTAGTACGGAGTAGAAACGCACTGTTTCTTGATCACACTGATCACACGCTCGAAACAAAACATAACATTATGTTAATATTTATATTATAATCCATACGGTTTATCGTCCTTAACCATTTTGGGTAATCTGTCTCAAAGCGCAAAATATGATGACGCGATCTTACATAGTGTACAATAATTTATTGTAGCAAATTATTATATAGAATCCATACTTTGGTATAAATGCAGTTATTAGTTCCCACGTGACCATTGAATTGTTTTATTATTATTCGGAACGCGATTACGAGTGTACCAGTGACGTGTCAATGTGTCACCACAACGATCTGCCGTTCTCACAAAGATAGCGAACATCGATGAAACAAAAAAAAAAAAACGGTCATCAGTATATGTTGTGATTATGGGTCGCAAAGATTTCCGAAATTTCCAAAAATTGGTCGTACCGTAAAAAGTTTGGAGACCTCTAGTTTGGACCAATGCGAGTACGGGAACATGCGGAAGACAATATTATTTCCCCCTTCCAGAACCACACCGCAATATGTACCTCGAGTTTTGTCTGCATTTGTCACATCGAAACATACTTTCATCGGAAACCATATAAGAAAACCTAAACTCCGGAATCGTACCGGAAAATCATTTGGGAATATTGGGATTTTTGAAAAAAACCATTTCATGTCCAATCGCACATCCCGTTAAAACGTCAGCTCCGATAATATTTTTAGTCAGACGTATAGGTGACGCAATAAGTCGCAAGCGACCCGTTGGCGTGTTATATTCCTTGGTAATATTATTGGAATTTCGTGCTCCACTGGTCAAGCTTTTAAAGATATTTGAGCGCGATACAATATCACACCCACTATAAGATATACTTGGATTCGAAAACTATATATACGTACGAAAATGTACACACTTTTTACTATATCAACTCTACAGTGTCCTACGCGTAATTATATAATAGTATTGTGATTTGTGATGCGTATTTCTATTGCTCTCCGGAGTCCGAGTGGGACGATTCATCCACGTGTTGGTAATATTATTAGCTCTGACAATATTTGCTGGTACACATTCCGCACACCCACTGAAATAATACTTGGAAAAAAAAATTGTACCGAGCGATAAAACACGTGTTCGTCAAAAATCGCAAACATCGAGGTACACATTTTCCGATGATTTATATGGCTGCAATATTACGACGTACACGTCAACGTAATACGTATATTATTATTACATGTGCTCGTGAAACAGGGGAAAAAGAGATAGAACGAGACGAGGCGAATGGTGCGCAATATTAGGGCGGGATAGGACATTATAATATAAGCCAGCAATATCGGGAGAGAGAAAAAATCCTCAACAAAGGCGGTTGGAGTACGTGTAATATTGTGTCGTACAAAAAACACCACCTACTCTTGTTTTATAATATTATTGCAATATAAAATACAAAATGCTAAGGCTCGTAAACGTTCATCAAGGGGCGTGTATCGCGGAGATTTGACGTGTTGTTTAAACGTAAATTTAATGCGACATTGTAAAAATCTCTGTGACACACACATGACGGGTATATTATATTGTGATTGTCTATTATGTTATGGCACCACAGGCGTACACCGCGCAGTTTAAAAATCGTACGTTATCGTCAAGCGTACCTACGATGATATATATATATGTAATACATTATATACTCATTATACAAAGTGTATAACACGTGGTCCGCTGAAACTGACAAAACTCTGCTCCGAGTTACAACAATTATTGTATACTCACACACCCTGTGTAGTGCAGCAGGAGTATAGAATATTTCCGGAGAATAAAACCACGAAAAAACGAATCCGAGTGGTATAATAATGTACGATGATGAGTCGACCACGTGTTGTTTGACCGACCCTTGTGGGGCACCCCACACTCGCACATGGCGACCGCGTCTACATTTTCTGCGACGTCCCTCTTGCGGTGTATATAATATAGTGTCATATTATATTATGTACGCCTTCGTCTTGACCGGTTTCATTCGCAATATTCGCAACGACTTACCGCACAGCATAAATAATTGCACTTAACCAATGTACGTGTGTTCATCGGATGTCTCATGGGCGCACATAAGACGCGTGGGTAAATGTATGTGTGTATATGCCGGTCGAGTGCAATACGATTAGTTATACGTCATATACATAATATGCATGCGTATTGCGTGTGATGTAAACAGAGTCGAGAGTCATCGGTTATAACGATATTAAATTTGTAAGTATATAAATCAAACGTAAGGGTATTTTTTAAACTGTACAGCAAGAATGAAAATACTGTATAGGCGCATATATATATAGCTATAAGTAGGTTCATATCACGTATATAAACACATTATCCCGAAAATCTGAGTTTTTCAAACTCAAACGTTTGTGGGAGGACACCATCCCCTCGATCCCCCTCGAGTTACACCTTAGGTTGTGTATAGTGACGGTGGTGTTGTAGGAGTAGTTCGGTTTTTTATTTTATTCATTAACGGCGTGGCAGCGGGGTGCATTGTGCATAATAATATAATTATTATTGTACACAAGCGACGTTTTTCGGAACGAACATCCTGCACGCGACGTACACATTGGTGTAGGTGTTGTAATATATTATTTTTGAATTTTTATGGTAACCGAATATAATATAATAATTGTTGTTTCAGTGCGGCGAAAATGTCGGCACCGAATAGATACTAAAATCGTTGGCAAACAAAGATGCGCGCATTCATTAAGGGCAGTCGACGGGTGCCCACGCCTCCCCCGTAAAGTTCCGAAAAAAAAAAAAGATCGTTTAGTACAATATACGGCCTTTGCTATACAGATAATTCGAAATGTCACTGCCCGCGTTACTTTAGAGCATAATATAATACAATATAATATCGATAAACTATACCCTCCGAGCCGGAGTCGACAACTATTATTTCGTCGATTCCGACGGAGAGCGAGAAAATCGAGAGCACATCCACTCGCTCGCGCAGACCACTTTCGTTGTAAAATATTTTCATTCTGCTCGAAACGCGTGTTTGACGTCGTCGTAAGCGCCACAGGGGTGGTGCGCGGGCCCGCACCCATCGAGACGTTTTTGCGACCGGCTTTCTCTATATAATATTATATTTACGCGCACGCGAAAAATATTTACTGTTGCTTTTTTTTTTTTTCGTTCTATTAATATTATTTTGTTCGTTCTCCTTCTGTCTTTCGGCCGCCGCCGCGCTGTCCGTCCAATAATCGTCGCCGAACACGTAACTGTGTTATTTCGTACACAAACCGCGCGGTTGTCCGCCGCCAACCCCGCGCACACCGCGCTCCTCGCGCACTCGTCGACGTTCACTTAACCCAGATTTAATTCGATTATATACCACACACACACACACACACACACGTCCATTATATACATCCACAGCACGTATACGCGTGTGAGCGTGTCCGTGTATATTATACATATATTATATTCGTGTGCACCTCCAGCAATAATGTAACGCTCTGTTCCAGTTCCCCGCGGACACGGTCAAGGTTTTTAGGGTCTCCCCGCTGCAGTATTACACGCGGCCGAGACACACAGGGTGATCCATTGAAGTGTCCACACCGGTATCATTAATACTTCGACGAGAGGTCTCGACCGTTTTGGAAAATATTATCTCTGCACGATTCGATGGCGTTGCACAAAACCGAAGTTTTTGAAAAAATACTTCTTTTTCACGGTCATTCGTTTTTTACCGTCATTTCGCCCGTTATTCGAAATATCATATTTTACGGCGATTTCTACGTTTAAAAATCGAATTTCCAAAGAGTGATAATAGTTGTACAGTCTTAACATAAAATCTGTGCGAGAGAAGTATTATAGCGGACCGACATTATGCTAGGTACCATTCTACTCCGTTCATCTATATACATATATACTTTATGTAATTATAAATCACAATTAATTAACCACTCGTTGGAAATTCGAGTATGTAACGGAATCTCTGTAAAATGTTCTGCTGCTGAACATGATATCGAAATTATATTTTGTTGTGGTAAAAAAAAAAAACTCGAAATTCTCGAAAATCAATAAAAGTATATAGAACGGAATTTTTTCGATAAAAAATATTGCAATTTTGCGATGACTCCTGCAAATCGTTGAAAAAAAAATTGAAACAAAACGAGTGCATCGCGCATAAAATAATGTGCATCACCTTGTATGCAATATGACGTATATAATAATTATTATAACGTACGTTATCCGTTTCGTAGCTGCACACGCGCGCCCACAACTGCAGGCGGACGGACATATTTTAAAACCGCCACACATTAGACGCCGCACGTTTCCCATACGCGTGATACCACTGTGATATACCAAGGTATACTCGTGCGTGATAACAGTACTGTCGCGATCGCTGTTTTGCTAATATAATAATATAATGCATTTGATATCGTTCCCGCGGGACCGCGTTACGGGAACTATGTATATATTATTATTATTATCACAGAGGATCCCGCAGGTCCGTTGCAGGCTATACGCGTGGGTACGACGATCCGGTGCTCCGGGCTAAAGGTAAAATACACGAAAAGCCGGCGAACATATTATATCGAACAAGCACGTACTCTGTGGGGAATTGACAGCGTACATTTGGGTACGCCTAACGTAGTTATGTAATTATTATTATGTTATCATTCGATTATCGTTCGCCCCGGGACCGAATCTTAGGTCGGTGTGCCAATTATTCGACCGATGTTTGGCACTCGTCGTCCATCGTCGATGCACCGCTGCAGCTTCCACGGCGCCGTCGCGCATCGCCGGTTCGCTCCGCTATCCGACATAATATGTACACACGTTGGGTATATGTATGTAGAACGGAAATAATATTATTATTGTATCTCTCGTATCTCGCGTTATCGTTATAGTATACGGGACGGATAACAGCTGGTTTTGATTGTGACGTCTGAAACGTGAAAAAGTCGAATCCGCGGTGTACGTAGATGAGTATAGCAGCTGCTAATATATTGTGTAGGTATGTCGTGGTACGTCGTCCTGGTAATAATATTATGACGCCGTTCGGCCGTCGTTTTTGAAAATTCGCAACACGACGCGACGGATATAATTCTCGTTATTATTGACTGTTTGTTTTTTTTTCAAATCACTTTTTACGTCCGCTCGCTGCTGGGAAAAACGATTATCGTTCGTCCCACATTATAATGCGTAATACGCACTGCACCAGTTCGGCGGACCCGACCGACTCGATATTTTGCCCCGTTTCATACCCGTGTGTACGCGGCGGCTGCAATTTCACCGGAACGTGACTTTTTCTCCCCCCGAGGTGCGTCTTCTAGTAATCATTACACGCAAATGTTCGCATAATTTTTTTTTCTTATAATATTATATATCCGCGACACCTTCCGAAATTTAGTTAATTGCACCCGCAGCTCCTTTTATGCGACTTTCGCCCGACCGGCAATACGCTTCGGTGTGTACATACGCGTGAATCTGCCCAATTTAAAAAGAAAAAAAAAACCGCACACGCACACCCGTAAATCTTCATGCAGTAATGATAATGATGATGGTGATATGTCGATAACGGATTATACGATTTCGAAAACGCTCGTGTTCACTATATAATAGGTATGCGTATTTGATAATTTATACTGTTATCACACGAAAGCCGAAGACCGTCGTGTTTCTATTTACTACCGCCTGTGGATTTACGCGACGACCAATTTCGTGGGGGCGCGGCCGGAGGACTTTCAAAAATAATGTGATTGGATTGGATCGATCTAGGAATTCGCTCGGGTCTGGAGTGATTTCTGAATCTTTTATGATACAACACGATTTTACGATTATATGATGTATTAAAAACCCCATTCAGTGTTGTATACGCAATAAATCAAATATTGTTCTGATTAAAAACATATATATATATGTATCTTATTATTGTCACGTAGGTATTGCATTGGTTATACTATTATGATAATTGATAGCGTGCCTATTGTGATAAAACATTTTTAATGGTGTTCTGTGCGAATGTATATATACAGATAGGTACTAATTACTGTTTTATTACGAAATCCGCGAAAATAGGGCGTATACCGAGGAGATAATAAAATGCCCCATTGTATCCACGTGCGATTTACGGTCCATACAGCTACGTCACAGTTCAAATAATATTATCTTTCCGCACCGATGTTTATACACTTCGTGTAAGCTCCAAACACGCGTGTCTGTGTACGCAGATATTGTTTCAACGAGATCCAATATAATAATATTATATTATTATCATAGTATATTATGATATCGATAGTATTAATGTATTATTTAGTGCATATTACAGTCGTTTGGCTCCAATGTGTACATAGTATGTATATACGTCTAATGTATACATATAGGTGGATGGTGTATAATATATAGTGTAAATGTATTTAGGCAGAGCGGAAAATGGAAACTGTTTTCCGTTCTTTTCCGTCTCCAAATCCAACGAATTTACTATGAGTTTTTATTTGCTAACACTATAAAATTGCGTTTGACAGTAAAACCCTATCCAACGAAATCTGTCATTATATTGATTTTAAGATGAAACTGAAAATAAGATTTCGTATTATTTTCAACGAAATTCACACCGGATGGATTGCCTAATATATTCACGAGCTAAAATTAATTTCGTTAATTAATTTAACAAAATACAGCCACTTTTTCTGTTATTCGCCGAGTAGGTAATTGTAGGTGATTATATTCATTGACGTATAGAAAGATTTTTTTTTTTTTGTAACTAATTAGCTATTTAAAAAATTAATTTCACCACAATATTTGTTGTAAAGTACTCAACCGACATAATGTACCGCAACATTCACCATTTTCGTTAAGAATAACAGGATCTCAATACGTCGGGTTAGATTTTCACAAAAAATTCATAACTTTAGACTTTTTCATTAATTCATTTTTCTAGTATGAGTTGGCATAATAGTATACGAGTAAAAAACCCAAATCCTAAACCGCTAACAATAAAAACAAAAATGGATAAGAATTATTTCAGCCAGTTCTGTATCGTTTATTGCGGCCGATTACCTCAGCGAGCGTATAGCCCGCGCATAGTCATATTATATACTGAATGATTCGTTCGGTAGTAGATATAATAAAGTGACAATTATTCAGTAAATGTACAGCATAGAAGTCTGAAGTGTTCGTTTGAGAGATGTAATACAGTGATAATTCTGTAAGTGTTAAGTATGGAGGGATGTTGTACACGTGTACTATATCATTATGATTATCACACACGTCTTAATACGATATCGTGAATACTCGTGCGGGTATATAATATTATTACGAATAATGAATGAACGTAGCGCGGAATGACTGGCGAAAGTGATTGGTTTCGTTGTGTTCGATTGTCGTCGGGACGAGAAAGACTCCTCGAACAACGTGCGCCTGCAGGACACTGTGCGCAGGATTAACGGTTATAATTTTAGATTGACCGCGTGTGCCGTGTTGTAATCCTATATATATACATATATATACACACGATGGAACCAGTTCGAGTTCGTGTATAATTCACGAGTGCAGAATGACTGCGATGGCGATGACGACGACGAAGACTGACGTCGGGTCGTATGTGGGTCGGCAGGCGGCGGCGAGTGCGCGGATGAATGAAATATTGTTATCAACAATGACCGAACGCATCTGCAGAGGCCACACTATATAAACCGATTATATATGGGTTAGGAACTCGTGTTTGGAGATTATAATATTATGTGCTCGTATTCTATGAGATAGTGGTGCCACGTCGTGTGTTGTGTGGCAATAATCATTCGGGTCAGAAAATTCGATTAAAATTGAGGCGCAAGCTCGGGCGTGTTTTTTTTAAAAAAAAAAAAAACATTTCCGGCGATATCTTATCAGCATTCTAACGCCCTCGTACCCGCCCTACCAATATAACATGGCCGCATATAATATTTCGTGCATGCTAATCTTAACGATTCATTTACCAAATAGAAATGTGTCGTTTGATAATAATATTACATTACGTCTGCAGGACATCATCATGAGCATAAATTGACATGGCATGTTTTTCGATGTTATGACGTCTTATGACTCCAATTGACGTCCTTTTTATACCGCGGAACAGCCTGTGGTAACAAACTTCGATCGATTGAAATGATGGCTACGATTATGTTTCATTACGTGTCGAATCGTCCGAAAACCCTAATTTTGTTTCAAACACAGAACCTATATAATTCCTGTGTATTTGGTTATGTTGTTATGTTTAACATGATATTTACCGAAGCAATGGTGTTAAGTAATACGCACTTAGGTGTAGCTGTGCACGATTTTTAAAATGCAGGTAAACTAATAATATTAACGTCGGTATAATCATGAAGCACATATAGTTTAACGATGATTTGATTTTAATGAGCAGTTTAAATTTTAGTGCCCCAAAATATAATATAACCTCCGACTTAATGATGCGCTTAACGATGGTTTTAAAAACCTATATAGTAGCTGTTACGGACGGCTGTGGAGCTATATCTGTATAGGTAATAAACATTTATTTCGTTTTTCAGATTATTGTGGTTTAATAACATCTGACCCCGATTTTAAAAATAAATATACACAGTAGTTTCCAAATGTGTTATGAATAAAACCCATGACTATTATGGATGCGATAAACATTTTCGTAGATTATAAGTTATAATATACACATAGTACGTTTATTCGCGCAAGTTCCGTTTAAAGCAGCCATTTTGTACTCTCCGTAATCAATATGATATTGTACAATTATTATTACAAATCGTACGAGCCTATAAAACCGTATATTCTGATAATAATATGAAATGTATATTTGTTGTATACTTGTGTTGTATAATATTGATTTATATTAAAAAATATGCTTTATGATACATTTTTTTACTACACCAACTATACCAGTCGTGTTGTCGCGGAGTGTGAGTATTTGATTCCAGCCCTCAAAGTCTTTAATGTTTTAAATTGTACACTGCGCTGGTCAAGGGCAGACACCGAAACTTCTAATAATAATGAATCGTCGGAGTTTGCGGTAAAGAGCCCAACACGACGTTAAAGAATAGCACGCCATATTATAATTCACGAAACAGGCCTGTGAAATGAAATGAAGTAGGTACCTCCTACCTATTACTACCTTTTACTACCTATTTAATATATTTTTCACATACCCATACGGAATACAGATCGATAATAAAATTTAAAAATGGGACAAAACACCACAAAATAAACGTGTAAAATAATTATGCAAATACGGTATATAATATATACATAATATATCATTACAATTATATATATATACCTAGTACGAATCGGCACCATATAATATTGTATTCCATTGATTATTCATTATTTACGGTTTTGTTTTTTAAATGCTCTAAAATTTTTTTTTGGTTTTTTTTTTTCTATTAATATATTTTAATTTTTCATTAGAAATGAAGTCTTCTAGGTCATCACAGCCTACATTCACAATAAAAATATCGTTCCTTAAGATGTTATTATTATGGTAGATTGGATATAGTCGTATGGTGTTTGTTTTTGTCTCAACTTTTAACCCTTCTTTTTATTCTAATACTATTATATTATTGTATAATACAGTTATTTCACTTTTCACTGGCGAATCAGCGGTCGCAGATATTTGTATACTCGTTTATTTTTGGCACGTTTCTACTCGCTTGGACACACTGCCGAGTGCCTAGAGTCACAGTTGTACAACTTTTTTGTTGACTTGATTTATAAGTCAAAAGTAGAGTGTGGCCCCGGATTAAAACCGCAACGCTCATATTCTTCTGTTTCTTCCATTTGTTTAATATAAAAAGGTCAATTTGGCCGCAGCAATTTTGGCACTCGGTTTTCCTGGACCACGTCGCGCGGTGGAGGCGATGTTATATAAGTACACTGTATAAAGTTTAAGTATAAAAATACGTATCTGTGTGTGTGTGTGTGTAGAACTGTACACGATGGCGCGGAAACCCAAACCATCACCGTAGTTTAATACGCGGAAGCTTAAAATGGGACACCGGAAGTCTTGGCGCGACAGCAAATCAAATCGCGGTCATATCGCATGGTTTGACGAATTTTTGGGGAAAATCCAAAGAACCGTCAGTTTTCGAACGCCATGACGTGGGTGGCTAAACGACGTCATTCAATCAAACGGTTTTTAATACGATTTAATATTTATTCCTTTCCCAACTGTGGCGAGACCTCGCGTGTGACTTCCATCACTTACTACAATAAACTGCCCTGCTCGCTCCCTCATTAGATAAAAAATTTAAAACACCTTTTTTCATATCTCGGTCACCACTATTATCTTATAACACTGTTCTTCGCTCCAATGACGTCATCCAAGACGTAAATGCCGTCCTTGTTTTCGTCGTTCGTATTGGTTTAAAAATGTAAAAAATGTATGAACTTTAGATATTAACGTGTCAACTATATAATATGTATATACTCATAAATATTTTATTTTTTCTGTTTGATTATTAATCTAGAATGGTCTAGAAAACGGTCTTTAATAAAACAAAAAAAATAAAAAATAAAATCCAAACACGTATACCTCTAACACGAAACAGACGACAACGATGAATGATTTAAAATTACCGACGAATGTAATATATAGGTGATAGTGATATCATGTCGCGATACGTAAATTAAGTAAAATAGACTGCATATATATATATAGTGAATATATAGCTATGTATAATATTACTCGTATGATGTTACGTCAATATTGTTTCGACGAGGTATTGACTCGTGTGAGCTGGTTCGATCGGCGAACGGGATCGTGCAGACTGGCAGTACCTATATATTATAATGTTTCGACTGCCGTCGTTCCTGTCACGGGTCCTAATTCAAATTATCTGCCTATTCAATGAATATAATGTAACGTAAAAACAAAAAAAAAATAAACCCAAAATACTCGCAGCGTAGTATAGTAATCTCAACATAATATAGTTATATTATATCGGTGGTAAATTCAAATCTCGATCGAAATTTGACGGCGACACGACTATAATAGGTATATAATATATGATAATATATGTATGCGCGTATACCTATGCGCAGTATAAGTGCGTTTGAAATTTTAGTGTCTATCCCATAACACTGCGACATCCTAACCTGTGTCGTGTCGTATTGGTCTGGTCGTTTGCGAGCAAAAAATCTGACACATAATCGCGTATACCTATATACCGTTATATCGTCGATTCATTACGGCTCGTATATACCTACCAGGTACTGGTTTTTACAGGTATGCGCCAAATACGGCAACTACACATGCTGCTCATTATATAGTTAACTCTTTCGTCTGTGTTTACCTATATATATATATATTATATGTGTATAGTATTATTGCCTTGTACGCGAATCCGGCGACCGCGAGACGCATTAATCCGCGAGCAGTCGGTCATCAATTTCACCGTTCGTCAGCCGTTTTGAGATTACAAATAAATAATAATATATAATAATAAAGCTGCTGCTGCTGCGCAATGCGTAATGCGCGCGCGCGCGCGTGTCGTTTCACGTTCTCGCAGTTGCGATGTATATACCCACTATAACATCACCGCAGCGACTTAAAGAATATAAGTGCTCGCATGACGTGTTGACTCCGTCTTGCCAACACACATTTTAAATATTCAGAGGAATCCATTTTACCGCCTCTTTCTCGATATTATTATAACATTTATAACCAATGCATTCAAATATTATTATGCAAGCCAAAAGTGGCTATAGTGTTGTCCCGCGTTGAATTTTTCCAATATATGTTCAAATTTTTAAACAATATATGGGCAAGATCGTTTTAAATTTCACGAACAGTTATCGACAGTACTATAAAATGCTCGTCGTATACGAACATTACATTATATTCTATGACGTCCGATTGGAGTGGCTTTATAGTTTAAAGTTTTGGCTTTGATGATTCGTGCAAACAAATCAACTCTTACATTTGCAAATATTTGCATTCGTTTGGAATCGTTCGCATCAGATATCGCACGTCATTATTATAACGTCGACCCCCCGATTGGCCCAGCATGCATTTACCCCCCCCCCCATAACGATTGTTTCCTACTGCCCTATAACGCGTGTAACGATATCGATATTATGATGACGTCTCATCGGACGTACCTAAACCGGATTATAGTATTGTTTCAAAGTGGAATCCTCCGAAATGAAGTCGATCGATGAAAGTACGAAACGCGTACGTTTCGTGCGCGATGAGAACTATAGAGAATATTATGAGCAATTACAAACAAATGTCGCGCCGGTTCGATCCCGGCTACGGGTGGCAATTTTCCTCGGGCAGTCACGGTGTCCGGAGAGAAAGGGCGCCATCTCCCTCCCCCCCTCCCGGGCATGGCAGATACCTATACGGGTGCCCACTAAAAAATTCTGCCAAACACCGTCCCAAACCCTATACCACCGCCACAATGCAACCATACGTAAACAGCTAATGGACATGGATGCCGGGCTCAAGGATCAATAAAAAAATGAAAAAAAAAAAAGAAATGTCGCTCGGGCTTGTTTAATTTCGTTACAATATATTCCGATAACGCGTGTCATTTTAAGCGCCGACCTTGCAACAACAACCCACACGCACGCACGAGCAACACAGTTCATTGTATGGTAATTTTCGAACCTGTTTAAAGCGGACACGCATAAAATAATATGCAACTTATAAACGTAATATTACGTATTCAAATAAAATTACCCGTCGTCTGGAAGGGTGGTGGTGTCGGTGGCGGTACCAGAGTATACGAAAAGTCCATTAACCGCGTAAATATTTCATGAAATAAGACATTACATTCGCTCATTGGAAAATTGTTTGCAATTTTGCCGGAGAAAGAAAAACGAACGCAGCCGTTTTTCGATGTCGCAGTACCGGAAAACTGCAAAGCCCCCGCGAATATTGTGTCGTAATATCTGAACTTCGACCCACGGGATTACAATATTTTTCAATACAACTGTCGGTACGAATTCGTAATAAGGGCTCCCCCCGGACTATTCCCCATATTGATAAACTTCTAGAACTTTATTTGCAAAAGTGATTTTAAAATTAATTTTTTGTATTTCGTTTACTGTGGATTCGACAATATAATTATTTTACTGTTAATACCTATATAAACACAATCATTACTATGTATGTATGAAAAATACCAAATAACAGGTATCCAACTCCGGTAGGGACAGTCCTTCAATCGCCAATCTCGGGTACGCCACTGCCGCGAGATGGAGTGAGATGTTATGTATCGTATATGAATACACTAGCTGAATTCCAGTCGTGTATAATTGTATATTTGTAACCTCGACCAATAATATAAACGAAAAAAAATCCATCGCGAATCTCAAAATACCCGTTATTTGAGCACCTCTTTAAAATGCGAATTTCGGAAAATCCTCAATTTTTTATTGCACATCTGGATCGTTACAGAGGAACCATTATTGTTCCGAGTTTCAAGTCCGTACGTTTTGTAGTGTTAGAGATGTAAATGACGATCACCGAACTAGTGGTATTTATATATATATATAGATTACAATATAACCATGTAATGTCGATGTGTTAAATGCATTGTAATCTACCCTAAAACGATTGTAATTAACAATATAATTATATGAATCACTATACGACGGAAGGTATATTATGTTATGCGTACATTGTAATGTAGTGGTATAAGTCCGCTCCGAAATGACATGTATTAGATTAAATCCAGCGTGCGCGTTTGAGAGGTCTCGACGACTCGGCAGCGGCATCGCTCGTTGATGTATATTATTATTATTATTTGACGTATTTTCTCCAATATTTCTACATTATCGTTAATTACTGTGTGTATTAGTACGCAATGCGGTGAATACCTACAATACACAACCATATAGGCGCTGCTGCAACTACAACACTGTACAGCGGTTAAATACTTTCGCGTGATTTAGAAAGCTGTTTAACCCAACTCGAGAAAACCAAAACGTTTTTCAAAAAAACCTCGAATAAATAGGACGAACAATTTTCTACCGGGGGGAAGCCGACGTAGACGTGAGTAGGAACAATGTTGCGTTAAACAAATTGTTTACTACATTCATTGTAAAATGATATCGTCAAAAGTGCGCTACCGCACCAACGCCCAGTAGCGGTTCAAATACCTTTTACCACATTTATTGTTGTTGTTGTTGTGATGAAAACCATAAAAACTCCATTCGATTAAATGCGGTGCGGCGCCGTTGCGTGGGTGTGAAATAACTAGTTTTAAATATGGTCCAAGGTTTTACTGTTCTAGTCGACGCACTGTATTATGATAATAATTACCTAATAACGCTATAAGTAGGTAGGTACGTACGCTATATATTATGTATGTTTTATATTTAGTTGTTTCATATTGTAAAATAATGTCATTCCGACGCGCGCGAGTGTTGCCAAAAAAATTAATAATTATTAATAATATAATCATATTATGATTTACAATAAGAGTGAGTATTCCTATACACACACACACACACATACACATATACGTATAACCCATACCTGTACTCTGTATACAAACCGAAAAGTGTAATGATTGTCTTGTCTTTACCGGCCCGAGGGCGAGTGCCGCGTGTATACTTGGAAATAGTCATATTATATACCTGTTGCACCTACCTACCGGACGTACTATAACATATTGTGATCAATATAATAATAATTTAATTGTGTGTATGTCTAATTAATAATGGTATTCTTCAGCGTAACAATCTGGTGAATATCAAGCGAATCATTTCATTGTTCGGCGGTATTCGGTTGAATAATTTACTATCCCGTCCGAGTCTTCAATAGCGTATGTAGGTAGGTATAATGAAATCAATCGTTCGTCTTCGCACTCGCGGGGTGTCCCCCATACATAATATAATGTCCTATTTCGGTATTTCTTTTTCATAATGGTAAAAACGATAAAAATCTATCCGGCGGGTATTAATGTATTATAATGTGCCTATATCGTATCAGTCTTATATAGAACGCGTTTTGGGACACGCACAGACAGTGGTCTCTTTCTCTCGCCCATTCTTTAAATCAATTTGCTCGTCTACACAAGCCAATAAAAGCGTAACTGTTAATAGAGAGTTTACACCGGTTGAGACAATTGATTTACACCTGAATGAAAAAAAAAATTATTTTTTTTATCATAGGTACATTTACTAATTATTATCACCTATTATTTATCGAGGTTGCTTGAAGGTTTAAATACAAAATTATTATAATGTTAATAAATACGAGGTCTGTATATATTGGTACGTATAATTTGTATCTATTATTATATACATATTACATAGTATTTCGTTTAGGAAATCCGTCGTATTAAGTCCGAATTATGCCCACCAAAGCAATGTTACTCTAAATCGAAAATCAGTTAAGCTGCAGGAGACTTAATTAAAAAATAAAAACAGTGTTTTATTTGTTTACGACATTTTATACCTCTGCGCGTCTGTGCTTGTATATATACATTCCAGTGATATTTTCCCGTTCGCGTTTTTTTTTTTAATAAGCGTTCGGTAATTGCGTCGAGTTATTTTTATTTCTATACGACGGTAAATTTAAAAAAAAAAAAAAAATAAAATAAAATATGCTAACGTCCTTACAATGGGTAAAAAGGAATAGCTGCTGATATTGACAAGAATATCTCAAGGTCGGACACTGCAGCCGTGAAGAGTGGACTTTATTCTCGGGGGGGCTCGCACCGTTTTCTTTATTATATAATATATAGGCACGACTATACGAGACGGAGGGTTCGCTTGAGCTACGGTGCCGGCGATCCTATATTATGGTAAAGAATTTTTTTCCCTCCAGAAAACCTTAGAAAATGCGGAACACACCGTATCCAGCGCCAATTATAAGTCTCGAGACTAATAATCAGAGCGGTTATATAATGAAGGTATATGAAATATTTGAGATTGATCAATAACCGAGGAGAAAAAAAACAACAATAGTTATAATAAATAATAATAATAATAAAATACCTGCAGATACACAGATAAGTCACGGAGCGATTTTTTTGTCGTTTCGGTTTTGTTCACGTCGACTTGCACTCGTCGTCGAGCTAACGATGTCTACTGATTTCGTCGCATATCCGCAAGCCGGTCCCAAATCTTAGTGACGGGTTGCACGGAACTCCAACGTAATGTGTCCCCAGAAAAGTCTTAACCATCGTAGTTTGATTTCCAGTCACATCGCCGGTTAGATGTAACATTATTATATCGAGTACACCTATATTATAAGTCCTCCGTGATTTCAAAAAATTCTTTCTTAGCGGACTCCTACGTCGTAACATAACGCTATCTGCGTGCCGAATTTAATGATCTGATGAGATTTTATGTTGTGATCGACTCATATATTTTAATTGTAAAACACGTTCGTAACCATTTTCGATATTACAATATTCTAGTTTATCGAGATTCGCACATCGGTGTATAAATACGATAATTATTAGACATGATAATCTTATGCGATTGTATCGTCAAAACTAATTAATATAAACTATTAAGTTTTTAAATTTTTGTACGCACTATAATATGCGCATCTGTTGACACCGTAAAACACACATACTAAACGTACTTGGGCGCCTATATAGTGAGCAATGTATAATCTATCCGTACGTTCTATAATTATTATGATTATATACATTGTATATATGACGGCCGACAACGACGATGATATTTTCTCACTGGGCGCGGAACTTCCAATACTTTGTCACGGACTGAAACATAAATGTTATATTATTATTGTACGTTCGTACCTAAATTTTCTATAAATAATATAAAAATAAAATGGTTATAATAACCTCAGCACAAACGAGCACGTATATAAATACGCCAAGTCTTCGTATACATTTTGCAGAATATATAATGCGTGATGTACACGGTAGTATGTTTTAATATCCTCGAACGACGTATGCATTTCACGCCGGAAACGTTCTATTTATGCTAATCGAACGACGTGGAAAAAGAAATGTTACGGTTTTTTTTCAGCAGACGGCGGCGGCGGCGGCGGTAGAGACTCGTAATATGATATACATAGTATATAGGTGTTCTAATAATATTATTATTTTATATTCGGCGACTCGACTATATTCGACCCGACCCGCGAACGAGACCGGGGTGACGGTGTGGGTTATACCTATATGATACGCACCGAAGCCGACGGAGTGGTCTTTTACGATGATAATTCGTGTTGAATTATACCTGTTGCGGCGTGTTATGACGTATCTAGGTACTGGTTATACGCCGACCGTTGAGCGATGGGTTTCTAGCGGCGGACGGAGGCGCGCACATCACGAATTTCCGTGCCGATCAGAAAATTAGCGGAAAGCCATAACACCGTCGTCAGCACACGCCTTTTGACGTGCGGATGATAGCTACGGCATCCGACGACCGACACCATGCGCATATTATATATAAATTATTTCAACAGCTGCAGCCGACGCCGTGATAATTAAATTGTCCACGCACTTTCCTGTGCACAAGACTAATACACGTCGAGTGGAATGTGCGGCGTCCGGGCGCATTAAATAATTTTGGCCCGCGGGGCCGCGCGACCGCGACACGCGTAGAAAGCTGACCCTGGTCTAGAAGAAATCGAGAGCAGTTGTTCAGCGCACGGGCACGGCCAAGGCAAACTTTTTCCCCCTCCCTCCGACCATCACTTTCCGCCGTCCGCACAACATTGTCATACCCCATACGACCTATACATAAATCGTATCATCGAGATTGGCGCCGTTGCACGAGACGCGTTATACCTTGTGTGCACGCGAAAGATATTCACCGTCGTCATGATTAACGATTTCAGTGTTCTCATTGGATATTGCACCACGGATGTGTGGTAGTGGTCGAGCTAACTCTTGATGCCGTACAACGAACGAATGCGCGAACTTGTACGGACCTAGAGCCCCGACTGACGACTGCGTATGTGCGATCAATTCGGATCGGGTCGTCAGTCGTTCGCGCACGCGCAGTGATAACCGAGGCATGCGGAAGACGTTTACCGTATATTATAATATGGTTCATGGCTTCAGGTCAGCCCAACCTCAGTGCGGTGTCACACACGGTCGTAAGTCTACGACTGTGTATATACCTGCATAATAGGCATGGGTATACCTACCTATCTACCAGATACCGCGCGCCGTTCGATAAGACGTATGACTCATCGACCCCCGCGCAATATCGTATACAAAAACACGGGTATAATTATTAATAATTTGAAATTATGCACGTTACGTATGATATTGTTGTTGTGGCGTTGAACGTCGCGGCGCCTGCGAATCACACGCGTTTCGCCATGGTGTGATGTCGGGACAAGAGAACTAGACGAGAAGATTATAGAAGGAGCAGGGGGACATCTCGCGCGGTCGATTCGTCCCGCTGCCCCCCCGCCGCCCGTCCCTCGCAGTGTGTGAATAGAAAAAGACGCGACGAATGCGTTGAAAAACTCGACGACGACGACGAAGATAATATTGTTATTATAGTGCCCGAACGTAATCGACCTCAAAGCGGAACACCTCGGCCGATGGTAACGACCAGTGTTGTTGTTATTACCGCACTCGTGTACACATTAACATTATAGTATGCGCGTACGTTTCACCTACACATGTGGGTGTGTGTGGGTGCGTGTGTGCAAAATCGGTTCACGTACTGCTATAATATTATATTGTAATGATGTGAGACGGACACAATATGCACACCCCAGAAAACCGCCGGTCGTTTTTCCCGTAGATACACGACGATGATATTATAGTAACTATGTTTTTTATGTAATACATTATATTCCATAGTATTGTACACTTTGCTCGGACGTCGTGTGTGTGATAATATAATATTATGTCACCTGTGCCTGTTGTAATGACGCGATATGGTACGGAATAGGCGTCGCCAGGAATGATATTATAGTCGACGTCGCGTACTTATACTGCATTACAGCGACAAAGAAGAAAACGATTATTATTGTTTTTTACCCAGGTACTATAATAATATTATACGGTGACACGCGCTTTTCGGAGAGGACTGTACATTATAATATTATGGATGGATTCATGGACGAATCCCCGTAATACATTTCCCCGTTAGACATTTCCCCGTTACGCTTTCCCCGTCCAATATTTCCCCGTCCAGCGATTTTCCCCGTTAGACATTTCTTCGTCAAAAGAAGGATATACGGGGTGATTTTTTTATCAAACAACACTCATTATTTCCAAAAGTATTCATTTTTTTGAAAATATTTTTTACGTAGTTTCAAATTGTTAAAAAAACAACATTTTTATAAAAAAATTATATTTTTAAATATTTTTTATCCTTATAATTTCAAAAAAATGAATACTTTTGGAAATAATGAGTATTGTTTGATAAAAAAATCACCCTGTATATATAAGATATAACAAATAAAGATAGTATAATGTTTATATAGCTTATATTGCACCTTGTACGGACAAATTAACTTAGATATATATTTATTATTATAGGTTTATCAATATAAATTACCTATAAAGATTTAGGTACGTTATCGATGTACGATATACATACTAAATAAAACGGATCCGGTATGCATTAGTAAAACTAACAAATTGAAATGGTTTAACAGTGTCTCGATAACCGTCGCGAAGTTATATTATTTTTGTTAAATGCCGTCACATTCGTAATACGTACATTAGATTTTTTCAATTACCTATTTTTTTTACTATTTTAAATGACTTACGTAAAAAGTACCAAAGGAAAAATTTATTAGTATATGCGGAATATATTTTTGAAAAGGACTATACGAAAATGAAAAAACATATTGGAAATGCATCAAATATAATATGTACAAGTGTCGTGGACGGGCACATACAGTAAATGATGAAGTTGTTCTGCACAAAAACACTCACAACCACACACCAAACATAACAGAAATTAGTACTAAAACTATTATTAACGAGTTGAAAGAGACAGCATCCAGTCAAGTAACTTCAACTCCTCATCAAATAGTTACTAATACTATATCTACTATATCATCTCAAGCATTTCTGGCGCTTTACCTTCAGTAGCCACAATGAAAAAAACGGTACAAAGACTAAGGCGTTGTAAAAATGCACCTGTAAATCCGTCAACGTTATCAGAAATAAATATTATTGACCCGTATACATTCACATTAAACAAAAAACCCTTCCTCCTCTATGATAGTGGTTCTGATGATGTTAATCGAATGAGCACTCGCTGTCGCGTTTCAAGCAAACGCAATATAATACCTCAAGAGGACGCTACCGTCTGTCGTTCTCCGTCTTCGTCCGACGGTGTCTTATACGCGCGTACGACACGATGGACAACATTATTGTCGTTGACCAGTTTGCTATAGGTAAATAGTGTGCTGTTGCAATTTTTGACATCGGAGTGAATAACAATCGATCTGTCGGCAGACATTCTGGTGAGATCTGCGCTCAAGCGTCGGCGATTTTTTTTAGATATTTCAATATTTTAAAGACAGTTATTATTGGGTTGTGTGAAACATCTCCAGTCGATATCGCTCGTGTCTCGCTTGAAAATGTCCAGCGAACCGCCCGCCGTTTTTCCCGCAGACACGACGTTACGACGATAATATAATAACAATATTTTTTTTTTCATATAAATATATAATATTTACGACCCTCATCGTGAATGCATGGTTTGTTTCTTCTGCCGGAAAAATCTATGCCTACCCATACTGCGATGTGTGCATAAATTTTCATTCGTTATTCTTTGTCATTACCCACAACTGCATTGTTCGTTTCGCCGTCGGTGGGATTGTGCGCCGGCCGTTTCACGCGGAATTAACATAATATATTATTATTATTATATCGATTGGGCGCCCGCACGAGAACCGTTCGTGTGGAATGGTCTGGTTTGTTTTTCGGCGGACAGGTCACGCGTAGGATTTGCAACTATTTAGGACCGCATGCATGACGATTGGGGGGGAGGGGGGGTACTTATAACCGCTAGTCATCGGAATGTGCGCAGATACAGCGACAGCCGTGTGATCATTGACGAAGACTTGGCGGCGTCAGAGCGGCTTAGGATTTTCAGTGTTTTTTTTTTTTTTTTATTATTATTATTATTCTTTTGCTTTCGGAGCATCGAACCGGTCCGCGTTCTAGAACGGCCGGGCAGACGGTGGCGCCCGCGCGTCCTTGGCCGGCCTCGCGGGTGCCGGATGTGCGTGGAAGCTCCGCGGGAATATCCGCAAACGATAATTTATGATAATAATTATTACATTATCATATATATTATTATATTATTATATATTTATTATACGCCATAACGTTATTATTCGGTTTCTAAATAATGTTCTTCGATAAAACGGGATTTTAGTGACATTTCGTCGAAAAAATCACGTCATCGTCAACATGGAAATTCGTTCGAAACAAAATATGTATTAATTCGATTTTAGCAGTTTTTTCTTGACATTTAATATTATATTATGTCTATGTGATGGTTATGCAACTAGTTTTGTAGTTAATACAAGTGAGTGATATTTGTGTATACATAATACAATTATATACTTGATTTTAGGCATAATATTTTATAAAGTTGCATAACACCAACAGGATTTAGATGGATTCGTGGTGAAAAACACGATGGTTATAGATAGGCACATTACATCCGATATCTAGTTCTATAAAAACGATGGTTTTCGATGTTCATACCCGACGAGTATAATATAATGTAATAATTTATGCGTCAAAACCATCGTATCAAACACATTTTTATTCGTCGACCATACAAGTTGTAGTCTACAACAGACAGTAATAATTACTGTTGCAGTAGGTATTGCATAACAACTATCCAAGTGATTATGTGATCGCCATGAGAAAGGCAGTCGATAGTGTGGTCGTGGATGATTCGTGTCATCGTTTAGCCACTGAAACAATATTTAGCTTAAGAGAACGTCGTGTCCGCATATATTGTGTTCTCTCGTTGGTTTCTTACGATGATATTTTAACTTTTGAGTGAACTATGAGCATTTTTAAATATTAATATTTTACGTATTCCGGATAGTGATAACCCACAGTAAAAATTAAAAATTAAAATATCCAAGTGCGTAGCTAGAAATTTCATCGGGGGAGGGTAACCAAGTGTATTTTTAAATTTTTCCCCGATTTGACGTTTCGTTAAACATATTAGTATATCTATTAGCTATGCACGGGTGGGGGCAATTGCACCCCCTGCCAACCCTTGCCTACGCCCCTGAAAATATCGGAAAACTCCAACGAGAGGATTCGGATGTTTTCATGTATCTTTAAGTTTGATAACAGGTCAATTCGCGCTGACCACACAAAATTGAAACTGCTGAACGCGCATTTCCGTATGTTATGCTTCAGTAGGACAGAGACATAACATGCCATAAATCGTGTCTACCTTGAAATACCTCCTATATATAGAGTGGACCGGAATGACTTCTATACAGCACACTTCATACACCGCTGCAATGTTCCTATAGTTTTGCCTTTGTGACGGAACTGACTATCTGAGACAAACGAACCTTTTTATATTAATGTGACCGCATACCTGTAAAATATTAGTGTTTAGATATATATGGCAGGAGAGTATATACGGTACTGTCCTTGATTAACGTTACCCAATAGAGTCATATACTCTGACACTCATATAGGTACGTCAAACATCAAACAACAATGATAATGTGATTGGTCATCTTTGTCATGATCGATAACAAGGTCTCGCCCATAATACGATATTCATATTATTATTATATATGTAGGTAGGTACTTAGTCACTTGTGCACGTACATAGTTTATTATATTATATTCTTAAACAATCTACTACCAAACACAAACAGTATTATATGTATATAACAATATTATGCAGTATGCGATTACTAATTACTATAATGACATATAACATATTTTTAAACACTTAATTTTGTTTACTCAGGTACCTACCTATATGCAATTCCCAAATCAATACTGCACGTATGATGGTAGAAAATATGGGTTCTAATGGTGCATAATATTATGTTTTACCTATATATAGGTACTGCAGTATTGCAGTAACCGAGTCTCAAACAACATTACCCAACGGCTAAGTGCTGACTGTAATACCTACGTAATTGTTTCATTTGAAAAGTCAACTGCTGTCGTATGGTATTTTTGAGGTTAATCAACCGACGGTTAAAAAGTTATTGAAAAAAAGTAAAAACGTGATATACACCTGTACTACATTTCGCAACTAGGACCTATTGTATACGCCAAGTAGCTATTATTTATTATGTGGATACCTACCACCTACATTTGCTTTATCGGCGCTGCAGTGTCTACGACTTTTGTTGCGAGTTCAGAAGAATAATTGTGTTTGTCGCATTAAAACCTTGTATGTTATATTATTGCGCGTGTTGTAATCTCCACCGGCCGTTTCGCTCAGACCTCTCTCGTGTACCTACCTCTGTACAATATGTAATGATAATAATATTATCGTAGGCAGTGAGAAAAATAATAATATAACAGCACCTATACCGTATAGTGAACGATACTTGCGCTCGTCGTCCACTGCATAGTATCTATATAATTCATATACTATGTCCAACTGCAACTATATACTATTATTACATTGTAATAGTGTTTATGTTGTTTTTTTTTTAACGCATATTGGTATTGTTTTTGTTACAGCCGGTAGACGTCGAGGTCTCGAAGCTAATGATCAATGAAGTAAGTGCAGACGTGACGTGACGAAAACGCGTGCAATTATTGTTTACATTAAGTATATGAGTTTTATAATAATATATCAAAACTGGCTCGGAGAACAATATAATAATATGTGGATTGCGTCCTGGGTATTATTACCTATTATGATATTCTTAAAGTCCGAATTCATGCTGTTATAATGATAATTCGTGTACGTACAGTATATGTAAGTATATACCACACATACTAGTTTGGCATACTTACACCAGATTTTCAACCTATATATTATGATGTTGTATACGCGTGCACCGGAGTTATGAAATCTATATAATAGGCTATACAGTGAAACTCCAATATATAACGAACTTCCAATCAACAGAATTTTCTGTTTAACGAAATATTTTTGAGGTCTAAACCAAATTAGGACCATATTTATTTAATTCTATTTTACGAAATTCTCTACTGTACGGATTTTTTTTTTGGTGCCCACGAGGCTTCGTAATATGGCGAAGCTTCGCTGTACTGTTATGCTGCAGGACATTATATATATTATGCGGTGACGTAGCCAGGATTTTGCTTGCTAGAGGGGGGGAATGCTTTGTTATAGAGGTGAGGCTTAACTATAGGATCCCTCATGAGTTTGGTACTAATATTACACACATTTGGGAAGGGATCGATATACTTATACCCTGGTCGTAAACGGGTTAACGAAAATAATACGTCGCACCGCATATATTATAAGCCGGTCAGTTATGATGTTAATTTAACACTGCGGTATGCCTACTTATAAACGCCCTCTCCCCCCCCCCCCTGTCCCATAAATGTGTTTAGGCCATTCAACAATTCGTCTTGTTACGCGTATACTGCACATAACAATATAATAATATCAATATTATTATAAAGTACGCATTAATAGCGACAGCCGACCTGTGGCCACTCTCCGGTATAATATTGTGTACTAATTTATAGTTTCGCAACGATTTTCGTGTTCACGCGACAAATGCACTATAGGCGCATTGCCGCGGAGACTTTTGGCCTTCGGCAAGCGGCAACGATTCTCTTGTATGGAGTGGTGGTGGTGGTTATAAGAGACCTCGGAGATGGCGATTCTTCGTTAAAAAACTAAAAGGGAAAACATTGGACGGAAACTTGGTCGTCGATAATCGCTTTGCAGTGCATAGATAGAGATGGAAAAATATAAACCGTCTCCGATGATAGTCGCGACGGGTAGTACATAGAGGTAATATCAGCGAAAAAAAGATGTCTCCGGTCTGTAATCCTGCTGTAAATAAAAATAATTATATATATATATAAGCGAGCCCGTCGCATGTAAAATAGTAAAATAATATTATATACTTATAGGTAGTAGGTATAATATACGGTGTATATATTATTATAATATACTGCACGGTTTGCGGACAAAATCGCTGTAACGGATGACCTTAAACAATTTAAACGCGCGCGCGCGCGTATTTCAGTGCTGCGGGTTTGTTTTTTTCCTTTCTTCTGTTCCCAAGTCCACCGTCGTTATTTTAGTCTAATCCGAATTGTTTTTTTTTATCATTATTATTATTATTATTATTGTTGTTGCTCGCCAGAGCGAGGTGCTTGACCGAAAACGTATGCGCACACACACACACATTTCACACGGCACACGTAGGTATATTATAAGCGACGACGAACGGCTCGTCCTCAATTATCCGCGTGTAAACGACGATGACGACAATATAATATGTTTGTTGTCCGACGACCACGTCGGATGTCAATACAGCTCAGCGATGTGCTATTATACGGCTTTACGACGATAATATTATAATTACCCTATACGCGCATCATATGCCATTGGTCGACCGTACGTATAATAACAATAATAATGATATTATACCGTTTGATGAAAAATAATATATTCATCGCGCGCAGACGCTGTCATAATAATTTTACAATTCGTCGCCGCCGAAATCGCGTGGGCGGCCAACGAGGACGTTCAGCGTTTCTTTTATACAGATTACCGCATTTTATATGCCCCTTTGTTTTAATTCGTCGTGTGACCAATGCATTTTCAGCCAATAACCAAACAAAAGAACGTATTTACGTTGTGATTACCTAAACATATTGTAACTTTAAAGTATTTTTTTTTTTAGAATAAAAAAAACCGATCAATTAAGTACAGTGTAAATACTTTGATATATAAATTAAAACATGTAAAATACTCATTTTGATTAATATTCATACATTACTACTTAAGTCGTTTTTGGATTGTTATTTTAGTGGACTTATTGTGCGACAATAAATATTAATCACCCAGCTCTAATTTTTATCAATAATAATAATATAATGTACGCATTCAATTCTCCATTGCCCTGTGAACAATAAGTAAGTACATATTGACACGACGAGAGTATTTTTCTAGTCACACGCTCCGAACGTAACTCCTTCAATTTTTTTTTTTGTATTCGCCATTAGATGATTGTATTATTGTATCTACGGTTTTGTTGCGATGTCAATCGTCATTGTTTTCGCCGAAAAAAACGTCCCATCGATCGCTGCTGGTTCCGTTTAAATGCTAGCAAAAATAATACATAATATTATTTTAAATTACAATATGTATATTATTGTATATTACTTAAATACAACAGAAACGTGTAGGACGAGTTCGTAGTGGTAGTTCGGTTAGTCTGTTATCCATCGGCGATGTCATGAAAAATAGCATACGTTCACAAAACCCTAGAAGCATTTTCCAATATTGCTGAGATTTCGAGGAAGTCCCTTCTAACCTCCCCTGGGCTACGCCACTGATGTCATAATATATTAGACGAGCTGATCATTATCGGCGGTAACGTCATTAAATTTACGATTCGTGTACATCACAACCGCGGTTAGGTCTACTCGTATAGGTAACCGTGATTATAACCTACACGCGGGTCATCGTTCCGAATAGACCGAATTTTCGCTGTCGCCCTCGCCACTGAAGCTTCGATTCGCGACGGTGATCGCAGAGTCCTGATGACCTGGTGCGGCGAATAGCGTTTGCCGTGGAAACGTTGGGTCGTGATCTTCTGCTGCTGCTGCTTCTGTGGTCGTTTCTCTTACTCTTCTTCCGCGTCCATAATACTATAATATAATACTCAGACGTACAATCTATACGTATGATATTGTATAGTATTACTCTTAGAGCCGGCGGCCATTTCCACGTGTACGTACACCATCTCCATGTACACGTTCCGTCGTGCGTTTAAGACACGCGAAGTTTTGTTTCGTGCGAGAAACAAGAATAATAATCGGTTACACATTATAATGTCGTCGAATTTTTTTACGGCCTTCTGGAAGAACGTTTATCGTACATTCCGTCTGCTATATTTATCATTATTAGGTACCTAAGTATACTTACTTTAATAGTATGACTCTTGCTCGGTAAAACTTGCACGGCAAATTTCCCTAGTTTGTGAGATTGAGATTATTTGCAAACATAATAATTTGACTTTGTTGAAAACAAAAATTACGGATAAAAAAAAATAATGAAACATTAATACATTTTATGAACAACTTAAGATACATGACGTGATTGGCAATTTTGATTTTAATAAATAATAAATTATGTTATTTTTGAAAAACAAAAAATCCTACTCGACATCAGTCCTTTCTCACCAAGCCACAGGCGTATGTTGTTGCTGTGATCGGTCCATCATCGCGGGGCAATCGAGTGGAAACGCTAAACGGTGTAATATTATATTGACTGCAGTCGTTTGTTATCTGTTTATCATAACAGCTGATAACGGGTATACACATAACACCTTTATATTATATTACCTTCCGTGAAGTGATGACAATTACGCCTCGTACAGATCGAGTCTTACGGACCGCTAATAAAATTATTGTGCTATAAAAACGTGTTTTTTTCCTATAAATTTAACGCAAATTATTTTTACGCACAATTCTGGCGTTATGCGTATCAAGATGCAATTTATTACAATAAATTATCAATTTAAAAATTGTGTACCAGCTGCAGTGTTCACTGTACACAGCACAGAGCCGCCGAGTATAATATAATACACACGTGCGAGATATTTTTGGAGCAGAAAAACAATCCGTCGAAACGGCGATGCATAACAATAAATTGTGATAGAATATCGTATCCATATAATCTATGCTATTATATCATCATTATGTTACTTAGATTTGATTAACGACTATATAAATTTGAAGACACTATCGCACAATTTGGCATCTGATTCGAAATGATTTAAAATCGGTCGGGTAACACTTCGGTTCATCTCATTTAAATCTACAATCGAAAACGAACGGGAATCAACATCTCCTATAGATGTCTCAAAGTAGGAGCCGTTAGTGTCCATTGTCCGCGGATTTACAATACAGCTGAATATCATATATACCGCTCGTGTGCTCGTGTCGACACTGATTTAAAAATGTACAAGTTAATTGTTTAAAGAAATGTAGATAGATGGTATATTATAATGACGTATTTCATTGTTGTAAACACTATAAATTACCGACGGTATAGTTACACCACCTTACACCTGGAAAAAACCAATTAAATATCTGAAATGCATAGTATACACCGTTCTATTTACTACATAATATCATCAATTATCAATATAATATATATTTTTTAATAAAAACGCATGTTCGTTATAATAATATTATATACCTGCACATTACACAGGTACTATGTGCCTAGAAAGTTTGTAAACGTTCTGCGCTGCATACTGACGAGCATGCTGCAGTAATAATGAACCTATATTTCAACTTTCTAGACACACTATACAATATAATGTACATATACGCATTATACATACAGGACATTCCTGTAGAGTTAAAATCCATTCGTTTAGAATGAACATAAAAATTCAACTGCAGTTTAACAACGCGTATAATTTATATAGCTCTGTAAACTGATACCTAGTCAATAATAATTAAGTGCATAACAAACTTTAAAATAAAACTGTGTGCCTATTTTAAATTGGTAGACTATATTATTATGTTTCAACAGCATATTAGTATCGAAATTGGTAATCGATATAGTAATAATTAGTATTACGATCAATCATGATGTATAAAATAAAATATTGTTTTGAAATGGTTTCAATATAATATAATAATATAATCAAATATGTTGTTCTAGCCATACTTAAAATAATAAATTGTATTTTACATATTTTTACGCGACTGTACTGCTATTGTTAGCTAGAAAACGGATGTCGAGAGACGCTTTGCATTTCCAACGGATAAACGATAAACCGATGCCAAAAACCATTTAATTCAGATTCTAGCATAGACAACAATATTGTCCCGGACGTCTATACATTTGTGTGTGTTGCCGAGGTGTCCGCATTGCAGTGTGGCCTTTGGCATACAATCGAACAACATTTATAGAAAATTACATTTGCATCGGATGGACGGCACAACGAACAATGTACGTCACAGTATTGTGGAGGTGAAAAATGTGCTGCAGCCGCGTCCACGAATCGTGTCTCACTGCACGGCAGTCCGTGTCGCGTAAACATATTTTTTAACTCGGAATTTTTTCTTTTTTTTGTGACTATCCTTCGCGGACAAAAAGTGTTCCGACGCGATCTGAGACGCGCTCGGAAACGTTTCTCAAAACAAATAATCTGGACGGATATATACATATAGGTATGCCTAATGTATGGCTGCGGTTTAAGGAGGCAACAAACCTAACGCACACGTGACGCGTAAATTATTATGACGACGGTCACGGACTGGGAGACGTGTCGTTGACGGGGTTCAATATTTTTATCTCCCCCGTACACGTAAGAGTTTACCATCGCGCCGCGTGTGGACGCTGAAAGTCGGGTTAAATTGCGTTTTCGAGAAAGGAAAAAAAAAAGGAAATAGGTTATGCCTAATATAATAATACAATCTATTTCAAAGGTCACGTCACCGTCCCGGCAGACCTTTCAACACGCGCGGTCTGCAGCTGATCACGTCGACGTCACAACGATATAATATTATAATGTATATATACCTATATTATAATATTCACTGCTGGCCGCGTTTCTCCTTTCTGCCACGGGTGGTAAAAACGCGAAATCGCCACAACCGTGTCTACTGCACTCTACAACACGTCGACACAACAACGGTTTGCGTAATAAAATCGAGTTGTCCGGTCACTTTTTTTTTGAGGGGGGGGAGGGCGCTCGGCTGATTACAAGGTCCTCCGTGTTCGACCATAATAGTACCTAGTATATATTATATCGTAATATGGTTTTTTTTTTGGTTTTTAATTGTTCTTAAACAGGGTTAGGGTTGGGGTTGACGAGGATTCGTCACTAAAATTCCGGGTGGTCATTCCATTCGCGGGAACTTATAGTGACGCCGCGCCGGCCGATGCTTGACCTCAGAACACGTTAGTGGACGAGGCCGACCGCCGAGTCACACCAGGCCACATATAGGTATTATAGTTTTGTAACATAAGTTGTCGCCTTTAAGGGTTTAAGGTTAATCAGGCCCCCGCTACTAAAAAAACAAATCTCACCACGATCACGTCTCCACTGATATTTGCACGTAGCGTACGACTAAATAATATTATAAAATACGTATTGCACACCACACCACACGTCTGAGCCGACTAAAAAAATAGTGTTATTATTATTATTATTATTCTACCGGGAAACGGTTTTAGTTTCGTGTGCGTGTTGAGTAACGACACGGCGATTATACGTATTATTATTATTAATCATTATTATTAATTCTATTATATATGGCACGGCGAAGACGCGTTTGATTTTGAGGTTTACGCGTCCCGTTGCTTTTTGCCACGGACTAGCAATGTAATAATAATAATAATAATATACAGTAATAATACACATCGCGCGAGGATAATATACAATGAACGCGTATTATATAGGTACGAGTTTTCTCTCCGGCGCGACGCCCGCCGAGTTTTGCATAACGTCGTTATTACGCGAAGTTTGTGAAATAATACGCTTTTATTTAGATATTTCGGTAATATTATTTGGTCTTACACCAAAAACGGGTCGGACGAGTGACAAAAAAAAATAAAAAAAAATAGCTAACCAAACGTCATAATATATTATATAGGTACGACTAATACAGTTAGGTTTTTTAGCGGAAAAGAAAAATCCGGTCCGTGACATTAAACGCGCGTAGGTGCCTACAACCGCAGTAGGTATATATAATAATATTATAACCGCATATGCGTTTAAAGGTTGTCGGATGAAAGTGATGTTCCTCTCGGATTCACAACAAATAACAATGACCAACTGCAAGACCATCTGACCTAATTGCAGCGTATGACTCGTCGTACTCGCAAAAAATACAATAATAAATCATACATATAATAAATGGTATGGGTGTGTGACATGTGTGTGTGTGTGTTTGTATATGTTATGTGCTTCTCTGTTATGTATACTTACCCTTTTTGAAATGTGTGAATCATACTGATAAACATCGAAATCATTTTTCCCCACCGAGTGAAAAACCACATACATATATGTGTATATAGTGTCAAATGTGTCATTAACACGCATTTCAATGTTTTCCCGAAATAATGAAAAAAAAAAAAATCGCTTTTCTAGTTCAAGGCACTCGTTGAACCGAGTGAGTGCATTTATTTAATATGAACGTGTATGGCTTTAAATATTAAAATATGAATATTCGTATAAAAGAAATGGAAAAAACGTAAGCGTAAAAAATTGAACAAACGATTGTTTAAAAAAACAAAAATGTTTTCGTTTTGTAGATGATATTATACAAATAAAATATCATTAATTGGAACGCATGACCATTTCATTACGTTTAGACGACCTATAATACTTTTTTTTTTAATGAAAGCAGTTTCATACCACTATAACTCTTAATAAAGGTCACATATCAATATTATGTGAACATTATGAACTTACAGTGTGTATAAGAACCAAATCAATAAACAACTATTACCTATATTATATTTTGTCCCAATAAACATCATGACTTACCTATGTATTATGATAATAATGCCTTAATTAATTTTCAATGGAATACACTTCGATTAACGATATCGACAAAAATAACGGCTGCACCCGAGTTGGGCCCAGTCGAGTCTATGATCTATTTTTGAACACATGTATGGTTAAAAATGTTTTTTTGCCAATAAAAATATAAATTTATTTTTACATACAATTTTTGACAACACAAAAGTGATTTTTTAAATCGTATTTTATATATATTTTTAATATTAGATTTTTAACATAATTATTATTTTTTCGTTTGCGTTGTACTTATATTAAATTTTGAAAGATTCTAATGGTCCATATTTTTGTTGGGTAAAAAACATATTTAACCACATCTATAGTTAAAAATATGTCATGGACAACCCTAGGTCTGTTAAAATAAGCAGGACAATGTTAGAGTTACCTACCAAAAAAAAATCTGGGACCCGAGCCGTGTCCCAGTAATTAAAGTGTTTGGGACCCAGCTCGGTTGTTAACATAGTTATTTTGAAACCGATAATTAAGCGATGTGTGTGTGCTTAAAAATAAATTAACTTTATAGGATTAACAGCGTCTTAATAGATACTATTACACTATCTCCGTAAACCGTGTAGTTAACCCCGGTTACCAAAGTATACAAATAATAGTTGAAAATGTGCAACTATCTGACCATGGATTAGGTGGTTATTTAAATGTGGTTATTAATGACTAGTGAAATCGTTTTACCCGAACAATATTGTTTAATTTGGTGAATTATAAGAACATTCTGAACACGGACCACGCGGTTACACGGATTACGGTGACGGTGTAAAAGTAACTTTATAAATTTAAATGTCAACCACTTACCAGTTACCAGTAATCACTGTAGTTGGTACTTGATTGCAGAATGATGATTAGCCGATATATATTTATTTAAGATAATCGTAAAGTCCGTTGATCCGTGAAAACATTGATTAAAGTACATATAATTATTCGTTCCAGTCGAAATATGTTAACGCATTGTTTAGATGATTTAATTTATTCCGATTGGAGTTTTTTTTCCGGCAGTGGGTTTTTGAAGAATTCTGTTTATATTAGTCATCAAATTACCTTCGAAATATTTGCGGTGTTGGGGACGTTGGGGTGACTAATTTGAATACGGAGTACGGTTTTTAAACGAATATCATTACCCACGGGTTTTTTTTCTAGGTTATATCCTACACTTGTACAGTACGTTAAACTTTATGATATTAGATATTCGAAATAAACACTATAATACTCGATTATTTTATCTATACAAATGAGTTCATAATTTATTGACATAGTCGTATGATAAAAATATATCAAAACTATAAGATTACCTCATAATCTATTATTATAACACGTTTAAAGTAAATTGAAAATCATTGTCTATAAAAAGTAATTAGAATTGGATTGGAAAAAAAATATGTAACACGACCTAAATGTGTGACCTAAAATGGGTTATATTATAATAATAATATAATAAAGCACCTCAAAACGTTTTGGAAGTGTTTGAAGAAAACTCATTTTTATACAAAGGACATTCAAATCAACTAACATTTAAAATTTAACATGCATAACTAAACTTTATACTGGTACTTCATTATATATATATATATATATAAATAGGTACCAACCTTTTTATATTATAGGAACATAATATTTTATATGGGTACTTGTGGCATAGGAATATCATACAAATAAACTATTTTAATTTTATTTTATTCAATAGAATAATAGCCGATCAACAAAGTAAAATAGTGGGAATATGGGGGGAGGGGGGAGAAAGTCGTGACTTCCCAAGTGGCGTCTGGCGTATGGCGTATTGCAATTATTTGGCACTGTGATCGTGCGCAATGCATTTTCCGTCATTCCGACTTAACGGTACACTTGTTAAAAAAATTAGATGGATAACCTCTGTAGACTGAGGTGAATAGAAAACAATTCTCGTGCAAGTAGATACAGCATATTCCAGATACGAATATCCAATTAATTTATTAACTTTCAGCAAAGCTTAGACACCCAATGTATTATATTAGCTATAACATTCGTTATACGAATATACTGATATTTCGTTAGATTTTAATTGTAAACAAAATAAACTCTCACCGTTACGTGGTTGTCTTGCGCATGTTAATATTGGAAGATATTTATGATTACTAAAATCCATTTTTTGCAGGTTGTTTTTTTTTACATATCAACAAACAAGCAATGGTTCAAATTAATGATATCATACAATTATTTTAGTACTGTAACTATAATTTCGATTTTGGTATTGGAGACGCGTTTGATTGTACTCAGGGGTGGGAATTCCGTGCCAAATAAAAAATGAAAATAGTTTAAGAATTTCGATTGGAAATTGGGCAAGAAAAATGGTAATTTGAATACAACCCGGCCCGTGAGTCATTTTAAGACCTCCCATTGTTAAGTTGAATTGTCTTTGGTACAGTATATACCTCAGTGGATGATTCGAGCAAATAGACTAAAAGAACCGAATATCGTTTACACGTCATATTAATAAGCAAACCAACTGAGAGAAACGCAAAAACGGAGCGGATACACTTGTCGATATAGGGAAGTTCTGAAAGGAAAATTTTAAACATTTTTTTTTTTCGTTGTGTGTGAGGACTATTATAATTATAATATATTATTTGCTGGTATAGCGGACACGCGATTCCTGGTTCAAACTCTTTACCCTTTTAACCCCTACGTGTCAGCTATAATGGTGTGAAAAAAAAAGATGAACCCGTAAAGAGAAATCTGTTCAAACAAGGCGGCGCCGTCTAAATGGATAGACAACCTAACTCGGACGAGATCAGAATATAATTCAATGCAAATGACATGGCACAGAGGCGGACAATCGAAAGAAATGTTAACCGGCCCCCTCGTGCAATGTACGCATGTGCTATTTAGCGGAATCGATATTATATTATAATATATTGTTATTTCGATCGGGATTTATACTGGTCGCATTCGATCTACACATGGCACATGACATTATTATTATTATAATATACCGAGCATAATATAATAATATATCATTATTGTGATGTGTATCACTATTTCGGGAGAAATATTCGGTACGTGGGCTTAATATAATATCGTTGTACACTATATATATATACGACGATCGGTATAATTCGATCGTTAAAACATTATATATGTATCGACGACAGACCGACATTCTAATCTCTAGGTCACGCGTAAAATAAAATAATAATAAAAACAGTATAGGCGATAAAAAAAACGACTTTGTGCACGAAAAAAATCCAATTTGGCCGTACAATATGACACAACCGATATCGGCAACCTATTCGTAAGGCATGCGGATATATTATTATATCGATATCATCGACGATACATGGGATTCGAGTACTGCGAGCGCGCGCACTACTCGATCGCCTCCCATCGATATAGTTTTTTTTCTCTCTAAATAACGAACATGGGTAGGCGTATGTAAAATTTTTTAATCGCCACGTCTTCCCGGACATTCCCGTTTATTATTCGAAAACGCGTCTCATAAGCAATGCGCTCATGGCACGCGGTTCGGTTCGGCGTAGTAACGCCTGGCTGGACCGAAACGAGTGACTCGCGACGGACGACGGTCAAACGCGACGCCCACGACAACTGCAGTGTCGGATCGGTGTGGTAACTGCAGCCGGTAGCCATAACCGTATGCATTGTGATATGTTTTAAGACACCAAACCAGGTCCTCGGTTCCACTGGGACGTGATTCACGATGTCGTACAAAACGTAATATATCATACCGGCCGTCTGCACGTGGACGTTCCGGAAACGATTGTTATTACCATCGGATTTTGGTGTCACGCGCGCGCGAACGCGCTTCGGAGATTCGCCTTCCCCTCTCTTCCCCCCCCCCCCCCCGTAACCGGAAAACGATAAAACACTATATACTTACACGTCTTCCGCAATCTGGTATTTATGTAAATGTCGTGTGTTTCAGGTTCGGTAATGGTGTACAAGACGTCGTGGCTAGCGAGCAGTTTAGATTATGCTGACAAGACGCAACTGGCTACTGCGACTGAGCGTCGTTTTGAATGTAGCCGTATTGTTCTATTTCGGGTCCTACTTGACCATCGGGTATGTAAAACGGTGACGACGACGACGACGAAGATTCTCTACGTTGTCGTCCTATACCTCATTACCATACTGATTCCATTGATTCGATTAACGCGTTGATCGTATAGAGTGTATTATAATAATAAATAATATTATTATACCACGGATTATACGAAACCAGACGGTGCACTTCTGAATTCGCCGAAAACTAAAACCTACCTCAATGCAGTATGATTACATGTGAAAAAATAATTATTGTACTATATAGTTATTGTATCAAATAATATGACGATACCTATCAGTGATGCATAGTTAGAAATCAATAAATTCTCATAAAAACTCTTTTTCTCTATTAGTGGCGGTACTGCTGATTCGGGGCAGGTTTTATTTTTTTTTTTACATTTTTGAGAATTACTCGGGCCAAACAGGGAGTGCAACGTCTGGTTCAATATAATCTATGATTATACTCTTCGACTAACACGTTTGTCGTTGTGTAGTATTGTATAATGTACGACAACAGTCGTGTAATGTTTCGTGACGGTTTTGTTTTTATAGAAATGGAAACTCAGAAATCGTGGAGGAGGTGCAGATGTCCGGAAGGAACTTGGCCTCCATCGCCGAAGCCTCTCAAAACGGGGAAAAAGAAACGGCGGCGTATTACTACCAGAGCGCGTCCGGCGGATCGGCCAACTATCCTGAGCTAGCGCTTTTGGCCAGCATACAGCCAATCGCTGGACAACCACAGCAACAACAACAGGGTTCATCTGTCCAAACACCGGTCCAAGGTACGCCAAGAACAAAAAACCCATAGCACGCCACACGATATTTTTCCTCTGCAAATCAATAAATCATAGTTATGTTTTTGTCGATAAGCAACCACGACAACGAAAACCCTGCGAAAAATTGATCGGAAACGTATTTTTATCGCGTATCCCCCCCCTACCCCAAAAAACGTCATTTTTATGTTAAAAGTACAATAATAAAAGTTTTCAACACCGTCGCATAAACGTATAGTGTACATTGTACAGTATCGATGTGTACATAATTTCTATATTAAGTTTGTATTTGCCCGCGAGAACCGAGAGCAACTGAACACGTCTCTATATATACCTCATTCGGTTTCGAGTGCGCCCGTCGTCTTGAATCACTTTTAATATCCACTTGAGTCGCGTCTACTTTCAGTGTATTTTATACAGCAACAACACGGTCGATATATTATTATATATAGACGCGCTATCGAACCTTCCCCGCTCATTACATCCACTTGTCGCCCCTCTGCGCCACTCCCACAAAAAAAAAAAAAATAATAAAAGGAAACAAACAAACTCGCAAACGTATGCCAAATACACCAACCTCCCACCTGACCCGACGACGACGTCGCGGTTTCCTGTAGACAGCTACATCATATTATAATACAGCTGCGTACCCCGACCACTCCCCCCCCCCACCAGCAGGTAGGTGCTCTAAAGATGTCAATATATCATTAAGATATGTTTTTTTTTTTTTTACACACAACTCAAACGAAGGCGATAAATTCATGGTAGACGATACTACGCGATTCTGGGTGGTAGACTGCAACGAGTGTCGGAGTGTGCACCGTTTTCCTTAACAATATATTATAATGTGTACGATAAATAATTCTCGATACACTTATGGCGGCTGCAACACACCCACAATATTACACTCGTATTATGTACAGGCACTCCAATCCTCTTATATATATATATTATTCACCTCGGAATTTCGTTATAAATTAGTGGATAAAAAAAATAAGCTTAAACTAAAAAAAAAAAATCCCATGCGTTTGTAGGCAACCTATAATATATGACGTTGCATTGTTATACCGCATGCTCGTACCTATGCCGCTCTCGATAACAATACGTACCATATGCGCGCGTCATTCTTCGCTTTCATTTTCTATCGTCATCTTATTATAACACACAATCGTCATCGGATGGAACAATATCGATTATTTTGCTATTATACCCCTTAGAAGACACCTATAGGTACATCAGAGAGGCGTCGGGGATGAACATTTTTTTACTCGACACGTCGCAATAAGTACCGTTATGATGTATGCTTTTTTGGCGTGCACTGTTTTCTGAAGGAGCACACGTGCGTATTTTACATCGAGCTCGAGCTTTCGTTTTTTCTTTAACTTTTTAAACTCCCGTCAACCAAATACGCATACCATTTAATATGTATATTTACGTACGCTGATATGTCCCGCAATATCGCTCGTGTCGTTCCGCACTTGTATTGCGTCGTGATCGTGTTTGGAAACAAGATTTTGGATTTTTCGCGTTTTCGGCGTGCCCTAAAACCCCGTACGGGCGCAGGTGTTTTGCGGCGCGAAAAAAATGGTATTTCGAGTTTACGTCGGCAAACCTGGGGGGGGGGGGGGGTTAAGCGCCGTACCTGCGCACGATGACGAAAACGCGACGGACGGCCATCGTACATGCAGTATAGAGTTGTCGTAATGCGCGCGATGCGAGGGGAAAATATTATCTGAAACGGCGGACGGTGTTTGTTTTATAATTGCGTTTATTGTCGAATTACCTCGTGCTAATAAAACTCGCTGCTGGCCAGAGGTCGGCCTTCGGGGATAAAAAAAAAAAAAAAACACGTTACAGCTATAATGATATGATGACCGCTCGTTGTACAGCGATAGCGCTTCTCGGTGCGCACTGTGCACGGACGCATTCACCCGCCAAGGCGACAGCCGGGGATAAGATTTATTTTGTTTTCAAAAGATTGATGCGCAAAGCCGAATAATAATTTGATTCTGAATAGGAAGCGTAATTTTTCGCAAGGTCTCGACAACGGATGACATCACTCACATGCGAGCAAAACCGAAACGACGGTGTGCATTGCAATATATATTATATAGGTACGATAAAGTCGATGAATAATACCACATATTGGTATACCTACCGTGATGGACAAGTATAGATAACCATTAACCTTACGACGGTAACAGAATACGACAATATTTTAGATCATTCGATTGATTATTATAATAATATATGGTTAGAATGCACTTACACACATAGCTATTTATCCATTGAAAACCTGTCGATATAAATTATATGTATTATTAACATCAATTTCTGATTTTTATTCCATCGATAAACCGTTATCATTTACGACACTGCAAATTGCAATAGCATTACATGTTATATCAACGGGTGTAATTATGCAGTTGGATCATATAAATAATCTATATATTATTATATCCTCCGGATTCCGGTATTCGATATAAAATTGGGTTACACTAAAATGAGTTTATTATCAATTTAAAAACCTTAAATAAACAAAATTCAGTTAAAAGACACAAACTCGTTATAATTGCATTGATAAATCATAAAATATGTACCATAAATGTTGAGTAATAAAACTGACTTACTCATTTAATCGCCAGAGCATGCCCTTAAGATTCAGCTACAAAAACTACCGATTTCTAAAGAGAAAACATAGTATAGGTATTATATTTGTGCGGTTCAATCGACACTAAATAATAATATTATTACGTTATAATGTCGTATTTAATTCGAGCTTCTGGTGTTTGACTTTTGAGTAGGGACAGCATATAAATAGCTTAACTTCAAAAGGAAAAAAAACAATTGGGTAAACTTCTCAAGGATTTCGTACGAGTGGCCAAATAATTCCCGAGAGAATTAGGTATACTTGCATCATCGCCGTCCGTCCCAGTAAACTCTCGACATTCTAAAACACTTTACATTAAAAATGGGTAAAAATATAAATGCATCCGTAGATTATCTACGGGATACAGTTATGCTAATCCACAAAATTAAGCCATTGCAGGTTCATATTTTACAGTACACATGCAATTCGCAAAATATACAATATTATTGACGCTGTAAATATTATTATACACTGCTGGAGTATTGTAACACTAATACACAAATCGTAAACATTAGATTATAATAAATAAAAAACATGTTTATAAAATCATAACTAGTTTAAACAAATTAAAACTGAACTTCAAGGCAATCCACAATCACTGTACAGTGTATCATAATATACTAAGCGGACGAGGCGATCGAAAGATATATTAATATAGGTACATTTTATATGCGTCTACTCTCGCCCGTTGCTATTTTTACCGTATTTTAGCTAATTGAAGAGAAAAAAAAAACTGCATCTCTGAAACGAAATTACTTTTTTGTACTGTCGAGCACATTATAGTGTTATCCCCGATAATGTAATCTGGATTAAATTGCTCGGCAGTCTATCATTATTTCTTAAACACATTTTACGGCGGCGTAGTAGTCTTAGGTTATATATATATATATTGTGTATGCTTATATATATTTAAATATTATAGTGTTAGTCACTGTGTGTGTGTGTTAGGTTCCTACGTCATGTACGCGTACTCCTCGATGTGGCTAATATGTATATTTAGCACGAAAATATGTGCGCACCAGCTGATTCTAACGGTGCAGTTCACCTGATTAAACCGACCGACAATAATCTTATATATCGTACTCTTATCGAACACGAAAATCACGGAAATTTTTTTGTCGTCCCGCACAATGCGTGGGAGTAAACCGAAAACTCGTCTCCGCTAAAATGCTGCTCGTCGAAACGGAATGGGGAAAAAAATGTACATCGTACCTATAATATATACTGCTCTACACGGACGCGGTGCAGTACATGATGATATATAGTGTATGATATTTATTATTTACACCCGTGCATCGCGTCGGCTGCCGCGCCGCAGGTATAATAATATCGTGTACATATACACCACCGTTTTAGCGACACAAAACTATTGCGCACACATTTTACATGATAATATATAATGCATACGTATAATATGGCTGGGAGGTACGAGAGTTGTGTGTGTGTGTGTGTGTGTGTGTGTTTACGTTTAATCAAAGTAAAACCGTCAACGAGCGTTGTTGTGTTTTCCTCGCGGGCCCCGGGGTTAGACGTAATAATATTTCCCCCTCGAATTAAAAAAACGCACAGTTTTGTCTACATAATATCGTAAACGGTATAGGTATATATATGCCGTTTTGACTGACTGCAGTTCGATGCGCGTATTGTGTGTGCCGCCCCCGTGATAATATATTATACCATTATATTTTGTACGCTGTAAATACACATCGCACAATGCCTACCGTTCCCTCCCCCGCCCCCTCCCTCGTGCGTGGACGGCGTTCGTGCGGTGCTCGAGATGATCATCGTTTAAAGGCGCACTGACAACAACAACAGAAACAGAAAAAATGCCACTGAATGCGACTCGTCACGCGGCAGTCGTCGTCAAGGGCGATTTCCCCCCCCCCCCCCATCGCAACCCACAAAACAAAATGACATTTCGCGCGTTATCTCGGCCGTGTAATCGTCGTCGTACGATATTATTATGGTACTATTATTATACCGCTGTGTATAGGTATAGTGTTTAATTACGTATACGATATGCGTGCGCGGCGCATAATAATAATATACGACATGATTATTTTTAGCTACGAGAAAATTCGTGTCGTTATTACGATTTCGTACGATTACACCTTTGGTCACATGCGCGATGGCGTATTTCTAGGAGCTATTATACCGTGTTTATGATACCATTATTACGTCGTCGGTGTTCATGGTCGGACCGAGTTGCAGCAGACTCGAAAAACGAATCGGAAAAAATGATATAACCGTCGCCGACGACATGTGGTCCGTCAAACCCCTCTCCCTCCCGTCCACCGTCCGCTCCCGTTTTGTGGATTTCGCGCGAAAGACGCACACATTCGGCCGACCGATTGCACTGCGACGACGATGGCGTTCGATCATCACAATACAGGAGCTATATTATATATGTATAGAGGAGCTCGTCAGCCGCCACGACGATGAAATCGCGCAATATGCAATAATAATAGTATAACGAGCGCATAATTAAAACGAAAACCGTGCGCGAAGGAATTCAATTGTGACGCGTGCCCTGATTTACCGATTTCCCTCGCGTCCAAAAACCACACACAACCTTCTGCCGCGCGCATTACCCCGACGATTATTATTATTGTTATTATTCATTATACTAGGCAGGCGCTATGTAAACGTCATGTACACGTTGCCACAACTTTTACTACACATTACGACCTTGTGAAAAATGTTTCGATGATAATATTATTTACATTCGATCGCTCCATCGTCCACTCGTCGAAGTCTTCGGCGACATCCGCCGTTTCTGCTGCGCGGTTGACGGTGGGACGGGGCGAGGGGTTGGACAGGGATTGCTGACGTGTAAACATAGGTTTTCGGGCTGGACACACGTTTTTTTCGTTTCCGACCGGTTTTTCTCGAGGTTTTTCGTCGTCACGGTCACTATATTATTAACGAAACCATATTTATGGTTTTCGCAGATTTTCCTCGCAGAGGAAAAATATCGAGTGGCATCCTATATTTTATTTATTTTTTTTTTAATTGTTGGTATTTTGTTCTCGTACTGACGATCCGTTTAACGGTTAACCGTTTAGCGGTGTTTTTTTGTATATTAATAGGTTCCGGACTATTCATGTATTATGATTTTCCGAGATTACAACCCGTTAACCCTCAATCAAAATCATCGAGATTTTTCTTATCGTTTCGTGAACGCGTTAATCGACAAGTGGTTGTTTAAACGATTTTTGGAAATAATAATTTAGACCGCTCATTCACCGTGAAAGTACGTGCAATTGATATCAGCTCATCAATAATTTACCTAAATAATACCGAAGACGCGACATCATAATTTGCAGACCACTCTGTGACCCGAATCTATAAAAGTATTTTTCAGTTTTATAAAATAAATTATTTTGAACCGTCTCATCGTTATTAAAGAATAAACTGTATAAGTAGTTACTTACGAAAAACTCTCTTCGTTATTCATACACAAACATATGATAAAAACAAAAACTGATATAATAATATAAACAAACATTTTTATATTAATAATTAGTGATTATTAACGGATAACATTATTATAAGTGTTCAGTACGTTTCGAATTTCTAATCAAATATGGGTTATATGGGACCTAAAAATATATGAAACGAAAAAGACTGTCCAACCATTTCTATGGAACTCTACAAGCAAAAAAAGTATGAGCTAATCTTCCTGCAACCGAAAAACTTCTAACCAACTAACTTCACACATATATAACTTTTATAAGTACTATACTAAAGAAAACTAACAACATTGTTGTTAAATACTTAAATTTAAAAAATGTACATACATAATGTACTTTTTACGCATACCTATGGCATTGAAGTGTAGAGCGCCAGAACGGCTTAACCAACAAAAATATATTATTTTAGGAAACATTTTTCAAGCTCTCCCGCTGTACTGTAATTATTAATATTTTGGTGCCAAAACAAATGTTATGTTCCCATCTGCAATTTTTTCAGTGAGTTGGACCGATTCGGTTTTAAAATATTTAAATTATAATATTAGGAGGTTGAATTATTTCTGGATCGAGCGTCGAGCAGTACTAGTGTTAAAATGGCAAGGTCATCGTTTAAGACCATCATGGTAATGGTGTCCGCCATTATATCAGCTGTGTTCATACACCCAGCCACCCAGGCCCCCCTCACATCAAATGTACTAAAGTTTTTTGCGGGCCCTATACAAAACTTCCAATAAAATACAACCCATTACAAGCGACACGGGTGTCTACATACACGATTTCTAGGCAATCAATGGTTGAAATAACAAAACGACTTGATATACATTTATATCGTAAAATATTATTTGATATAAAATAAGACGTAGGTATTCCTATCAAAATTTCAAAAATTAGAAATTAATTTCTACGGGGCCCTGTACTCTGGGTCCAACCATCCTCCCTCCTCGTGGGGGCCTTGTTCATACCTTCATATACATGCCCATACATATTATTATAATTTAAGTCGTTGTTTACAGGGACGACGTTGCGGGACGACGGTCATGTGATGCGCATCAAACCCAAGTCAGTGGTCGCTGCGGCCGAATCGTTGGACCCGGCCGACACATCGTCTGCTTCAGGCGGCGGCGGATCGGCCGCGGCCGCACCGGCGGAATCGTGGACGCCCGAGAAAAAAGACGCGCCCACCCAACAACAGCAGCAGACGTCCACCACGACGACCACCACGTCGGCCACGACCACCGCCGGCACGTCCTTCGTGGCCGCCGTGGCCATGGCGATGGCGAACTCGGCCGCTGCGGTACAACAGGTCCGGCCGCTCCGCGAGCTGCTCGGCTGTAAGGACAAGTCCAACCGCCGGCGGATCGCCCAGCGTGGCGATTATTGGGTGCTGTACAACTACGTGCCGGCCCGCCGTTGGTTCCGGTGCGACGAGTCCATCACGTACACTACGCACGCCGACTTCACGTTCCTCGACAACCTGGAACCGCTGTTGGACAGGTAAATTTACAGAGTGGTTCTATCCCGACCCCCCACGTGGTGGTTCGATGTTTTTGGTTTGTTGAGGGGAGTTTTCGACGAAAGCCGAAGGAGGTGCGCAGGTGGTGGGATGACGGTTTCCACGATGATCACGATGTGGAAACATTCTAAACGGGTGTTTATCGTTTCTTCCGCACTTACATTTTTTTTCCATTTCAACACCAAAAGATAATAAAAACGATTTTTCGATCAGACCAACGAAATCAATTTTCTTAACCCTATACATTTGTGTTAGTAGTTCCTGTACACCGTAATTATTGCAAAAAATATTTATGGGCTAATGGATTTTTGGACATCATCTATCCGTGGAACAAACGCGTGCGAAAGTTTTCACTCAGATTTTATTTCGAACTTTTATCTCGCCAACTCCGACCGCCACATAATATATTTAAAACGATAAAATTTCCTAAACTTTTTCAAACAAACACGTAGGAATTGCTTACAAAAAAAAATTAAGGGCCGCGATAAATCAGAGCCAAAACGGAGTTGTGTAAAGTAAAAAAAATATCCTCATCTCAAAAGTGCCCGCGTATAGGGGGTAACGCATACGGCATAATATGACGCTACTCACACATTCACCCGTATATGGGCCGTACATGATAACAGCAATATATTATGGATAATCACTATCGCAAACCCGATGATCCACAGGTGGCGAGGCCCGATATCGGTGGCGCTGTACACGCCGGGCAACGACTTCGTGCCCACGCTGGCCTCGATCCGGTACTTGCGGCAGTGCGGTTCGCCGCTGGTGGCCGAGTACGTCACGTTCCACATGTACTTCGGGTCGGGGCACGTACCCAAGTCGGTGCCGCACACGGACCACGACATCGACGCGCCGGTGGCCAACTGCTCGGCGCCGCCGCCGTGGACGAACGCGTCGGCCGCGTACAAGGTGCAGAAGAAGCTGCTGTACCCGGTGAACGTGGGCCGGAACGTGGCCCGCGAGTCGGCCACCACGCACTACGTGCTGCCGTCCGACATCGAGCTGTACCCCAGCCCGGGCGTCATCGAGGGGTTCATGGACCTGGTCCGGAGACAAGACCCCCCCCTCCGGCGCCCGAAGCCAATGGTGTTCCCGTTACCGATATTCGAGCTGGCGTCCCACATGAAATTGCCGGCCGACAAGAAGGAACTGGTGAGTGAAGAATATTATCGATTTGTTTAGATGGCCATCGAGCAAACCGTCCGCGGCATCGGTCGTAGACATTTTACATTGGAAATACATTTATAAACTATACGATTATTACGAGTATTGATTATTAGATACAATTTATTTGTAAGTAGGAGGAACTGGATAGGAGGAACTGGATGAGCCGCTATTGGATACGTTGTTGCGGGTTCGGGGTTGAGTTTTTCAGCTAGGCGATCGGATATTTGGAATCGTCTTCTCTCCTTGTCGTATATTCTACATTCAGTTAGAATATATTTTACTGTAAGGGACAACATGAACACATATAGGGGGGGGGGTCTTATTTCTTCATTAAATGTGTGTGTGTGAGGCGCGTGTGTAAAGGGCTAAGGCGATCGATGCAGGTCTAGTATTTTCTTGTGGCGTTGACAGGGAAGCGAATAGGTTGAACGGATTTTTTAATTTCGTTTAGCTTGGTGTGCACAGTTCATTCCATTCCATTTCACACGCCGCAGTAACGTGTCATTTTCAATTATTCTCTTCGAGTCGTTATAGGAGAAGATGAGAGCATCTGTAGATGAGTGGGCGAGTTTGGTATCGGCTTGTTCGTCGCCATCTATACCGCAATGACCAGGGATCCATATTATATTATTATTATGACTAGGTACCATTGTAGTTGTGGTTGTTGTTACCATTATAATATATACCTATCATTGTACTCGACGACGACGAGTCACCGCAACCGATACTTCTTATAACAATATTTTCAACGCCAATATCGCGTCGGTACTGACGATTTACTACCGCGATCGGCCGCCGCCGTCTTTTCATATAACTATACGCGTAACATATTATAATATATCATTATATTCATCCGAAAATCGTTTAAATCGTACAATATGTAATATGAGAAATTATTATATTTCTTTTACGCAACAGTTTACGGTTTTAAACGAGTTTTTAAATCATTGAAAGAGCTAAAAAGTATAAGTTTTCTGTTGAATGAAAACCTCGTTAAAATAACTTAACTTTTTCTTTGCATGTGCCGAACAATAAAAATACGCTCTGTTATAATATTATAGTGCGCCGGCACCGAGGGAAAAAATAATTTTACAGTGTAAACATAGTACTTTGGTGGTGTATAGCGGTACACTGCGAAAAAAAAAATTGTATATAGTCCAAACAAACATTTCAAATGGCCGAGTTTTATGATAAACAACATGTATTTAGGAGTTTAATTAAAATTTCAAGGCGACGGCTATTATTCTATTTACAATGCGCTTTGGTGATATTGAAAATGGACACACAATCGTGTGCATTGTGCATTTGCACACGAAGTAACCTTAATAATTTTTACTTACCAATTATCGCATAATATGCAAAATTACTGTGCATTATTTGCAGTTACGTCACGAGTAGCAATTATCGGGTGAAAGCTAATGCGTACTGCGGTTCAATTTTAAAATTTAAATGCAATCCACCGTGTCTTGACGAAGTTCTTTGTAACGACATGTTTTATGTTATTACTTTGATTTTCAATGTTCGGTATAACAATCTCTGTTATAGTCTGCGACTGCATTAAGCGTTCCATATAACACATACACGGTGTGGCGTTGTATAATCAGTGACCACTGATCTCCGATCACCAATCAGCGAGACACATTATGATATGAGTTCGAAAAAAAACAGTAAAATATGTAGGACGTCTACGACGATATGCGATTAATCAATATATATACATATATATCATATACAAAGCGGTTTGTCTGAAAATGAAAACGTTTTGTTTTGAAATCCGTGTGTATTTGAGTTAGGATTCCGAATAGCTGCCAAGGTATAATAATAAACATTGCACACCTATACTTGCTAACGCGAGAATTAGATTCGTGTAAATTAAAAATAACGCACAGAAGATTTTTATTATTCAAACTGCGTTCATTCCGTCTGCGTACAACTATAATACATCTGCGAGCACACATTAAATATTGCGAGGTACGGACAGTCTGCGGTAGCACTTAAATTTTAAACGCTTCTTATTTTATTTTATTTTTTTTCATAGTACATACGTAATAATAATTGAAGTGTCGAAACGGCAATGTATATATATATATATATATATATATATATATATTAGCGTATTACGTCGTACGACATTTCGATTTTGCTTGTCCGAAAAGCCATGACCAATGCCAAATCATATTATATATCTTCTGTGATTCGGGCGACGGTAGGCGTAAACATTATAATAATGGTTTTTGTCATCTTGAACGGAAAAAAATATTGATTAGGATTTTCTTCAAATGAAGTAGGTACGTCACATAGGTTATAGTGCTCGAACCATCTTGAATTCCGTGTCGTTTTTTTACTAACTATATTATATATATATCATTACTGTAGATGAGCTATTTTTAAATTTAAAACTACCTACCTACGAATAAAATATAGCAGATTTTTGTCCGTTTAGACTTTCAATTTAAAGTGCCAATATTTCCTGATTTTACGGTTTGTATTGTACTTTTTAAGATTTTAGCACTTGGTTGGTGTCGATATAAAAGTACTATAATAGTAATATACAGAATTAAAACTTCGCAAATAAAAATAAATATATTGATTTGAGATTTTAATCTTGTACCCATTTCGTGAATTCATGACTAACAATATATTTTATAATATTATATAGCTGTTTTATAATGCAACGTATCTATATCGTAAGTTGATTGTATAGATATCAAACGTAAAGAACTAAATTATTTATGTTAATATTTTAAATAATTTAAAATCCACACAAACTTAAAATACACTCACCTTAATTTTAAACGTAAAAATATTGTAGTCCGCGAATAAAAAAACAAAATTTAAATGAATATTTTGTTGCTATTTAAGCGCGTACGACCGTATATACCTATATAATATATTTAATAGATTTTTATGGCATTCAAGTCCGATCTCCAGACATAGCAGGACTTTCCATACCGATCAGAGCGAGATATTTTGTTCAGTTCAGGAATAATAATATATAATACCTAGTTATTTTTCCTCATGTTCTATCGATGGATGACATAATAATAAGACCGCCCTTAATGTACCTATTAAGCTGTTACACAAAAATTAACGATTTTTCCCTTAACGATAAAACAAAATACAAAAGAACACGACTGTGATATGCACGTTAATGCGTTTTATGGTGTTGTACCCACGGTAACAAACCGCGCATACCATTCGATACCTGCACGTGCACTGTGCAGTGGGTATATTTGTATAAGTCAAAATCAAAATCTTCAAGTTTATCATAATTTTGATAAGCACACGACCGCAAAGTCGAAACATTATCAGGCAAAATAAGGTGCTCGTCAACCGTGCTGAATATTTTATAGGCTAAACAATATAGTTTTTTTTCATGCATAAAAATAAAATAGCACATGATTACACCGTATACGGTTAATTATGAATAAACAATCTATCGAATTTCCATTTTAGTTAATCTCAACGTTTATGTAATATTACAATACATATTTTACGGTAAAAGCAAAATATCAAATAAACGATAAAAACAACAAAAAAACGCGTTCGAGACGTTAAAACCAATCGCTTAAAAAATACACATTAACAAATAAATATGCACGACGCGATTATGATGCGTATTTTGATTAAATTAGAAAATAATATGAATTAAATCACATATTCTAAGTTTCACCTATAGTTACTATAAACATCATATTCCTCTATCATCTTACTATAATACTTTCTCGGTGATTATTAACATAATAATATATTAATTTGTATATTTTGAAAGCGATTGGTGCAATATCGGCGATCACGAGTATTTATTACCACCAAACATCGTTCGGCTCGTTTGATGATCATACTTATTTTTTCTCCCATGTTATTTCCATTTACGTGCAATATCGCACACCTCCGAAAAATGTATGTACAAATCGAATCGGGTCGGTGTCGCACCGCAATTTCAAAAATATTATATCATATTCTGTTCAAAACGTTTACCTACCGCGTTCACGGTATATCATCATTATTATACCTATTATTGTTTATCATTACTAAGTCCCGTAAGCGCTGCAATGTATTATACAAAGCGCAAAACGACAGGGATTTTGGCTCGCACAGTGTATTATTACTATTGTAATTTATATGTCGTATATTATTATTATACTGCCATTGTCCGAACGTTTTACAACGCGCAATGCACCGGATTGGCATTAAAAACTCGGTGCAGCGTGTCTACGGGGTGACTCACCAATAACGAGGTTATTAAAATCTGATTTTTGGAATTTTTAAATATTATGCTTACAGACAATATTTTCAAATCCTTGAGATTTTTTCGTACCGCTTAAGGAGTGTCCCGTGGAGAAACGGGCTTCTGTTTTTCAAATGAGTACCCCTCTTTTCAACTGCAAATTTTTCAGTGGATAATTTTTCTGAAAAAACTTGACGTATCAGAATTAAAATTCGCAGTTTTCGAGTTATTTAGCTTAAGATAAAAGGACCGCATGGTAATGAGTTTATAACTGCTCATTAACATTTTGAATTAAGTGCACCAAAAAGTTATCCACTAAATAGTTCACATTAAAAAAGAGGGGATTCTCATTTGAAAAACAAAAGTTTGTATCGCCACAGGACATTCCTTAAGTAGCAAAAAAGGAATTAAGAATTTGAAAAAATTGTCTTCGAGTACTTTATAAAAAATCAAAAATCATAATTGGAAATTCGTTAAAAGAAAAACGGGGTGAGAACGCTCGGTGAATCATCCTGTACGATATGGCTAGCACGTGTAATATTATAATATTATTATGCCTTAGGTGCGCCATATGAATTTGCGCACAAACCGCGCACACTGCGTTATAATGATTTATCCGAGTCTTCGGTGTTCTGCTGACATTTCAGCTTTTCAATACGACAACATCCGAGACCGACGAAATATATTTAAGACAATTTCCCAACATACTGCAGTGATTGTTTTAAAGGGGTTAGATGCGATGGCTACGCCTTACCTACCTACACCTACCAGTGCAGTGGCGCCGAAATTTTTAAGATGTCGTTGGGCAATTTCAAATCTTCGCGGCCTCGACACGTCTCAATTATAAATAGATAGAGATAGGTACCCTGATGTACATTTACTCATAACAATGGTTTATACAATATACTCGTAATAAGATTGTGGAGTGAACAAAATATGGCTGGCCGGCCATCGCGTTTTTCAAAAAAGAGGTCAACTCGGACTTCGGCGCCCTCATAATTCGCTTACAATCGGTGGAAGTTTTTCAACGCGATATATCCGAGAAGAATTCCGGGAAGTCGAAGCGGTTAAATTTTTATGTCGATAAAATTGTATTGATAAATCAACTGCGTTCGCAGAATTAATGGCAACAGCGCATTGTTCCGGAAACGTTATATTTTCCGAAGTATATATTATCTTAGAACTTTGAGCTGATTGGGCCAATACCGGTCGTTTGGCAAACATAGAATATCACGTAGGTACAGAATAATAATTGTATATAGGTATAGGTGTTATATAATATTATATAGCATCGGTAGTTGGAGAACTTGGCTTAATTCTTGATTTTTTTTCGACCGAAACGTTTTTATATTCGTGAAAGCTCTTCGCCACCGCGAATATCGAGCGTTTTCTTCGTGCGAAAAGTTCCCGTCTCGGAAAAACTATATAGGTACTAACCGTTTTGTATACAATGCACGATTATTTTTTTATTATTATTATTATTATTATTCGGAAAATGCCGCGGTGTATATTAATAAAATCCAGAGGTCGGTCATAAAACTTGAGCGAGAACCTAATAATTAGCTGGAAAAAAAAATATATAGGTACCTTAACGGCGGGAAAAACTAATTTCGGTTTTACTGCCCGACGTATATTATGGCCAGCTGCAACGGCCGGCGGTGTAATTTCTGTTTGTCGGGGTACCTATATATTATATGGGTGTATTATTAAAAGTCGCCGGAGTGGAGGCGGCGGAATTTATTTTACGATTTTCCGGCAAAACCACGCGTAGACACAATAGTATATAGCAAATGATGTTATATTGTTATTATATTTTATTATTATCATTCAAGGCCTCCGCCGCCACTGCGAAACACGACCGACCGCGACCGCGGCGAGGACGGCTATGCGTCGACTGCGACTGCGACGACTTCTCGTCTTCGATTCGGATCTAAAGTTCAAGTTCAAAGAGACGGAACCCAACACGGCTATAACAATGCCTGTATAATATAATAATACACACGCGCGTATGATATTTTCACGGTTCGCCTATCGGCCGCGGCGACCGACTACACGAAACAATAATATTATGTTATTATAGAAAAAATTAAAAATGCAAAAACAATCGGTTAACGGTACGAGAGCATCGCATCAACTGTGGGTGGAATACGTAAAATGCACAGATAGTAATACGAGCGAGTGCTTAATATATGTTATTAGGCACATTATACATACCATTATAATATCGTGTGCATATACAGGGTGGTGATTATCACCATAAGCTTGTTCGCCCATTAGTCACTCTATATGCTCATTAATAGAGGACGCTACAACAGGTCTGACAATATTAATGTACGACATAATATTATATTATGACAGCAACTGTTTTGCGCGGGTCAACTTTACTCACTCTACATTTATAGTATAATTGCCAAAGTTCCACAACGCACGGGGAAGAATACTTTGTCTGAGTAGTGGCATTTTTTTTATCATTCGAATAACACAAATACAAATAAAGTTATCAGCTCGAAAACATTAGGTTCGTTTTGTTTTGTTTTTTTGCATTTAGTCATAAAAAATTACTATAGTCAGTGCTATCAAATAAATTACGGCGGCGGCAAGATAAAATTCTTCCCTACGCGTCGTGGAACTTTGGTAATTCTACTAAAAATATAGTGAGTAGAGTTGTCTAAAGGAAAACGGTCGTTGCTATGTCGTACATTTGTAAGACTGAGACAACACATGAAGGTGTGCATCCTCTTGATATCTTTTCAATCACTAATTTAATTAAATTATGATTTTCGGAATTTCTAAATGTAGGCAGATGTCTTGTGTCTACTTTAAGACCACATTTTCAATATTCAGATTTTTTGCCGCGGCGCACGGAGGGTGCCCATTTTTTTTTTTTACTACTGTAAATTGTTTACCAAATGGATTTTTTTTTAAATGTTAATGTATATTATACGTTAATCTTAATACGAAGTAGTAATCTTATTGAATCAGAAATCTTCATGAACTAAAAAATTCCAATAGTATGTTTGTCATAAAAAAAATTGTCTTTGAGAATACCTTCCTGAAAATGTTAAAAATCAAAATTTGAATAAATAAAAAACTAAAATGGAAACGCGCGTGTTTGATGAATCACCCTGTATATTATAAGTACCTAGTAGTGCATAATCCGATCGTTATCGTGTCATCGCCATCCTCACGCGGATATAATATTAACTCGGCCGCGGGCATCTCAATGTAACAATGTTATATAGGTATATTTTATTATGCGCGTGTATTGTAATAATAATAATATGTACTACTGCATTAGGTACCAAATACACTCGTCCGCAGAACAATAGGAGTTTTATAAACAAATACGTATATATTTGAATTATGGTTCCATTGACGAACCGCAAGGTTGTGTAGCTCTGCGGGTACACAATAGAGTGCGAGAGCGAAAAATAAAGAAAAGAAAAGGATGCATTATATTATTATCACTATTATTATACCATTTCGGGCGAGCGCAGGTATCCGCCGCTGCCCATAGACGTTTTGAAATACCAGAAAAAACGTTTTTATATTTTGCAATAAATCTTCAGTCGTTTTTTACGGGAAAAAATACGCTGCCCAAACGTTTTCCACTATTATGGGCGACATTGTAGAATGATAATACGAACGAAAAATTGCACTTGCAAGTGTCCGTATAGCTTTTAGTGTAGGTGCGCTCATTCGGTACACGCGTATTAGTTCAAATTTCAGTCATTGAAAAGTTAATTTTTTTTAAACCTTTTCAAATTGTTGATTTGTTCTTGTGATTTGATTTAGCTTTTAGAGTTAAATATTATGCTGGGTGTTATCAATGGATAGCTTCCCAACCTTAATATTCGCCGTCAATTTTATGTTCTCTTCTTTTTTTATCAAATCTAATTATTGTACAAAAATTTTATAGATTGTAGATGTATTTAAATAACATAAAATAAAAAAAAAAAGAGTTAAATATGATATATATATTTTTGTTAACACTAGGTACTATTAGGTACCTGACTTCGTGTATGAAATTGCACAAGTATAATATGTATAATTTATATAATATGCGAAAGAAATATATATATATTATATTATTATATTAGTACGACACCATAACTAATGTTTTCTGGAATCGGTTGCCTTGAGATTCGTCGCGGGTCCGGTTCGGTTGGAGGGACGGCGACGACGACCTGCAAGAGCCAGATGACAAGTGGACAATTTACTTGTCATCAATTGTATTATCTAATTTTAAGTAGACAAAAATAACCTGTTCGAAAAAGTCTGATCGTAAAATATTTACGAAGCCGAATAACACTGGTTATATATTTTTCACGTTTTGTCATAATGATTTGAAGTTCAGACAAATTGTTTTTAATTTTATTAATAAATTCTGATTGATGGGAACCGATTTAGTTCAAAACAATTGTGGACCGATACAAAATTATAACGATGCAATAACGGGGTGGGGGAAACTTTTCACTAAAGTGAATATTTTATATTATTATTATTATTATTACGATCGTCGACAGCACTTTAGCCACACTATCCGACTATATAGTCGTAACAATAGGTATAATATACGTTTATCGTGTTATGAGAGTTAGTATTGTCTTCGCTTTGGATGCGAAACGCGGTTTTCCACCAAAAAAAAAAAACGGCGGAACACCACGAAATAATATCTAATAATTATTATAATACATTATAATTATATAATTATAACATTATTACTATATTTATAATGGGTTCAGAGCTGTACATATATCTACACCTATAAAATAATAATAATTGACAAACGCCGCCGCTGTTTGTGAAACACATTCCAAGGTCGATGACGGTAATATTATAACATTTTGACTATATCGTAGGCACAAGCGTGTAGGTAATTACAATATAATATATTACGTATCATCGCGTCGTAACTTTTACAGTATATTATTTTATTTTTGTTATTCACACCCCCTCCCACGAATGCAGACCACAGTCGACGTTTCGATCGATACAGATAGATACCCTTCCACGTGACTGTAATTTTATTATGTTTATCGTATATTATATTATTATATTGCATTAATAATGCGACCGGTACATATAATATGTATTTTATATAGGTAACTCGCGTAGCGGATATTAATATCACATCTTTAGACATTCAAAACGGATCGCTTTGGCGTTTACCGCGTCCCATTATTTATTGGTCGTCTCGTTTTTTCATTCTTTCATTTCCTCGTACAGACCGATAGCGTAGGATAATAACTATTAACTAAATTATATTGTCATAATGGATTCCTCCCCGGGACGGAATATTCACCGGTTGATGCACGGAAAATACGCGTTTCCGGAGCGTAATTGATTCCGTCGTAAATTACGAGCGCGTATATAATAATGAGACGATGTCGATTAATACACATTTATATAACACATAATATTATATAACTGGCGGCCGAACTCGTATTAGGAAAATAATAATAATAATAATATCCGAAACGCGTATGATTTATGTCGCTGCGTATATATAGGTACGTGTTTTATTTTATAAAAGTTATCCATCTACCCGAATCCGCGGGGCCACAGTCTCGATAGTATTATAATAAACGATCTATGTGCGCAGCCGACGGTCACAAGGAGGAAACCCGTTTGTCTGTATAGTTTTTAATAGAGACTCGTCGGAATTATTATTGAAAGAAAAAATAACAAAAACTAGTTTGGAACGCGGGGCGAACGTACAATTATCGTCGTGCTTAGTGTATTATTTATTATTTTATGGGAATAATAATAATAATAACAATTAAAACCGTTATCGCGACCTTTGCGTACGCGAAAACGCGAATGCCAAATGACTGTAATACGCTGCGGTGAAGTTGCCGGGCGCAATAATCCTTATAAAACGCTTTTTAATACTCCACACCGGTCGGGTGGGGGTGGGTGGTGACTGGTGGTGGTTTGCCACCCCGCCCGGCAATAGAATTATAAAAGTTTCGTCTCCTCGCCCATCGATGTTATTATAATAATAATATTAATGGAACGGCGTGAAGTGGAGAAGAGACGTGTCGACGCGGATGGAATGAAACAAAAGCCGAGTCGCTCTGGCGACGGGGTCGCGAGTGGCGATGTTCGGCATTAATCCGTGACATCGTTCGTCCGGGTGGACGTACCATTAAAATAATATTGTTAATGAAATAATAGTCCGTGGTATTCGCCTTTTATCAAGATTACATTATTACATTATAATCCTCTGACGCGTGTGGTGGAAATTAATTCGACCGCAGAACAACCGGAAGATAATTTGTTTTAATAAAATAATTTAACTGCAAACAATCGGGAACGGACTCCTTTTTTTCTCAGACGAGAATCACACCCCCCCTTTTCGTATAAATTGATAGTCGGGCGACTTTTATGACCGTCTTCCATACGTCGATCCGCTCGGAATCTAACACATACCGATTAGCCGAGTAAAAAGTTAGGCTGCACCAACGGAGACAGACACGTCGAGACGCACGTAGACAATGTTTAATATAATTGTTATAAGTGTACCTACACACATTTACGAACGTTGCGTATTATAATATTTATGGATTCCGTCACGAGAACATGACCGCGTCGCCGTGTTGTACAAAATAATGACCGTATCTTCGGTGCCGGATACAATAGGCGTGATTAAAGACAAAACAAACTAGATTTACACCGATCTCGTCCTGGTGGCGGTTCCAGAAGTGTTTCAAATGAGGATGGGCGAGGGCTATTTTACAAACATTTTTAATACAAAGTCGCGAGTCCTACAGCGATAAAAAAAAAATCCCCCCCCCCCCCCATACATCAATATTCATAATTTTGTCAATAATAACCAATAGGTGCAATATATAATATCTGTACCATTATAATAATACCCGTTTGCAGTACCTGTATTATATGTTTTACTTACCTATGTTAATTATTATTAGGTAGTCATTAATATTTAGGTAGGTAACTCTTAACTTTTAATAAAATGTATTTAAACTTAGTTTTAGAAAAAAAACTTCATGTCGTAGACGCAATTTGATATCGATACATAATTTTTTCTTCGGAACTCGGCCCAATAGAAGTATGGGAGGGGGGGAAGACGATCGCCCTCTTCCTTGTTACTGTCAATGTCTCGTCCTCTGCAGGTTGCTGGCGCCCGTCTATATGACGAAGTCTGTTTGCACGAAATTCAAACGTTTCGATATTATGAACTTTCACTCTGCAGTTTTTTACAGGCTTTTGATGTCTGTCTGTCGTCGTCGTCGTCTATTATACCGGTCTCCCGTTTACAATCGTGATAGTATAATATTATGTTAAAATACTAAGCGCGCCAATACATCATTGCCATAATTTTATTTTGTACACACATACGACGGCCTTTGCAATTTTTGATTAAATCATTTTTTTTTTTCTACAACAGGTGTCGATGCTTAAAAACGGTTCGGCCATCACTTTTCACAAAAAAGTGTGTCCCGACTGTCACACGGTGCCCAAGTTCAAGGAATGGGCCAGCGCCAAGCCCAAACCCGGTGTCAGCGTGTTCCACACGGGAAAGCGGACCGGATATCATCTGCACTGGGAGCCGATATTCATCGGCACACACAACGATCCGTTGTACGACGAGAGACTGAGCTGGGAGGGTAAAATGGACAAAATGACTCAGGTACGCGAGCTTGTATACAAATCGTCACTGGCAATGACGTTAATAATTATTGTCACATTTACAGTAGCGAGTGGGATCCGGATTTGTATAACGATATGCGCATATTTGTCTTAAAATTAACTTGAAGTAATTCCGATTGAATGTGTCGACGTTTTGCAGCTCGTAGATTCGACATTTGATAATATTTTGTTTTCGCATATTCGAGTTAACATTACCAATATAAATGACGCAGGTACTTCTATAGAATATACTAGTAGATGGTCCCATATTTTATAATCAGGATAAATTTATAATTTTAAAAAAATATTTTATGCAATACTAATATTATTGTTAATAATGCCATTTCAATTGTTTCGCAATAAATCGATGAAAATCACTAAAAAATATCTTTCAAGTCCCAATTTGAAAATCTTTAAGAACTCTATGCCATTTTCCATGTGCGCCTATACCCATAAAAGTATAAACGTATTATATCATACCGAAGGGGTTTATATTGGTCCCGACGGTCGTCTCCACGAAAATAATAACATTAATCGATCATCGTCCCTTAATAATAATAATAATAATAATATAATATGCCAATCTGCCATCATAAAAATGTCACAATATCATATTATTACCATGTCGGGTAATAATTTATTTACCGCGTGGTTATAATATGCGCTCGGGATCGTAACGTTCCGTCCTTCCGTTATCATCGGGAGGTGCGGTCAAAAGGCACCACCACCGCCACGATAACAATATGATTGCTACCCATATAACAACAAATTAGTGCGATTGCAGGTTCTCATTGTCTCTCTATTGTTCTGTGCACACAGGGTTACACGCTGTGCGTGCTCGACTACGAGTTCCACATACTGGACAACGCTTTCCTGACGCACAAGCCGGGCATCAAGACGCTGAAAAAGGACCCTGCCCGACAGGTGCTGGCGTCCAAGACGTACAGTCTCATCAAGAAGGTCATACTCCCCGAGCTCAAGGTCCTGTACGGCGTGAAAAAAGGATGCGCCGTGTAGTGCGTATACGTATGACGCATACGTATTGTATATAATATAATATTATATGATAATATATATATATATATATATACGCACACACACACAAACACACACACACAAACACATCTATTATATATAGGGACGCACGGTCGCGCCGAGGACACTCGTGCGCGTTAGGGACCACAGGTCAGTGAAACGTCCGTCCGGATTATACTTAGCTTTTGTTTACATAATAATATTATTATTGACCGTCATATAATTATTATATATTGTTACGATATAATATAATTGTCTAATAACGGTATGATATCATGTGCAAAGCGATGAACGATTTTTCGGGCGCATGCGCTGTACACTCGCCATTTCGACGATTTTGCACTGCAGCTGGAGTGCGCATAAAAATAGGCCGTGCACGCCTAATAAATGACATCATTATAATATTATTATGTACCTATACCTATACCTGTTTAACCGAGTTTAATTTTTCTAATTTACGCGTTTGTTTTTGTCTTTTTCAGATAGACTCATCGACTGATAGATTAAATGTATACGCTTCCTTTATTATTCCCCTCTCCCCTCCCGGATATCATTCAATACGTACAATCACGTGGTAGCTGTGTATGCGTGTGTGTATGTGGGTTGGTGTACAGTACTTATTGGGACGAGTGTTTCATTTCCGACAGCGACGTACGATATTGAATTATACGCGTCACCGCTCGGTGTTATCTCTCGCGACACTTTTTTTTTATATTATTATTATTATAATATTGTATCGTAAAATTATCGTGTAAAATAAGTTTATTTAAATTTTTTTTAATCATCACACAGCCCATATACGTATAAAATAGCTCGATGTACATAATAGTACCTACTATACCTAGCTATATGTATCGTATGTGTTCTTGTCGAGAACCAAAAAAATGTAATTGTATTTTTTAAATTTTTTTTTTTTTTTTTTGTTAACGCCTGTACAAAATAGATGCCAATTTTTAGTTTTATAGGTACGTGTACATTTGAAGCCTTCAATCAAACGGAATTATTATACTTTTTTCTGAGCACACCACTCGACACGCTAATGCTCCGCTACATAATATTATTTTTCACTTCCATTCGTCTTCAATATTTTTATTATGTTGATTTTTCTATCATACGTCTTCTTAAACGCGCAATATATTTCATTTTCTTACTATTGTACTTCTTTCATTTTGGTGTTCGGGATATTTTCAAAGGGATAAAAAGGATCGCCTCCAATTGCAAACGTTTAGACAATTTTCCATTGACATTTTTAGTATCGAACCGTTCACCCTTCGTTCTTCTCCCTCAGCGCATACACTTAAATCGTCAGAATCCTTTTATTTATTTATTTTTTTTTTTTTTAGTCAATTTTTGAGTATCAAAACGTTTATGCTATTCGATGCGATCATAAGTATTGTTTTAAGTCCTTCTTGTATACAATTATCATTATTATTATTATTATTATTATTATACTATCATTAAGTAGTTTGTGATTTAATATTTATGCCATTATATAAAGTTATAATTTGCCAATCAATCGCTGATCTATTATTATATGCATACGTATTGATGATGTCAAACAAATACGTAGGCATATTAAGTTAACCTAATTAGCGTATAAGAAAAATATGTACGATAAATAGTTATTTAATATACACACGAGAATAATATATACAGTCATTATATTATACTTTTATTATTTGTATTATTATTATTATTATTATTATTAATATTATTATTATTTTATTGGTAGTATGACTATCGTTAATGCCAGATCAAATTTTGACTATAATACACATTAGTACACTTACCTATATATATGAATATTATATTATTATGATTATAAAAAATATGAATATATATTTTACGAACAAATCCGTATAACGGTATATAGAAGATATTATAACGTTTTATCGTGATCTCTCGTATGCTTGTAAGATTATTTTTTATAGACTAATCAATGATGTTGACAACGACGATATAACCGAATCGATTGCATTTGTAACAATTTTTCATATACCTACATACAATGTATATTAGATCTATATATTAATGTATAACTGCACGGTACGTGAATATCGTAATATTGTGGGTATTGAAAGTTGTAACCGTTTGATATTTAAAACAATAATTTTATTATTAATGTTCGATGTCGTACCATTTTATTGTTATCCGAAATAACGTGCAGATATATATAATATTTTTATCGATAGGAATAATTTTTATAGCTCCAGTCAAAAAAAAAAAAAAAGAAAATTTGCTTGTAAGAATCAATTGCCAATATAATTTAATATACGGACATGATATTTTTAATTTATTTGAAAAGTAATAAAGTTATATACGTTGTAACGTTTGGTATTTGTCTTTTATTTCCATAATATCTTTCCTCAACACGAGTAATAACTATATATATATATATAGGTACATCTAAATGAAAAATGCCGAAATTCCGTTTTTCTCAACATTCCATTGTAATATTATTATAATAAGACGTATTATGTAATATAATCAATACAATAATAACTTAATATTATTCTGATTTTTATTGTAAAATTATAATAAAAGTATACACTCACCACTCGCTATAATGTATTCAAATTATATCCACCACTTCTTAACTTACCGAAAAGCCGTGACCGAAGTTACTTTTTTTTTACCAGATCGTCGAGTTGATAACCGATAGAATATTTTCATCATTATTATTATTGATCTTTATTTAAACTTTGAGTACCTTATACACTTATACTATAATATATATATATAGTATATTGCCACCAGTTACAATTTTAATCAGATTTTTTTTTACACAAAAAATTTAAAAAAATTGTATATAGTATATGAAAGGGTATTTTAATATCTCATCTGTCGGTAAATAATTTACTACGATTAAAGAAAAAAAAAACTGAAAAGTTTCCTAATAAATCGATTGTTGATTAATTTTTTTAATCTATCGATACCACTCCACCTTATACACCACTTCAAATTTGCTACTGTTAACTGTAGGTGGTTTTCAATATAATTGGAATGCTTTCATCTATTAGGTATAAACAACACGACGATTAACTTAATATATTGTACTATTGATGACAAGGAATACAAATTATTGGTGATTTTTAATGCTCAAAACATAGTATCTTCCGTTTGATGATGCAAATAGAGAAATATAAATAAATTAATATAATAAATCATATACCTACTTGGTTATCAATTAATAGTTATTATGTTAACAGTATACATTAATTTATTTCTAAAACGATAATTTTCTTTAATGAAAACCTATTAGGAATAGGTACTTAGATATATAAAATATACACCCTTCTAATACGTTTTAGATTGCCGATATTCTTTTCACACTTATGTTTGTTGTTGGGTCCACTATCAATTATTTGTCTGTTAACGGCAACTTTTATCTGTAATAAATAATAATGATTTATTTTTAATGATATCGAATATTATTGAATGGTTTTCATTCAATATTTTGAGAACTAAAAAGCCAATTTCAGTATACGGTATACCTTTGAAAATGTGTAAACTGTAAGAGATTATAGATCTTAAGATCGAAATTGCTGTAAGAGTATTATTCAGCTTAAAGATAATATTTATTAAAAAATATAAGTCGCCATTTGAAAATCAAAAGTCGATAGTGGATTACATTGAAAACCTAGAGTAAAACCCCTGAAAGCAGTAAAAAATGTGAAAATCGCACGCGTCTCGGAAAATAGAGAGCGAAAAAAAATGTCTGTAATAATTAGTGCTCGCTGTTAAACCGGTCATATTTTGTAGATAATTACCGTTTTGTGTTCATATATTATTCCGTCGTATTTCCTTGCGCGGTGTTGCTGCGATATGGGGGTGCACGTAGTGGTCATGTCATAAAGTCTTGCCAAAGGGGGTTGCAAATAGGGCAAGTGTCCCAAGGCCGTCAGAAGTAGTAACATTTCAAAGGGTGGAAAATGTTCAAATGTGTGCGTTTAATAGGGGTGCCACACACTATTGCCCCGGAGCGCCAATGAAAGCTAGCGAGGTACACACTGCATACGAGCCACTTAAAACGTGACCAGAGTGTTTTTTTGTGCGTACGCATAAGACTTACGCGTTTAGCGTTGGAAAATATTATTTTAAGCAACACGATAACATGGTAGGTGGGTGACAACCTATACCTATACACAAAAAGTATAATAATATTAATAGGGCGACGGAGTGGCCGACTCGAGTTCGATACCTCGGTCGCGGGCGGCATTTTTCTTCGGGCAAGTCACGGTGTCCGGAGAACAAGTGCCGCCATCCCGCACCCGGGCATGGCAGATACCTGCGGGTGCCCAAATTCAAAATTCTGCCAAAACCAACACACACGTGTAAACAAACCAACAGTACCCTCCCCTACAGTACCACAGGCAGTGTTCGGACTTGTCTAGATAAATTTATTATAAAATAATTTGTTCATCTTCTTTCTAGATAAATAGTTACAAGGTATCTAAACGTTCATCTTAGATAGTTTTTTTACCAATCTAAATGAATTCATCTAGATACATTTTTTATTGATACAAATTGCGAAATTGTACAAACGCATTTTAAATATTTGTACAGATTCTCAAACCGAGTTTACGGTTCATAAATAATATAATTATTTTTATTTATATCATTATTATTATTATTATGTTCCTAGTGCCCTAATTAAGATATAGCTAAATTTAAAACCCATTTAAAAAAAATTGTATCTTTTATGTCTATCTAGATACATTAGAGTTGCATTATCTTTATCTAGAAAAAAATACTTATCTAATCCTAAACACCGACCGCAGGCTAATGAACTAGTAGTCGGAGCCTTTAGCCCTAATAGAAGAAAAAAAATAATAATAATATTAATAATGATATTGCAAGACACGCAAGAATCGGTTCGAGTGATTCCGTAAATAAATCGTGACGAAATCGCGAGGGGCTTTAAATTCAACGAATCTGGAGTGCCCGCGTGGGGGGGGGGGAAGTGCCACGGATAGCGAACGGTATGTACTATATGCGTAAACCACTCGAAAAAAAATGGTAATTGTACGCGTCACGGGGCTATCGCAGCTTTACACTTGTATGCGCGACACCGGGTGCGCAGTGACAGGAAAATGTAGACTTTTGCCGCGACGGAAATAAAATAATTATGACCATCAAAACTATTGTCGGGTCGTGGTGCTACTGCGAGTACCTTTCCTCCATGCAGTAGTATAATTTACCGTTGTTTTGGACTTATAAAAAAAAATACCTATTTACTGTGCTGCAGATCGACTCGTGTCTATATTCTCGAGATATCGTTTTGGCCGCGATAATCAATCGGTCGCTGTTTTGTCGTCGGCCAAATAAACGGTCTACATTGGTATTATGTAGGTAATATAATACAAATTTTATAACTCGTAAAAATTCGATCTACTTGAAATATCTCAATATGCCGGACGACGAAGCGCAATATCATTAACTCGACAGTTTAATGCCCTAAAATTAAATTCATCGCTCAAAAAATACGATGCTGCCAGATACTGATTTTACGTTCAACGTTATTTAAACCACCGCATTTACTTGTGCGTTAACTGTTATTATTTTACGATTTTAAATTAAATATTTAGAACTTCGACTACGATGTTTTCGCCGTACATTGCGCTATATTGTATACGATATATTATTTTAAGGCATTTAACAAAATGTATTTAATCGAAATATTAATATTTTAGACGTTTGAAACAGCTATTTGAAAACATTCTTGGCCAAGCCGATCCGAATTTTCAACTCCTGCAGTTTACACAGGAGTTTTCCCTAACCTAATGCGTAACACAGCGTGCGTCAGAACTCGACGCGGCGTAATGTATAGGCAAAATAGGTACTTTACTGTTTCGAGAACATTTTAAAATATTTAACCAACTGCATTTTTTGTGTACTTGATAATTTATATTACACTGCAGAATGCCTCGCCGTGTTTACCCCGGAACACACCCGCCCGCCTACTTAAATGTAATCTCTTCGTGCCCAAAACTTTAAAACTCACACAACTATTTGAATACCCAATGGAAATTAATAATTTAGCATTTTAAATATTTATTTCAATTAGTTATATAATTAGCCGTTAAAGATTTTTAAAGTTAAGATGGACCAAGAAAAACTACAAACTACACTACGTCATTGTGGCTCTTTATTACGGTAATAATTTTCCACAGTAATTTTTCAAAAATCTTAATAATGAAAAATGTTAAAGGTGAAAAACACGTGACGAAAAACCAACGCCGTACATTATATTACTTATTATATTATTAAAGTTGGCGTTTTGTTATTTCTAGTGTTATACGATGATGAGAAGAAAATAAAATGGAATCAAATCATTCGGCAGGGTTATTAAATTTCAGAATCTAATCTAACTTTTAAGTAATCATCGATTTCCGACTGTTTTCTGAACTGAAACTCGGTGCGTTTTTCCACCAATTATATATATTATTCATTCAAGTTGACGACTGGCTCGCATCGAAACAATTAGATTCGAACACAAGGATTGAATAATAGATTTTTGTCTCTTGTACGGTTCATAAATATCAAACATTATAGAAACTTAAACTCGAAAGTTAGAAGAACATGCAAAACTCCAGTCATAACAGTGGGTACAACAAAATGTTTATATTTATGCGAAAAACTGTTTACGCACCCATCTACTGAAACAATGGGTAATAAAAAATAAATTTTGTATATAAAATGTTTTTCTTAAATGTCAACAACTATAATAAAACTGTGAATTAATGAAAACAAAAATATCTACCTATATATTGTATCATAACATCATAAGATAGATATTATTATATTTCTTTAAACCAAAAGCCATTGAATCTGTCAAGAAGTTCCTCCGCCGGATGGATTCTTCCTTCAAGCCTCCGACTCATCATAATCTCCCACAGCGCTTGTGCTTGTTGTAAAAAAAACACATTTACAGATTGTATAAATACATATTGTAACAAAAAAAAAAAAAAAATTGAAAGCTATGAATCGTTCATTGCGTTTTGATTTATTCGTCAGTAATAATAATGTCATTATAAGACTAATAAAAGAAATCAGCTGTGAAAAATAATTCTTATCGAATTATATGACGAGAATTTACAATAGAAATTGACGTTTGCCACGAAATCGTGATGGGTGTGTGCGGGGCAAAGCCCCCCCCCAACGTTTCGAAGCGTATGATATATTACGCGGGTCATTTTGCAGCTGAAATTTTCTCGTCTCGACGGCAAAAAAAGTTTGCGCCGCCACTGCGTGTGAGTAATACTGCACCTATACGTCTCCAGTCTACTTAATTTGCACCATCGCGTCCGTTCGGCGATATTATTTTTAATGGTGTAATTTGGCTTGGGTGCCAAACCGGCGGACGGTGACGATGCATCTGAACAAACGACCGTTGCATTATTTCACTGCGACTCTTTTTGCGGGTTTGTTTTGTTCCTTTCGAATTAAACGAGGCCGAACGGAAAAAATAGTAAAAAGAAAAAAGCGAAACAAAATTCGAAAAAAAAAATAAAATAAAGTTTATCTTTTTGTACTGCTGTGCGGATCGATTTCCACCGGTGTCGCCGCAGAATGTCCTATTTTATCGACGCATTTGCGCGCACACGATCTGGTAGAGTGCCAAGCCGTTCTTTTTTCCGACTTCCGAAAATTTTTTTATCCAAAAACCTAGCGCAAAAGGGATGGAAAACATATCAATATTATTATTATCGTGCGGTGCGTGTTTATTATTTTTTTTCAGTCGCTTTCCGACCACAAAATAGCTGCGGAGACATACACATAATAATATTATATTATATACGTATAATATGTATATGAAATAAAACTGCGTTTAGAATAAGCCAATAGAAGCGGCTCGTACGATTTCCCCCAGAGTAAAGGCAACGGGGTGGCCGGGTAAATATGTTTATACAATTTAAACGACTCTATATATTATATGAAGTCGCACGACCCGCGATAAAAGTTTATCAAAGTCAACTTATGATACAAAACGCGTATAGCTTAGGTATTTTTGAAAATTTGAAATCACTCGTAGGTTAACTTGGCTTTTTACTGTGGGTATTGCATGGCAAGCAAAGGTGGGCGAATCGATGAAAATAATTAACTCAAGTTAAGAGAGCACAACATTCACAGTCATCAACAAATCTTACATTTTTTTATTATTTTAAGTCGACGTTGTATACCATCTATATCGGATGACATAAAAGTATATATATGATAAAAGATAGATTAAACGAGAGTACAAAAAAAAAGTGAGCAAAGAAGCCACCCAACGATGACACTTTACTGTTGATTTTTAAAAGTTATAAAATGAATTTATTTATTCAGCCATGTTTTGTTTTTTTTTTTTTAGAGCTAAAAAATCTGCACCATTTGCGTTTCAGGCGTCTAGTAGGGCTGCCTGGGATTGTGAGGGAGGAAAGGTCTTTAATTAAATGGTTTGAGTGGGAGGAAAGACGTTTGTGAAATCTTTTATAAAAGTGTTTGGCTTCTTCATAGATTGTTTTTAATTTCAGGTCTGTGTGGAGAGTATGATTAGATATGTAAGGAGGGGGAGCATTGATTAATTTTCTTAGCGCAATGTTTTGGAAGGATTGAATTTTGTCTTTATAATTTGTCTTTTTTGCACTTCCCCATAGTCGGATGCCGTAAGTCCGGATTGGTTTCAGCAAAGTTTTGTAGATGAGGAGTTTAATATTAGAGGAGGTGTGTTTATTAGAGATTATAGAAGTTTGAGGATACGAACACGGTTGCTCAGCTATAGTCTTTTTGCTCTAATATAGTGGGACCATGTTAATCTTTTATCAAACGTAAGACCGAGGTATTTAATTGTAGGAGAGGATTGGAGCACCGTATAGAGTTACCTCAGGGGAAAGAGCTAGTCTAAATGCAAAGGTGGTGTGCGTAGACTTGCTATAGTTTATTTTAAATCTCCATTTGGTATACCAGAAATCATAAATTCAACTCGATAAGTTTAAAGTAAAAATGGAAATAAGGTGGGTAAGTGGATGTCGCTCTCCTGTACAGTAGGTTACAAGTGGGTCACTGTAATGGATGGTGTTAAATTTGAATTCAATGATATAATATCATTGTATAAGAAAAACGATTCTAGCGAAAACTATGGTCAGTCAGACTATGATGTTACTAAGTATATTTGATAATATTATTGTGCATAAAGTAATTTATATATAACCTTATATGTAAAACTGGCAATGTCCGTAAACAGCTCAAAAAGAGTTAAATTATTTTCAAAATTTTATCGTGTATAGAAAATGCTAGTATAAGCATTCAGTGAAATTTTCAAGTATCTACAGTCATTCGTTTTTTAATTACAATAAAATAAGAAAATCGTTACATGAGAAATAGAGTGAATATCAATTGCTGTAAAAATATGAATTTCAAACGCTCGTAAAAATTTAATTTAATATGCTTGTAGACATTTTTTTTTTGATAAAGGTAGACAAACTTATGGGTAATCTTGTATTACATTTTCAAATCTTAGATTTAAAAGGAAAAATTTTTATGAATTCTCAACTCAAAATAATTTGCTAATTTTCGTGATTTTTCCGTATTTTGTCAAGATTTGGACTTTAAATGCTTATAAATAAAAACTGTGACTAAGGATTTTTAACTTTTTTTATCTGCCTTTGAATCAATAACCTAGGAGCATTCTATTAAATTTTCAAGCTTTTTTACTCAACAAATAAAATTTTATTGACATTTATAGAAAAAAAAAACTAAAAAAAATGGAAACTGACAATGTCCGTAAACAGCTCAAAATAAGTCAAAATATTTGGAAAATGTTGTGGTGTATAGAAAATAAAAATATAAACAACCAGTGAAAATTTCATGTATCTGCGGTCATTTGTTTTAAAGTTACAACAAAAACCAAATTCAATTTTGTGAAAAATCGATTTTGCGTAAAAAGTCCCGTTTTTCCTTAATTTGTCTTTTGTTTTTCTTGGCGCTTTGAAAATTACTGGGAATTTTAAATTTTGACCTCCCCAATGCACCAACGATATTCACTTTACAATCGAAAAAGATACTGAAGTTGGAAATCGAAGCATTATTCCGACTACTTATCGTAACACAAAAAAAAAATAAAAAAAAATATAAAAACACACATCATGGTAAAATCAATACCATTCATCGTTCCACTCAGAATCTAAAATTATTGACATAACTCGGTTTAAAAAAAGCCAATCTTCTTTTTTAAAATTATTATCTGGACCACATAAAGAGTGGTATATTTCATATCAAAAGTAATATTTGTCCGAAAGATATTCTATTCATTTCCCGATGAAATAAGGTCTATTACCTACGTATACGTCATGATATCGTTACATACGCGTATCGTCGTAATGTCGTATCACAACGATCGGTAGTTTTTTTTTTTTATAAATTATAGGATGTACTGTATATGCATTATAATTCATTTCTGGTTTTCGATCGAATCTAGACTGCTTTTCCTGTCTAACATATTATCAGTCATTTTTGATATTTTCGTATACCGATTTGCAACTTTATAACACCGTGTAATTATTTAAAAACAATTTTAATAATGATTGTTTCACCTTGTAACACGAATGAGGAATGCGCTTATAAACGTGTTAGTTATATATATATATTCATACATATATAGGTACAAACATATATGGTACGCTATTATTTACCAATAATTTACCCATGCGCGAATGCAATTATCTATATATTAGATTTTATAATTATACCGAATTTCGTTTCATATTTAATGATTTTATTGTCTTTGAATTCGTGTCTTAATCCATGTTTTATACTTACACATTCGTTTGATCGTTAATAATACTATATAGGTGCCCACTTAAAAAACCGAACTTAAAATATGGTGGGCATCGTTCTGCACTCCTGGTGTACATTAGGTGTCGTGTGAGTCACTGCAACGTGATCAATTTGAACTAAATGATACATAATTGTATACGAAAAACTATTCTATATATTCATGTCAGCCTGCAGTATTACTAAGTATACCTATATATGTCTTAAGATATAATAACCATTTAATGCCAAGTAAATACCAAGTATTTAATTTTACTATTAGTAATAAAGTATACCTAGTTTGAATTATTTTTTCCCGGAAACATTGCACTCGATATTAATTTTATCGTATGTAAAAAATAAAAAATTATACTTCAAACATTTCGAGCCACAAATAATGTTTTTAAATTACAAAAAAAATAATAACTAAAATCGTTATTTTCCGTTTAAATATCTGATTTCGTCTAAATTTGAAATTAAAATATCCATTAAAAAATACTGTTTTTATATAATTTTTAGATTTTTGATTACAGTATGAAATATAGTTATGATAAACCTTGTTTTAAATTTTAAATTCTTAGGTATAAAAATGAACATTTTATATATTTTGACATTTACAGGATTTTAATGAATTTTGTCAAAATTTTAAATTTAAATGCATCTTAAAAATGATTGTCTATTGTTGTTGTCTTCAATATTTTTAAACTACTACTAAAAAAAAGTTACGAGGCACTTTGTATTAAATTTTCAAGGTTTTTTTACCAGGTGAATATGTTTTAACCGACGATAGTTTAAAATTTTTTTAAAAATTTTTGAAAATGTCTCATGGTTATAAATAGCTCAAAAAAAGTCAGAAAGGTTTTTACCAAGTATATGAAAAATGATAATATAAATATTCGATAATCATTTAATGTATCCTCATTCATTTTTTTTTAGAGTTACACTAAAAACCAAAATCAAACCGAAAACTAAAAATTGATATTGTGTTAAAATTCCTTTATTTAAGAGGACGCCACACCCGCATGTGTTATCTCCGTCTTACAAACGCGTAACATACCGAATTTACACTTAGAAATTCAAGTTTTATGCCGTTAACTTAAAAATTAGAGTGAACCGACCTATTATGAAACTTGATGGTAAGAACAAAATCTGTGTTTTGTCGGAAGTTTTTTCACGACAATTCAGTTTTTAAGTGAGTTATAGCGTGCATAATAAATGTAAATTATAAATGCTCATAACTCACTTAAAAACTGAATTATCGTAAAACAACTCCCAACCAAACACAGATGATGTTCTTAGCATAATGATGTTTCATAATAAGTCGATTCACTCTAATTCTTAAGCTAACGGCATAAAACTTGAATTTCTGAGCGTAAATTTTGTATGTTCCGCGTCTGTAAGACGGAGACAACACATGTGGGTGTGGCGTCCTCTTAATGAAATTATACAATCTATACAGTGTGTAAGAGTAAATTAGTGGAATAATATGAGGCGGTGAAAAAGAACAATAAGTAGGCGTTACACTTAGAAATTCCTGATATTTTTTTCTCTTTTAAAAATATTTTTCATCATTGCTTATAAGTATAAAAAATGTATTATTTTTAGATTTGCTGTATATGCTTAGAAATGCTTATATACTGTGTTGTGTTCAATAAAATTACAAACATTGATTATCAATGAGAATTATGTTCATTTAATATTTATTTTTCTCGTAGTATTCATAGTAACCGCTTATCCCTGGTGTAGCTTGTATATCTACTAATCTTTAGGTCAGTGTGAATAGAGTAGACTAGTTAAAGGAACCACGCTAGCGAGTATACAGTTTTTAGTAATAGTATAATATGTCCTATTTTCCTGTCGAGTCATAAGTATTTAAAGTTTACACGAACTGAGTAGTTGACAAACATTTTGCGGGGTACCCCCATTCCACTCTACACCACCTATCTAAGCTTTAAATACTTCCATATACTTAATAATAGGTAAATATTATAATGTGATATATTGGACGACACCGTGGTCGTAAATATGGGAAGGCTTAAAATGGCTAAGCCCTCCCCTTAAGGTGTTTTAATACATAGGTTATATAGGTAATCTTTATTGTAATAAATTATAACTATAGAAAGAGTCATCTAACAAAATAGACAATGAACATATTATTATAAACAAGTTTTCCGAAAAGGAAAGAAGGATCCAACTATAGTATAATTAACTATAATACATATTTTATGACCGTATTAAACTGTATACATTTATACGATAATTCAATAAATAAATTGCCATTTAATTTGTAAAAGTTTAGAATCGTACATAAAATTGTGTGTACCTACTACGTATGAAATTTAGTGGGTGGAAGACAAGTCGTCCACTCTTTTCGTCCTTGAAACCTTTTGGACTTGACCAATGCTTGATGATGCATTTGATGACCCTATGTTTACGTCCATGGACGACACCATGTTTCGGTATCAACACGAACGATGTAATTTAGTACGTTTTTTTGTATAAACTTCCATACACCTAATAACATACAGATAACTAGATAAGGTTTCGTGTTACTAGCCAGGTAGGTAATCAAAACATTACGTGATTGAAATCGTATTATAATATATTTATTTATTTTTTATCAATATTTACACGACGTAATATTCTATAAACGTAAAACCTATGCTATCTACACGACTGTAGTACATACACGAACTCACACGTACATGATAATAATATATAATTATGTACAAATCACTAGGTACATCGAACGACACCACGACGATCATTCAAAGTCATCACGACAGTATTATATAGCTGGTAGTTAAATATTTTGTACCTACTTTTGTAGAAATAAAATCGGTGATTTTATCAATATTATCACCGTCGTCTTTGCGTATATCGTGCAGTTTACTATAATCCCGAAAACCATTAAGGCACAAAGCACGAATTTATAGATCCATAATAATTATAATTAATAATATTATTGTCCCATTATATTATAATACACAATATAATATCGAACAATATCGGTACTCAAATTATTAATTGATAACCATTGTATTCAAACAATATTTTTTCTAAAGACACAATAGATAAACTTATATACCTATCTATGGAGTGGTATGAGTAATATGATTAATTTTAAATTAAAAAACGTACATTAATACACGAATGTGCAGAGATATTTGAATTCTGAATAGTCTGGTAGTTATTATTTATGAAAACACGATAAATTAACTCCCGGACTCATTAATCAAATTATCGGTATTGTATTATAAAATTAAGTTAGTAAATTTGAAAGGAAAAAAATATAAATATTCAAAAGGATAAAACCGTATTTATAAGGGTGAAATCGTAAAAGAACGCTTAATTAATTGCGACGGTCATTAAGGTCGGAAATAAAAAAATTTACAAAACGCATACAAAAAAATAGGTACCTATTTTTATAGGCATATAATATATTATACACTATACACTATACAGTTAATTCAAGTACCTAAACTCGTGTAGAAAATTTTTTTTTAATAAATACGTTTATGAGTACCTTAATATTTGTTTCAATATAATATTATATATGGCATATCGTTATTTTATTCGATCTTGTTTTCACAGCAGCATTTATTTAACTGTAATAATATCATATTATTATGTGCTTTATTTGTAACGCCGATAATTCGTTTTAATTTCATTGGCTAAAATACTAAAATAAAAAGAATCTAAAAATACACAGCTGAAAAAAAACAAATATAAATTAAGTTATAAACATAAACTTACAAAAAATGTATTTATGCACACACATAACAATTAACAAATATATATATATACAAAACTGATTTATGCGTTAGCTTGATTAACTATATAAATTTAATTTAAAAAAAAAAAACATTGCAAACGTAACGATATTAAAGCCATATATAGTCGTTAAGATTCACGGTGTAGCAAACTTTTTAGTTTATATAGTATATGTATGTATGTATGTATGTATGTATGTATGTATATATGTATGTAAGATTGTATGAATATTATATGTATAGCAGTGATGTTATGTATTAATTATATTCTTCACGTGAAACGCATAAATTATGAACTATTTAACATAGCGGTTAAATTTAATTATTATTGATCAACAAGTTCTCATTTCGTTGACATGAAATAATATATTTATTATTCTATAGATACCTATTCTATATCAGAAAAAAAATAATAGGTGTATAAGTAATAAGTATATACATTTGGTTTACATAGATTATATAACATTTATACAAAAATAATAAACCAGACCATAATAAACCGCGATAACCAAACGATCATTGAAAGCAAATTGTCTGAAGATGAACGATACACTGTCCATTAAGAAAACATGTAATCCTTGTAACTTCCCGCGGTCAAATGCACTATAGGTACATATTATATTTGCATTAATCGCCATTAATTCGATCTTTACCGAGTGATTACTGATGTAATATAATACCGCTCTCACGATTTTATAAAAAAAATCGATAAGGTTGTAATCGAATTCATTGAAATATGTAGAAAAAAAAATGTTAAGTTCAAAACCAGTATAGCTACGTTCAAACGACTTAACACCCGAAAATTAATTTAAAACCAATAACACAAACACACCTACGTATGAAATATAATGTACGCACTATAGATATCGGTTTGAAATTTTCAGATGGAATAAATAATTGATAAGTTATTTAAATAGTACGCAAGTATAATATCATAACGCATTAATTAAGTTGGCTGTCAAAATTGGCGAAAAAACCTCCAAACCCAAATCAAAACCACGCCTACATCGCACATGTTTCTAGAAGACCGACCTGCAGGCGACTATACGATAAAGAAGGTATTTCTCTGCGTGCTATTCGTACCATTTAAAAAACATTAAGCCTGTTGAGCATTTATAAATTAGCTACATTTAATGCTTAACACCGACCTGATGGCTTATATATCTCCGATCGACGTTATTATTTATCCATTAACCGTTTAATCATAATTCTGTTCAAACGCGGACGTACCTACTACGTTCAAAGACGAACGGTATTTTCAATAAAAATAATATGTTCGACACCATTTATAACTATATTCCCGTACGGTCTAACCTATGCTTTTCATATATTATTATATGTTTACAACTGCAGACCGCATTGCAGTGACCTTCGGCAAATGCACTCAGAGTTGTGTTATCAATAATAATTGTTCGGTGAAAGTGAAGATCCTTGGTTAACAATATCGTTAGGGTAAACAAACATTTCAAGAATATCGCATTGATAATTATAGTGATTCCTGTGTATAATATAGCGAGTAATAACGGCCTATGATACTGCTGGTATTCGGGAGGGTATCGAGTTTCTTATCATAGCTTAAAAATCTTCACAAGTCACGAGTCATCCACCTCATTCGATTTCATTCGATAGGCCAATATTATAGGTACCTGTCGGGCTATAGTATTATGTACTTTATACGCATGCTTAATAATACTGACGCACATAATACTATTATAATAACACGTGTGTCGGTCGATATCACGAGAAGCTGCGATACAATGGATATAGAAGAAATATAATATCATATTATTGTGATTTTTTGCTTTCTCGATTTTTGAATAGTCCATAATATTAGGTGATGCGGCCATGGAATAGGAGGTATACGTCGCAAGCTGGTAGAGTTCAATTCATAAAATATTTATATCAAATTGCAGTGATGCGGTCGATTTGCCACGAATCCCGCCTACAATAATATTGTTATTCTATATTTATATAATAAACGAACTATAGCTAATAGCTGTTATATCAGTGCACCGGGTCTGGGACGAGTACCGTCAAACAGACTCTACTAATAAATCATCATTATATTATGTACCTGCTGTATGGAGTTATTTTGTTATCTATAAATCTATTACGTTCTAACCTCGGCGTGGAAATAATTTTACATTGAAACGCACTCATCGCAAATTTAATAGAACAAACTAGGCTATCACACACACACGTGCACACTCATCTCTCAAATTCAGTCATATTTATATGTAATATTATTCATTTATAACACGAGCGGTATCGAGTGAGTGGCACACATCGAGTGCGAACACAATTTCCAAGGATCGCGATTTGAATAAGTAGGTAACATATTATATATTATGCGAATCGAATAAATGTATGCGTTCATATACATAGCATTCGTTACTTGCCATCTTCAAATCGAATATATTATTATTTTTACATAACCAGCACCTTAAAATAACGTGTTTTTGAGCACAAAGTGTGCAGCCCGTAGTAGTATATTAGTATAGCGTGTGCAGTTCAAATTTCCAAAGTTTGTCGTTACAAATAACACTCGATATTGGAATCATTAGATAAACGCCAATTTTTGCTAACACGCAACCCGTGCTATCAACATAATTTTATTATTATTTTATTCCTTGAAATTTCGTAATTTTCCGATTTTTTCAATATCGCCGTTGACGGGGAAAAACATCCCGTGCACAAAAACCTGGAATTTTCCAGGAGACGAAAAAGGCGTTTCGAATACAAACAGGTGGCCCAGCGGATGTCGCTCTGACGTACGATAGGTTACGAGTGGGTCATTGTAATGGACGGCGTTGAATTCAACGATATTTTATCATTGCAGTATACGTCATAAAAGTATATCTCTACAATAATCGTACAAAAACAAACTATAGATACTCAGTGAAATAGTACGATACCCTACGGTATTATCTAGTTTCTCGATTGTCGTGTGCACATAATAGTGGCCTGGTTACGATTAATGCATTTACTAGTTAACTGCATAACACTATACATACTTTGCGCTGATCAAATGACGACGCCGACAATAATTGCAGTTGTAATGTTAGCCGCTCATCGTGATCGTAAAAAGTAATAATACTATTATAATAACTTTTACAACAACTAAATAAACTACTACAGTTACACCCTACTACTGCCTACTACTGTCTACTAATACTACTGCCGCTGTGGGCAATTACCATTGCCAAACAAAACGATTCCGAATGACACACAAGCAGACACCGAGTAGTTTTCGCATATTTTAGTATATTTTACACGAGACCAACAAAAATCTATTACAACACATAGGTATACCTATTCTCAAGGAGTGATTGATGTGTACACGATACGGAAACGTTGCAGTTGCAACTCATATAGGTTGACAGAATGAATTCCTTAAGACACTGTTAGGCGAAGAAAAAAATTTCACCGAAAAACGTAGGATGAATCTACCGCCTGCATGGCGGGAATACACCACCTCGAGCTTATATAATATACGACCCACGACGTCGATGAGGCTGTGTAGGCATAATATTATAGTAAAGTGGTGCTTTTGAAGCCGATTTTTTGTACGATTTGCGTCCATAACGTTTCTGCAGTTTACATCAACACCCTAGTGATGAGTGCACCCTAGTGCATTTTCTGTGTAACATCAAGTGTATCGGTAAATGCTACTTATAAAATATACCTAACCTAACCCCTGAGGTTCTGGATTTGAAATATTTCACTTGACATTTTTCAATCGAAAATTTCACTATTCGTGAAATATTATTCAATGAAATACTGTGAAAAATTTTTAGTTTCTCTTTCAAACGTATTCGGTTATAGACCATATAGGACAATATTAATGACTTATAAACCAATGTTTACAAATCGCTATGTTAATTGTTATAAATTATCTATAAAAAAAGGTATTACATATAATATATTAACGGTTTATTAATAACTATCACTTATCTATTCTGGCTATTGGGTCCTATTAGCTATTATTTATTAATTATTTATTAGTATTCGATACAATAATCCAAATTTTAAAAACGTTCTCTTTTCGTAATCTTTATTTTAGGAAATTTCAGATATAGTAAACAATATTTTTGAATTTTTTTTTCATATTGATGTAATGTTTCACGAAAATTTCATAAAATAAATTCCACGACATTTAAAAACCCTAAATATACTGTATTATAATGTATTAACAGCATTTTTAATTTCATAAAAATAAAAGATATCATAAAATAGCCGACGTATAGGCACATTTAATATGTTCTTAACTTAAAGTTTGATAATATAAGTAAATTCACTTTAATATTAAAAGTAATAAAACAATGTTGGTTCTGCCAAACGTAAATTTGCTATGTTGCGCGTGGGTCAGAGAGAGAAAACAAATAGTGAGCTGACATCCTCTTAATACACGCACGATATATAACATCAATTCCTCAAACCCAGCATACTAATTAGGGTTGGAGATTTTCTGAGATCGTAATTTGGCGGGAATCCCAGAGAATTTTCCGGGAATACTCTCGTGGGAACGACCGGGAATATAGAAAAATTCACAATATTCAATTACCATATTTAGCATTCAGTATTTACTAATCTTTATATTGTTAAGATATTTTCATAGATATATCTAATGACGTATCTCAATATTATAATATATTCACATTTTTTATCAAAATATGAATACACAACTACCTATATGAATGGGCAGGTCGCGTGTGGAGGAAACCTGATGCTATGATAAAGACGTCCTACCAAGAGAATCCAAAAAGAAAAGACCCCTGGGAAGACCCCGAATGCGATGGGAGGAGTGCGTCAAAAAGGATGTAACAGATTTTTACCCGGATGAAGACTGCAGGCATATGTTATCGCAAAATCGTGAAGGGTGGAGGCAGTAATGTTTGGATGTGTGGTCTAAAAGGCCGTAAACAAAAAAAATAAAAAAATAACTATATTCATTAACTTGCGAGTGAAAAACAAAATAAGTTGTAGGCACCTAATCTATATATAATACCTCTCCGAGACACGCATAACAACAATTTTATTTGATATTATTATTTCCGAACAACAATGTTTTTGATCCGATCGACTGTGCGCCACAGCATCCCTATAGCCCCTAGGAGTTTTCACAGTAGTCAATAAACCTACACAATATGTGCCGTGAATCGCGATATTAGCAGAAGTATTACTTAGGCACTGTATATTATACACAATATACGCGAGACTGATCGCAACCATACATATATATATATATAGGGCCCTAATACGCGTTTTCCTTTTGCAGACCATGTATAACATACGGGGTGATGTAATTTCCCGGAAAACTCTGCAGGTATAGGTACATGTGATTGGTGAAACCATTGTATACGCACGATTTGAAGCCATTATTGTACTGAACCCCATACGCGACATTTTCGTGAAAAATAATTATGTATTATTGTTCGATATCATTATATGTTATTATTATATATTTTCACGTTTATTACCTTTTTGAACGACCGCAACATCGCATGTTTCCTAAGCGAGATATTATTACTTAAGATTTTTGGTGTATTAACATACGAACTTCGAACCCGCTTGTCAAATTATGCCATATTAGTATGTAATAATCGTTTACATTTTAGTTGTGACCGAGTGGAGTTGCGCTGCAGGAAAGTAACCTTTCTAAATGTTGGCGCATTAAAGCTAAAACGTACACATTTATATATACCTGTAAGGTCACATAAAAATAACTTACAATTCGATGATCGATTAAAAATCAAAATACTCGGAAAATTATTCTTCTTCTTCCGAATGCGAAATTGCGAAATACATTTTTTGTTATAGCTTAAAAATGTTAACGATAAAAAAAATAATTGACAGTTTCTTATAAAAATAACAATAAAAAATAAACGTATGAATTTATCGATAATGTGATTACCTACTAAGAATAATAGTCCTTAAAAATATTCGTACACGAATATAAAATATAGTACCTATATTTATTAATTATTGTACTCGAACAAATTTTATAAATGAAAATCTGGAATTTTCGATGTCTGTAGGTAGTGCACCGGCGATTGGATACTCCTTCTACTGTATAAAAAAAAATCTATACTCAAAAATCCCCCGAAATTCGAACAAATTCGGTATTTCACCATGTAGGTAAATCACTCTGCGGCCTGCGCATAATTTTAGTTTAATGACGATAATGATATAATATCATCGCCGTCGTAACGTGCAGACGATGCCCGCGGCGCCACGATCGGACGAACAATTTGCGGACGAAAAACAAACACATTATACAGGGACATCGCCTGTGGAATTTTATAATACAATTATTATAATGTGCTATGTAGGTGGGTAGGCACAGTGACACATATTATAGGCATCTGTGCAATATTATGACGTGTTAGACGCCGCGCAATCCGACGTCGTGACAGCCGACTCGCGATATCGAAACTTACACCGAGCCGATGGAAATATTCGCTGCCCGTGTTATTATATTATTAATGCGATGTGCATAGCTCCGTTCTACGGCATAAAGTTTATATATATATATATACGTATACGGTATGCCTATCTATATATACATAGCTGGTACGCCTACCTATATACTTTATGAAATGGATCTCCGGGGGTATACTAGCTGTTGCTGCTGCTGCTGCTGCTGCTGCTGCACCGAGGGCGGTTAAACTCACGAATTCATGTCGAACGAAATGACTGTAGTCGTACCTAGGTATATGTGTATACCTATATACGCGAGTTTTTATTTTCGTAAGAACCGTCGACGACCGCGGGATGAGGCTGCGAACCCCGACGGGATGACGACGACGACGACGACGACTATGATGATAATAATAGTAATATAATAGCTATTATAAAAATAATAGTTAACATAGGTACGGGGGAGAGGTATTGTGACTCGTGATGAGCATAATATTACGCGCGTCGAGTACTCGCGTGTAATATATTGTGAAATGGTGCGCGTGTACTTGTCTTTGCTGCAGACGGACATTGCAATATAGGTATAGGTATATTATAATAATACGCTTTATATATTGTAGTTAGGTACTTTTATTAAAACTGCGGCGTTTGAAATATACTTGAATGCCAAAATAGAAAAAGTGTTTAAATTCATGTTCCATTAATTATTTAAACACGCGAATTTTCAAATAACTTTAACGGTGTCGGTGCAGGTTTTTCGGATTTTCCGCAATTCAATAAAATTCGTAATTTCGAAAATTATTATATTTTATATTTTTGTCACTTGTTATTGCCATACCTTATAGTTTATAATACTTGTCCACTTATCTAGAATTTACTACCCAATACCTATTTAGGGGGGGGGGAGGAGAGTTGGTACCGCGGTGTATTATATATCAATACAAATTACTACACAAGAAAAACTCTCACTGCACCTCGTCGATGTATCGAATTTTGAGAATTTTTTTTTATCTGAAAGATGAGAACTTTTTTTCAGATCGGATCAAAGCCCGAATTTTTATATTATTCAAATACATGTTTTAGCTTCTATATAGTTTTAATTTTGAAAATCAGGCTCTGAAAAAGGCAAAATGTTCCCTTTTTTTAAATAAAAAAAAAATTAGCAAAAACCGACTGCTCTACGGGGCGCGAACTTTTTTCCTGCAAGACATGTTTTTGTACTAAAAACGTCCCAACGCCCAATTTTAAACGTCTACTGACTTCATACTTCATACTAGTTTCTTTCTTTAGTACCTAAGTATCTATTTATTATATGGTTACCTATTGAATATTTGTTAAATTGAATGGCTGTTAGAATAGACTATTATTACTTTAATGAGCAAAAGCAAACCAAATCTTGTTTTTACTCGTGGACCAGCAGCCGTGTTAAAAATAAATAGAATACAATTTCTATGAAGAAAATTAATTTACAGAAAAAACTGACATACCTTGGAGAATAGACAGACTTCGATCATTTTTTTTTCTTATTTGAAAGAAAAATATTTCTTGTAACTCGCATTAGACTACAATCTGTATTCTAGTTTAAATAAATCAAGGAACATACATTTAAAATAAAATAAAATTTGAAAACATCCAGACATTTATTACAGATTCTATGATATGAAATTTCCAAATTCCTATGCAAACTTAGAAAGAAGTCTTACTATTTGAAATAAAAATAATCATCCACATTGACTCCAACACCATTAAATACTTTTTTAAAATCTTATTACAAATGTATTTTGATTAGAAATAAAGTATTGCAATACCACCAAGTATGATTGTATAATATTTTATTGTGATTAGCCATTTGACCTATCAACAGAGTTTCAACTTTCAGTACAAACTATACATATAGGTCCGATATGTAACAGGTTTCCAGTTCAAACTTTTTAGCATGTCAACAAATGGACGTGTGTCACTGTCCCCACTCCATACGTTAACTCGATACTAAATATTCGTTTGAATTTATTATGGTAGTAAACTCGAATCAAAATAATATATAAATCACATTTTTTTGGGTCACTGCTTTCGTCATCATATTTGGTAGCAAAATAATAATAATAATAAAATTATATTTTATTACTTGTGAGCTGTGGCAATATAACATCTTATTATTTATCGTGTTTCATCTAACTTTCTCGATGTACTTCGGCGATTTTTTTACTCGGTAAAACGTGTTCGGCGCGTTTAAAACAAGACTAATATTAATTAAGCTGCTAAAAGAAAACAGAAGTCTTCACATTATTTCTAAAATATAAATCCGTACATATGTAATAACTATTAAGTTGGAATAAAAATCAGGATGGGCTCTATTAATGAGTAATAACATAATAGCATGTTGAAATGCATTAATTAGATGAGTTATAATCAGTTACACGCGTCTTGATTAGTATAATATCCATCGCTCCGCGTTATTCTTTAAACACTAATACTAAAACTTGTCTCCATTTTTCTCACGTCAAAAGTCAAAACAACAGAAAAGTTATTGTGTCTTTTATAATAATCCTCTTAAAATAAATTAAAATTGTATGGTAAATTTTTCAAAATTAAAATTAACATAATACCAACTGTCTAAATCGCTTACCTTCGTAATATTGCTGTCTACTTCAATATAATGCTTAACAAACGTATTGATACAATTATAAGATCATTAACAAAAACTCCGTACAAAAATAAATTACTGGAAACATTTTAAATGACTATACGAACTTTATAGAGACCTGGGTGTCTCACGTCTTAGTCAACGAAAAATAATAAATCCATCTTTTGTGTTATTTCAAAAATAAAAATCGCATAAAAATACCAAACATTCTTTATTTATCATTTGCCATAATAAATGTTTTTGCTCGTCTCCCCAAGATGACAATACTGAACTAGAACCTAATGCTAAAAATAAAATTATCAAAAAGCAACAAGTCATCAAACATTTTGTAAAGAAATAAAAAATAGAAATCTAATCATCTGCTGAGTTCACTTGCAAAGATCTACCACTACACTCAAACCTCATTATACTTGATGTATCAACTAAAATAGAAGTAATCAGGAGCTTACATAGTTACATCCAACCATATAAACTAAAAGTGGATTTTGGACCAAACATAAGATCATAAGGGGAAGTATTACAAACGTTCTACAAAATCTCTCAAAAACACCATTAGAACTGCATTTAACAACTAAAATATTTTTAAACTAATATTCCAATGTACTAAAATAAAAATTGAAGCACCAAAAGCTATCAGAAAAATACCACAATGTTTGAATTGTCAGAGCTACGAGCTACCAACTCAATACCAAACACTCGACCAATACAAATAATAGGTATACATCCAATGAAAACTTAACGGTTCAATTAACTTCTTTCATAAATGAATTTAACACCCTTATGGCCTTGTCAATCCATTTATCTTACATCTGACAACCTTCATTGAAAAATTAATTATTGAAAATGTCAATTAACAAAAATACCCAATTATATTCTTTATTAATATTATTATGAGACAAATTGACTATTCAAAATAAAAATTAACTTCAATATCTAATATGCGATAAAAAAAAGTAAAAACGCGTTAATTACAGAAGCCCATTTAACAACAGAAATAAAAATAAATTAGAAATCCAATTAAGATGTTGTTCGCGAACGGTAAATTCCTTATTGATGCATAATTCTTCATTTTATTTTTAAATGTAATTGTTATGCACTATTTGTATAAATTATAAGTACTTATGTTTAATTATTATAAAAAAAACATACCTAATTCTATATTATATTTTTATGTTTTTTAATAACAAAATAAAGAATTTATCTGTCGTCTTAGAATTATTTAGTTAACCAACAAAAATAAAAACAAGTACTGGGACATCCTTGAAGGTTAGTTCAAATCGAATAAATTCTTAGAAAGTAGTAATAGGTACAAACATTTACATTTAAATTTATTTTTATGGCTACTGTTTTTTTTTTTATTTTCTATATAATATAAATGCAATTGTTGTGGTTTTAATGAATTATTAAAAATGCTAAAATATTTAAATATATATCCAACCGGATTAATTTTGTTTTAAATTTACAAATATTTCACACTAGCTGTGGTGCAAAAGTTATCAGAGTATTATATTGGATACGTAAAATCAGACATGATTTATTTCCAATAAAATATGTTGAAAATTAGTTAAATGAGTTATTATAAAACTTTTAGACTTGAGTTGTAATTAAAACGAGACATCGTCAACATCGGATCATGACGGAAATTAGTCTTGATTTTTCAAAAAAAAAAAAAATTAAATTAAATTAATTAATGTTGTACCTACAAAAGATGAATAATTTTCAAAGAAATAAGGCGGAAGAAGTATCTATAACTTTAAGAGTAGGTATCTATTACATTGATTAAAATGCGTATATTCTAAAGATACATATTTTTACGATACTCGCTATATCAGTAGAATAATATTTATTCACTACGTGTTTACCTTGATCTGTTTCACTATTTTATTTTATAAAAAAGAATACGTAAGTACCTATAATACGTTGTTCACAGAAGTACCTATGTATAAAATATAAAGTGTAGAATTTAACTTGTGAATTTATTTATAGTCGAAATTAGGACTGCGCGATTATTTTTTTCCCCACAATAATCGAATATTAGTTAAATGTTCGAATATAATCGATTAATCGAATAATCTGAGAGTATTACGATTTTTAACCGAAATGACGAATAATCGAATAGTAATTGACGAATAATCGAACACTCGAATAATCGAATAATCGAACACTCGATTAATCGAATAATCGATTAAAATAATCGATTAATAAAAATAATCGCACGGTCCTAGTCGAAATACCTTTGATTTTTATTTGCTTGGAAAATTATTTTACAATAATTGTGTTCAAACGATATCGCCATGATTTGTTGTATACCAAGGAAAATAATTTTGAAAAATTTAAATAATTCATATGTAATAATTATATAAAGAAAAAAAACCAGAATAATAAATTTTACGACAAAGCAGAATTATACGGATGGACATAATATTATACCGGTTTCACATAATAATAATAATAATAATATGATCATCTCTTAGAACCACACAATGACCGGATCAGTCTGGTTGGCGGTCTCGTAGGTTGGTATCGATTGGTTGTGTTTTCGTTTATAAAATGTGTATGCCATAAGAGACTGTCACGATAGAATTTATTGTCTCTGTCCATTTTGCACAGTTTACGTAGCACACAAACATGGGGTTCTGTATACTTCTGAAAACGCGAGGTTAACATGCGTTGTACTGCGATAGAATGGATCCATTAAAAACATAAAGAGAGAAACGTTGTGTAAAATATCCTCTCGAGGGGTTTTTTTTTTTTAATAATTTAACTTTATATAGCAAACCGTGAACGTGTACACACTTTCTGCAGCTTCTCAATCATTAATGCTTGATACAAATTGTGGGCACTTCAAAACTCAAGTATTGAACAAATTCTGCAAATGCATAATATTATATTTATGTAACGTTTAGACATTTTTATAAGTACATTCATGCGTTGTATAAAAAGTACAGAAACCAATTTTATTATTAATAGCTATAAGGTATATGTGGAATGCCTGGAGCGCAGACAGACAATCTATAATACTGAATATAGGAAGTCGTTTTTGTACTTCATGCAGTGTTCAACACTTCGAGGTCCACATAATTAATTATATTATATTTTAAAACAACATTATATCGTGACAACTCGTTCGTTATTAATAGTTATTGATTTAAATAAAATAAAGTGCGAACGATTAGAAAACACCGAGATAAAAATTCAGATTGACGAATTCGAACAACAAATAACGACACTAATATTAATGTGTAGGTATTAATGCTGAATACTTATAACTTATAACTTATAAGTATGAACAAACGTATTTTTTCCTTGTTCCTCAAAACGTGATTAACGAGATTTTATAATGTGCTGTATTATACATTATAAATTATAATTAATACAGCCATTATGAGTGTAGGATTCACAATATAGTAATGGCACGGAAAGATTATTTCTGCTATATTATAATAATAACGACCCACATTTTGATTTCAACACTAATAATTAATATATAATAAACGTATTAACTTCGTAGATGAAAAGTTAGTGTACAATTTTTTTTAAAAAGCAATAGGTAATACTTTACGTTAATTACAATAATAATAATTAAAAAGCAAAATGGAAATGTATAAATTAAAAGTTATAATATTATGAAATATATTATTTAAAAGTTAAATATTATAAAATACAAATTACCACATTGCCTATTTATATGCTTTTGAGATATAATACATACAACATTTATGCACCTATAATAAATGTACACAAATAAATAATAATATAAAATGTGAATATTGCTATATGTAGCCAATATAAAATGCCTATCGAAGAAAACCTCTGTGAAGTGGAAAAATTGTACCAAGCTATATCTTGTTAAAAAAAACGAAAACCCACTAAAAATCGTCGAGTACACAATAGGTAGCGGTTTTTCATATTGTACAATTGCATTAATTTTTCAACTCCACTATTGCATTAATTTTTTATAACCACTAAATGATGCATCATTATGCACTTATAGTCGATCAACATTAATTATCGACGTATAATGAGGAACTCGGACCTTTAATTAGAATAACTCTGTATATGGTAATGTCGGACGTGTAGTATAATGACGACGAACAACGATGGACGATAGTGTACCTTGTATGAAATGACCGGGAAAATAGTTGACTATAATTAAAACAATTGCGAACAATATCGATACGCGTTTATCGATCGACCGTCGATTGCAGATAAATACGCTGACGACGGATGTACATCGTTTACGGACGACGTGACCGTCGGTTTAAATAATTTAACGCACATACGTCTTGTGCCAGGAGGAAAAAAATCAGTGGACGATGAGCGGTGCTCGGCGACCTCGTGTCGAAACTTCCGATGTGCGGCGGCAACAGGTTTAGATTATAAGTATGATATATCCATCCGATAACGCACATTACGGAAAAAAATATACATAACACATTGCAGTATTAAACATATTCTCGTTTTAAATTACGCGTTATATTAGACGAATACAGCGTACACGCGACTCACAAGTCGCAACAGCTAAACTATACCTAGGCATATCGATGTAACCGGCGCAGTAAAAAATTATATCGCATTAAGTACTTGTACCTGTACAATACATAAAATATATTACAAAAACTCTGTCGCGGCGGCGGCGGCGGCGCGTCTGCCAACATGTTGTCGTCGACCTTGCCTCGAGGGCGACGACGGGTGGCGCGGTCGCCCCGATGCCAACAGGGGAGGGGGCAGAGACGAATAAAAATACAATTTAAATTAACATATTAGATATTTTTAATATGACCATATTATAATAAACTGACAAAAAAAAAAATCACCGTCAGATACCTAGGTATAATAACTATATAGGACGTGCATCAATTAAACTCAAACCTCCGAGTGCTCTAGGACATAATATTGTAATGCTTTTTCAAGCACATATTCGTTTCTATTACCTATATCAAAAAAAAAATTAAACTTTTACTTTTAAGTGCATCTTTCATATTATTATATTTGCGCCATTGCGACGTATTCGAATGACGAGAGAGGAATAGTCGTATAGATAAACAATCTCTAGTATAGAGTCGACAAAAATTACAAACAAGATATTATTAAAGATTTTGTATTTACCAAAATATTTTTGGCCCACATCAATGGTTTATTATTGTAATAAATTTCAAATTATCTAGTGTTTATTACAACATAATTATTGTTTGGCTAATAAAGAAAATCCATGGTTTATGTGAAAAAATATTTTTTACTCGCGGATAAATACCCATCTAATGACTGCACATAATTATTATATAATTCTAAGCATATAGGAATATTAAAAATTTTTTGTGATAATTTTAGTGCGTTTAATCGGCGATAATAGTAATAATATTATGCACGCAAATACGCGATGTTGATGCAGTTCCACGATCTTCACCACGATTGCGACTACACGCCATAAATATAATATAAGATGGTAATATATGAATGCATAATAATATTATTTAAAATACCTAAGTCCTACATATTACTACATATTACGTTATACACCAGCGATACTACCCATTTAATAAGAATATATAGGGTAATTTAACAAGCATGCTCAGTGCTCACCGATATACATTATATCCTTGAATAATGAATTTATTCAAATTTTGATTTTTAATATTTTTAAATACAAAACGGGTAACGTAGCAGACTTAACTCGGGATATGCTAGACGTACAAACATTTTATTTATGTTATTTGGTTGGGATATAATTGTCATTTTAGGTTTCATAAATTACATCGAGCATAATATGATGTCCATTTTGTTCGCAGCACAAAGCAAGGCGGTCCAAAAAGTTCGAGTGAACGCGCTGAAGCAAGACATCGTTAATTGATGCACTTTCAGCTCTTGTTGCATTTTTTTACGCGAAAACACTGAGAACGCTCCATGGTGGTGACTAAATGGCATTTTCCGACGGATCCAATGATCTCTTCCAGACTTGGTCTTATGAGACCTCCTCACTCCTATCCTGCATCGGGAAAAAAATCATCTATTTTTGGCCCTATTCCCATAACCCACCCTATATATACTAGAAGACTATATTTTCACATAGTACTTGAATTTATTTATACCATTTAAAGAATAGACTGTGGCGTTACCAACTTCAGTTTTTCAAATGAAAATCCCCCTTTTTTCTTATAAATTGACTTTTTTGAAAATGTCGATGGATCCAAATCGAAATTCAAACCAGTCATTTTTGAGTCATCTCACTTTGTATAGTATAAGGAAATAGGTCCCCGTGAACAGTGGTGAATTTAACGGTCGTTTAGTTGGCAAATGCGTCGAGGCCACTCTCCTAATTATTATACTGTGGCCCACCTAAAATATACCTAAGTTAATTTTTTTTTTTTTTTTACCTCAAAATAATAAATACATTTGTATTGCAAATTGCAATGTCATTTACCATAGGTAGGTTAATTTTGATTATAAATGTTAATAAATAAAAACAACAATTTCGTAAGTACCTATAATGCTACTGATACGTTTTGTACGAGGGCCCTCTTATGGATTTGCCGAATTTATTTCAATCCTTAAATCTGCCGTGAATCATGATTATAGGTTTGAAATATTTGGGAGTTGTGGTTATATTTTGAAAATTACAGTAATTAATATTAATCTGTAAAAGTTGTCAGAGTATACAAGTGCTTGATTAAAATAAATTACATTTATATTATATTTTCGTCAAACCATCGTTAAGGACCGTTGCCTTCGGCGCGTTTCGATGACTATACTGGTTCGAATTTCGATTTCTATACTTACGTCGAATCGTAAAAAAAAAAAAAAAATCATCTGCATTAAAATGTATACGCGCGGTAAAAAGGGTTGGTTCTCGTTTGAAAAAAAAAATGAATTTGCGCGCGTGACACGAAAACGGTAGAATAAAATCCAAGTGTCTGACAATATACGAGTAGGTCAACCTATATGATAACAATATGCCATGCCACACAGACTTGAAATGATGTGAAGAAAGGATATCCGTCGTTAAAAAAAAAAAGAAGAAACGGGGGGGTGAGCGCGCAGATGAATCACTCTGTATAATATAATTGTGTTAACATCGTTGTGCACTGTTATCGTGTATATTATCGGTACTCGGGCGAGATGGAAGAATGTTGTTCGGATCGTCTCTCGCGAGCGTTATGCAACTTTTGATCATGCCATGGCGGGCAGCGTATCATAATAGTATAATATTATGTTATAGTCGTGTGCGCATTGTAATAATATTATTATCGTACGCGGCAGTCCTTCCTCGTCGTCCCACCGCCGCCGCCGCCGCCGCCGCCAAAGCAGCAACGCCGGCCGAGAGACGGTCCGGTCGCGACGAGCACGCGCAGTGCGTTTTTGTCGCTCCGACCGATCCTTCCGAATGCGTCCGACGCACGTCGCAACATTAATATCATAATATTATTACGTCCGTGTTATGTTTCGCGTACTCGTCGTCGTCGCGGTCATCGCGGCCACGTCGGTCATTTATGCAGGTCAGTTGTTATGTATATAATATTATGTATAATAGTGTATGGGTACGGTGAAACTTCCGTAGTGTTATTGTCGCAAAGTCTCGCAGCGGGGCGTCGAAAACGACAGCGAAAAAATAAAAACTATTCAGTATCGGAGAGGATTTCGTCAAACGGAATCGGAACGGATTCGGTTCCGATTTGGTTTTCGTTCGGAAAAGACTTTCGTCGAACGGGAAATGTCGTCGGAATACGGAAGTTTCACTGTATATTAGCGTACGTTCGATCTTACAATACTTACAGCCGATACAGGTGTAGTAATATTATCGTCGTGTCACGTGTTGCCTTGAATAATATTATCGTTTCGATTATCGCTGCTGTGCCTGTTGTGCCATGTAGTGCAAGCGACGGGGTGACCGATCGGTGTTTCTGTCGATTCTCTCCGTCGACCGAAATCGTACTCTGCAGAAAATACGCGCCATCACGAGCACGGGTAGGTGGTACACGATTAATAACACACACGTAGGTACGAACTACCCGTATACGAGTGGCTGCGGAGACGAGAAACGACTGCGTCGGTCAGGTCCCTCCGAGTGGGGTAATCGCGCGCGTTTTGAAATACAATAAATCATCGTATCGTTTAGAAATGACAAAACGACAGAATAACACGTGACTCGGTCACTGCTGGTCAGGTGGTGCTGCTGCGTAGACGACGCGGATCACAAAATTTTAATACCGTCCGTAGTAACAGCTGATTCGTTTCGTAATAGGTCGTATCGCGCGTGTTCTGTAACATTATTTCGTATCAATCCCGTTTCGGCTTGCAGGCCTGTAATTTCGCCGGATTACGTGTTCGGCGGACGGTCGCGCACAACACAAATCATAATAATATTATGCGCGCGATGTTTTTGTGTAAGTACAACGCGGCGGCGGCGGCGGCGGCGTCTTCTGAAAACTACTTGTTTTTTTTACTGTTCGCATGCGTACCACTGCAACACTCTCGGAGCGTTTAAATCGATCCGATTGAACGATTTTCGCGACGTTGTTCACACGCAAACGTGTATAATATACCTACGTTTATCGCGTCGCCGTACGATGATAATAATAATAATAATACATTACCAATATCAATAATATTATGATATTATTATGTGTGTATTCTCGAACGCTCGCGGTTTTCGATTATAAAACTTTCACATTCAGAAATCGTTCACATTATTATTATGCTTCGTCTGCTCATCTATCAATTCTCGGTCGGTTCGCGTGCACCCATGCCGCGTTGCGCGTCGTATTTATGTTTCGTTTCAACTGTACCGCGTAATAGGATTATTATAATAATATCATTTCCACGCGGACGACCCATATTATTGTTATCCTTATGACGATGCGCACGACCATATCGCATCGAGAAGAAATCTTCAACAAAATCCGTTTTATGGCACTGTTATAGCGGGTCGGCCGCAGGTTAATACACGTAGTTTTGTAAACACGGTGCAACATATTATATTATATAGAACGCGGTTAATAAACGTTAAGTAATAAAAATTGCACCGCATTTGCCGCATTTGGTTGATGTGCATCGTTATTATAACATTTCAAAAGGATCCGCGTGCGACGAGTATCTATTCTCCAGCAACAACTATAAAATATAATTATACGCAATTTCTTAATATTGCGTAGGAAGCGTATAATAGGACATTAGGATTGAAATTGGACTTTTGAAACATTATAAATCGCGATTAGGTGATGTACTCCGGCGTTTCGTGGGAGTCGTAGACAATATAAAAATATGATCCATTATAGTTTGTCGTAATTTTCTTTCTTGTAGTCTGCATGGCCAACATTTGCATTCATAAGAGCTCGGTATGATTAAATACGTCATAATAAAATATGATGCGACATTGTTTAAGTAAACAATTTCTTTTTCCGAACAAAAAGAAGATGAATTACACACATGGCTTGTAATAAATCATTCGTAAAAAAAATTAATTTGTCGAGGAAAGTCTATTGACTTTAAAATAAAATCTCAACATTAATGTAATAATAATAATAATAATACATTACCAATATCAATAATATTATGATATTATTATGTGTGTATTCTCGAACGCTCGCGGTTTTCGATTATTAAAACTTTCACATTCAGAAATCGTTCACATTATTATTACGCTTCGTCTGCTCATCTATCAATTCTCGATCGGTTCGCGTGCACCCATGCCGCGTTGCGCGTCGTATTTATGTTTCGTTTCAACTGTACCGCATAATAGGATTATTATAATAATATCATTTCCACGCGGACGACCCATATTATTGTTATCCTTATGACGATGCGCACGACCATATCGCATCGAGAAGAAATCTTCAACGAAATCCGTTTTATGGCACTGTTATAACGGGTCGGCCGCAGGTTAATACACGTAGTTTTGTAAACACAGTGCAATATATTATATTTTATAGAACGCGGTTAATAAACGTTAAGTAATAATAATTGCACCGCATTTGCCGCATTTGGTTGATGTGCATCGTTATTATAACATTTCAAAAGGATCCGCGTGCGACGAGTATCTATTCTCCAGCAACAACTATAAAATATAATTATACGCAATTTCTTAATATTGCGTAGGAAGCGTATAATAGGACATTAGGATTGAAATTGGACTTTTGAAACATTATAAATCGCGATTAGGTGATGCACTCCGGTGTTTCGTGGGAGTCGTAGACAATATAAAAATATGATCCATTATAGTTTGTCGTAATTTTCTTTCTTGTAGTCTACATGGCCAACATTTGCATTCATAAGAGCTCGGTATGATTAAATACGTCATAATAAAATATGATGTGACATTGTTTAAGTAAACAATTTCTTTTTCCGAACAAAAAGAAGATGAATTACACACATGGCTTGTAATAAATCATTCGTAATAAAATTAATTTGTCGAGGAAAGTCTATTGACTTTAAAATAAAATCTCAACATTAATGTAATAAATAATAATAATATATAAATTATAAAATTATTGTATTTGAACTACTTTTGAAATTGTTTGTTTAAAAAATCATAACAAAGTAAATATAAACAATATTAGTTCAAAATAAAAGTTTGAAAAAATGATTATTTCTTTAATCTCTCTTCTTAAGTAGGTACCTATTACAAATAAAAGTCAATCCCTAGGATAAATTAAGTACGAATAATATTGTAACAACGGTAAATCACACTTTTATATTTATTGTTAATCTATCATTGTTTGTCGTGGGTATATACCCAGACAAAAATTAAAAATCTCATATGGTTGCACTTTCAATAGGCATTGAAATCGTTAAACAGCATAGAACAATTACATCTGTAGTGTGGTATAACTGTATCACTGTAATATTATGTCAGTAAATCAAATGATTTACGCTGATATTGACGAATAATAAAGATTGTAGGTGGAATAAAATGTTTATTTGTTATAAAAAAAAACATTTTTTCTTTTTATCGAACAGCTAAATAAGCCCTTACATGGAGTTAAAAAAATACGAGAACAATATGATCAATCTGTCCAAGGTGAAAACACTGATTCAGAGGGGTTTCTCAGAGAAATTGAACGTAGGTATAATGAAATTTCACTTGATCGGTATTTTATCGTTGAAGCTTTAAAAGCTTCCAGGCGTGGAATATAATGTATTATAATTTATTAACCAAACGTGATTCTTTAAATTCGCAAGGACAATATTTCAATCGTATAATCGATATCGCCCGAGGACGAGGTCCTTCGAGATAATCATTAAAAGGCATCACTGGCTATTTGCCCAATTCACGACTGCGAGACATTCCGATCACAATATTATAAGACGAAAACCTTAACCTTTAACTTTTAAAATCAGTTATAATTTTTCAAATCTGGCATTATGTCTTATACTCGTCTACATCACGCAACGGAGATGAAACGTTTGACTTTTCTGACTGCAGTTGTATACGAACATTAAAATTAAATCGTGTACACCTATTATAAATTATATAAACGTATATATATTATTATTAAATTTTCCCATAACTTTTCTACCAATAATAATATTATGATTGTCGGCATTAATTATTGCGTTATCTCCTCTTGAAATGTATAAACCACCGTGCGTGGTGTGAACTCTCTCCGTATATAATATTATGAATATTATGGTAAACTAAATATGGCATTATAATATCATTAGGTAGTCGGATCGAACGACGATCATGATATACCTAATCGTGTAGAATTCCTCACTGGCAAAATATACATTTTTCATTCAGACACGTTCGGCTGGTAGTATCTTAGATCATATACAATGGAGCTACTTTAATCATTTTCTGTGTCCAACATAACCCCCCACTTATTAGTTATTTTATAGTATTTTTGGCGAAACGCATGCGTAATAACTCGTTGTACCTTGAAATCAAATGGGTGATGGGGATGGAATGTAAAGCGGCATGGGCGCAACGCATGCGCAATAACTCGATGTACCTTGAAATTAAATGGGTAGTGGGAAAAATACACACATAGCTCCATCCATTGTATATGATCTAAGGGTAGTATTATACGTATCAATAGTGTTATCTGAAGTACCGATACCGTAGTCGCGGCCACTTACATTCTATGGACGTAGTTTTCGCGCACAATTTTCAACTATTTTATTTAACCGTATAATATTATAATATAATATGTGTGTAATAAGAGTAGCATTTACCGGGCAAAGAGTCGTTCAAATAGTATCGTAATACATCCGTAATTAGGGTAAAAATACACTTTGTCCGATATTACTTATTTCGCAGCTATACGCGTATTATTTTTCCTCTCGTGAAGGTGTGATTGAAAATCCGAAAACGGTGGTAAATTTAGCAATACAAGGGTCACACAATGACGGCTCGTAGAAAAACCTTGTCCATACCGCAGACAACATATTATTATTATTTACTATAGTTTACGGTGAATTAACTGAGGTTTTCGTATTACTTTTCGACTTCGCCCTTTCGCCTTTATTGGTTAATCAATATCGCGATCATTGAATGTTGACAGCCCTCGAAAACATTCCATATATTCCTTATGTGCGCCCCCCAAAAATATTATATGGTATATGGCCATATACAGGTTAGGTATATTAGGCCATATATAGGTATGGAATCTTCCAAAAAAATACAATTTGTTGTATCGACAAAATACTCATATCTCACGCCGGGCGACGTCCATGCGGACGAATTGATCGTCCGCCCAAACGGCACAGCCATTCGGATCTCATATACCACGACTCTCATTCGGATCATGCAAACGAGCTTTCTTCTACTCGGGCACCGTCGACGACGACGATGATAATCGGGCGAACACGGACGCCGTTTTTGAATTTGAATCGCGCAAGACACACGCACACGCATTATTTGCACATGACCGCGAGGGCCCGGTCGTTATATAAGTGACTATATCATTAAATAATATGAACAAAACCGCGAGCTCATCCTCAGCCGCCGCCGCGTGATTACCTCGGGCTGAAATCCCGACCCGACTTTAACCTCCGACACTCGTGCGCCTCGTCGTCGCACCATAACTGCAGTCTCCCCTTTTAGTCGTCACAGCGCCCCCCCCCCCTCCCCCCTCCACAAAGAGCACGACACGGAGTCGTCTCGGCGCCGTTGCGCAACGTTCCGCCGCGAACCTTTCGTGAATCCTGTCATGCAGCGGGCGCAATCCATCCGCGACCCGTTTCCGCCAGCGCAAATGCGTCTATTGTCAGTTTCGTCTGATTCGAGACGCGCAATGAAATATACAATAATCGATTGTGTATATTCATTACATCGACGAGCACCTATATTATAATATAATAATATATTATTCGCGTCCCACGCCGTTATTGTTTACCTGTTGCTCACCGCTGTTGCAGTCGACTAATAATAACCGAGAGCCAGCCCCAAAATTCCGCAAATGACTAATAACTGCTCGTCATCCCATTTGGTTTTACCCGCAAGTTCCAACGCACTACAGTCTTACCCGTCGATCCATATGTTTATTAATAAGCATTGACACACCAATAATATATCTGTAGGTATATACCTAGGTAGTTGATGGTTGTGGGTAGTGTATTTATACCACACAAACGACTTTAGGTGCACCTATACTATACAGTATAAATACCACAAGAATCGAAATCAGCGGTCGAATCGAGGGGATAAAAGTTAAATACCTTATTATACCGTGGTAGTATTTTCCAAAAGCGTTCCGCGAATGCATTCCTCGTTGAAAATTTATAATTTTAAATTATTATAATAATATTGAAATTAATATACAAAATCTACGTATATAAAATAATAATGTACGTTCGTATGGAGCTCATCAACTTATCAACTACTGAACCGATTGGCGTCAAATTTATTGCATACATATATTCTTTGATACTCTATCAGTGTTCTTTCTTTCATTTTTTTTTATCTACTGTAGATTACTATAATAATATGGTGGCTCGGTCAGTAGTGTGCGGTGATATTTGAAGCTCGGTACAATCGTCGGAAAAAAAATTAAATGTTACAAATGTAAATTATAGTTTTAAAAGGAAACTTTAAGTGTAGCTACTTTTGTAATTGACTAACGTAACATTTTTATACTGCGCATTGTGCTCAAAAAAAAATTCGGTACCCAAAAATACGTTTCCAGAAGTATTCATAACCGCTCAAGGAGCACTTCCAACTGCTGCATAATACCCCGTACCCTTCCCTGTCAATTGTGTAATGATACGAACCGAGTAATCGAAATATCCCGAGCACTTCTTTCAATATATTGTACAACTAAATTGTTAAATGACAAAATAATTATTTTTTTCTAACTTTTAATGCATTACAATACTGTTACATATTACTCAAGAATAACTTATAACTACACAACTCCATTGAGTAGATATATTATTATATCTATATTGAAAACCTACAATACAACGTGACATGTGGCCAATTGATATTATAAACTAAATACATTTCTTTTCCTTCCTGACTGGTTATATAGTATTCACAAAAATATATATTCTTATGAATTATATGTTTATATTTAAGAGCAATATCAATCATATAGTATTTTTGAATGTAATAAATTTAATATCCACCATCACTTGTTTTGATCCACTTCAAAGTTAACCGTTGTCATTTGCCTGCACTTGATGTCGATAATGTATTACGATAGGGTACAGATTTTGATATTTATTTACGATACCAAGCGCTTGTAAAAAAAAACATATTACGCCAGAATGTTTATAGTTATTGATAGGTACGTATGACTACGGTTTGCAGTCAAGTTTCGATTGAAAAAATATTATATAAATAATGACATGTCAAGTGCCTGCGATCACAGGGCAATCGTTAATCTTTTTGATCGTGTGGAAATAAACAACGTTTCAGTTACACGAACCGTATATTGTCTTTTAACAAATTTTTACTTTTCACCTTTCCGTTTGCCTACGCTACCCATGTAAGCTATTCCGTAGTTATGGATAAATCGTACACGTAAAATAATTGTAAACTCGTTTTTTTCAAATCTAAGATAATACTACCTAATTAGTCAGTAAAATATCGTACAATCAATCAAAACTTTACAAAATACAAAGGCACTGTTGAAAATTAATCATGCACATATAACAACGATAATATTATTATTAAACCTCATTAAAATCAAATTAAATAGAACTATACGCTTCAGGCGTTCTTAACACTACTCATTACGTACATATTATATCTATACCACAAAAACGTGTGAAAAACGATCGTCGGAGGTATAAATATAAAGTTTGTACGTTTACCGCATAATTCTACCATAAAACCAAGGCTAAAAGTTCAAATAAACATTTCAAAAACAAGACATGGGTAATATTAAAATAAGTATAATGTTTTAGTTTCAAATGTCACCGTGGCAAGCGAGAAGTGACAAGGCGATTATTAATTCAACATGAAAGGTTATCGTCAAGAGCTATAAAAAAAAAAAAACTTTGGCATTACAACGCGCGCCGTTATAATACGCATTATTGCCTCCATGCCTATACCTGATTATATTATAATATAGGTATACCATAATATTATTACAGCATGTATAGTACTCACACCAAAATCGAATTTTATCGTCTTACGAACGACAGGATATTATATGATAAACAACTGCGGACTGCAAGTCCGCCGGATACTGTGCACGAATGTTGTAATGATGCGAGCCCATACCTAATAGTATAGTTCTAAACAGTATATAAACAATGTATAGGTACAATAACTGTCTGTATCGTAATATTATTCAAAACGCGCAAGTCTCCGGGTGGTCGGCGCGTGGTCGTCGAGCGACGCGCATTCACGAGAAGAAAAAACCCATAAATATCGCCACCTGTTGTGTAATAATTAATATATACCTAATAGCGTTGCAAATACGATATTAATGATATATAATAGTAAGTATTGTTATCGTAACGGGCGCTCCGACGACTGCGATACGAATAATAATACGTTTATGGCCCGATGGCCGGATACAAATTTTTCCCGGCTTAGGTATTTGGACAGACGTTGTATGGGTATTATTATTACAGCTATTTCGTCCGGTATACGCCGTATACGGTGCACGCCGAGTTATATCGTACCAATGCAATCCATATGGATTTTCGTCCCGTCCCTAATGTGGAGGGGAGGGGCATGGGCTGTGTAAAAACGATCGTGATGATGTTTCATTTTTATCTTCTTCGATAATGTAAGGAGCTTAACATTACATTGACTCTCTTATCGTTTTGTGTTAGTATTCTACAAGTGTTTTTTTCGGTATTGAAATAGTATGGTCAAGCAGAATACTGGATAACTAATATAAATCTTATGTGTGAAACAGAATTATAAAATATAATATATATAAATACATTTTTTATTTAGTAGTAACACAGTAGTCAAAATATATGCAATTTTATATTTCATGTATCTCCATCCTTTAATTGCCAAAGTTATGTATAGAATGATTAGAATGTTCCGAAATAAATACAGCAAATATTTTGAAAAACATGTAACATTTAATAACATTTAATTTTTACCTATTGAACAGACGAATATTATTTATAATAATAATATTATTTTTATATGACTATTTTAATCGTGTGATATAAATAGGTACTTACCAATCGTGTTTTTTTAGATACGAATGAGATCAGTTATTTTTTTTATCAGATATTGTGCAGGTTTTAGAACTCACTCGAACAACACACATTTTATTGCACAGGAAGGAAAAGTTGCTCGATAACATTTTTATGATTAACTACCAAAATTGTTATCTATTTATTTACAAATTGTATTAAATCATTATTTATATAGACTCATAGTTAATATGCGATTATACTCTATGCACATACGTTCTCGATTCCGGGTACCTACATTATTATATTATATAGTCAACTTAAGATCGATGTAGTCAGTCGTGTGTATTAAGGGGGCTCCGCAGTTTGTGAGCCAAACATAATATTTGTGAGGAGGAGGAGGCCCCGCAAACGGGCAGACGAAAAGGTCGTAGTTAGCAGGCAAAAAAGAATATGAAAATGTTCGTCCTGGTTGATCCATCTCTGGTCTATACATACTCATACTGTAGCTATAATACAATTTATTATGTGGATGGACATTATCGTAGGTTCGCATAAATTTTTTATAATATTATATCATTTGCAGGTGGTGTCACGCGCAGGACGGTCAGGAGGCAGCGACAGTATTTGGACAACGGCGGATACGATCGCGACGTGGCCACAAGTACGTAGGCGACACACTGCATGAAATTTATAGTCGGACAAATTTTTGTCTAATTTTTGACGTGTTCAGGTAGTGGCGTTTGTCCAGAAAGAAACGGACGGTACCCGTTGGGCAGCCAGTGCGACAAGTGAGTTTGGACGTATGTCGTTTTAAGTTATAACATTATCGTGTTGGGGAAAAAATACATTTTAATATTATGATATAACTACGTGGGTACGTCTGCAAATTATTGCACAGAGATAACGCCTGCGATGTGCATCGAAAACCTTTGTTAGTTGTTGTCGGCTCATTTTTCGACCGCAGAAAATAGCTCGATCTGTATATATGAAATAATAAAAGAGACAGTTATGATTGTAGAATAAAGTATAATAATTAAAATGAATTGTATTATGTTTTTATTTTTTGTACAATTTATACTCCAGTTAGTCCAGTATCTATATTTATTTTTATTTCTATAAGATATGCGGGAATGCATATTGATATGATTGATGATACAGTGTTGATTTCTCGTGTAGCAGGTAGGCAGGTAACCATTTTTATTTGGTTTCTAATTAATTGTGTTTAAGAACTTAATAGTTTTAAGATAATTCGAAGTCATTTCAAAAGAACATTTTTTTTTTTTAAATTAATTATATATTTTACTATATTTTATCGTTATAACTGTTTGAGTTTCTTTAATGTTTTTAATTGCACCACTGCAAATATTTTTAATTCCATATTCCTAAGCGGAATATTGTTTTGAGCATTTAAATATTTCAAACTCTAGGAATTAATTAGTTATAAGTATTTACGCAATGGTTATAATATGAGCAGAGTATAGTGGATCTATGTTTTGCTACGTATACCTACCACTGTGCCACTTTACTCCGCTCATCTAAATTGTTATTACTTATTAATTACTCGTTCAAAATTCGATTTGTATAGTAAATATTTACGAACCTATACATTAATTAATATATATTTATTGATAAATAAATAAATATAGGTAACAATAAAAAATTATTTTCAAAATTGTGAGAAATGTTCGAGAAAATTAGCGTTTATGTTTATCTTCAAAATAATCACTCTGTAAATAATATTTGAGTAAAGATAGTGATATATATATATATAGGTGTATCAGATAATTATAATAGTAAATAGTGGACAAGAATCAATTTTACATTTATACGAAAGAAATAGTGAAAAATCCTATTAGTATGCATAATATAATATTATTATAGTAATATAAAGTATATATAATACCAAGGCTGGGCAAGTTAATGATATTTTTTAACTGAGTTAGTTAGGTTAAACTAAAATCTAAATCAAGTTAAAAGTTAAAAATTAATTCAAAATGTTTTATCAATTGAACTAAGTTAAAAGTTAAGCAAAATTTATTATTAACTTTTTTACTCAAGTTAAGTTACTTAAAAAAAAATTTCTTGTTTTCATCTAGGTAAAATGAAAACAATCGGTACCTAAAATTTTTCATATTATTAGACCAAAGAACTACAGTGAGTTCCGCTTAAAGTGATCACTGCTTTATAGAATCAACCGTTTATTGGAATCAAAAATGAAAATCCCAAACCAAATATTGTATTGAAAAAAAGATGCTTTATGGAATCAACTGGTTAATAGAATCAAAATGGCCTGAACCAATGTGATCACATTAAACGGTACTCACTGTATTATTGTTTTATTTTCCAAAAGCATTAGGTAACATTCCACACATTTATTAGCATACTTTTAAAATGAGTACCATCAATTTGCGCGTCCACGCCGCCGGAAATCGGAATGCTGGTTATCGGCGAAAACGTCGAATTAATAATAAATTATCCAAAAATAAACGCGGTATTACTAAGAACCGTAGACTGTCCACTTTACCTTCTATACAATTATTAATTCGTAATAAGTATAATATATAAAATAGTTTATAATAATAGGAATATAACTGGCGACGATGGCGAAAAATAACGGGCATTGATAATATTCGTAATTTAACAATATTATAGGTATTTATATTTTATACGAATATGAAAACATATTCCATAATAATTAAAATTGAAATTAACTTAACTTGTTTAAATGTAAAATTAATTCAAGTTAATTTAAAGTTAATTCAAACATTCCTTAAGTTAATAATCATAAAAAAAATTAACTTATTAACTTATAATCTCGTTAATGCCCAGCCTTGGTTAAAAGTTCTTCGTCGGTCACTATAATAATAGGTACCTACGCCAACTGAAAAAAATGTTAGAGATAATATTATGTTGTACGCGCAGGTATTCAATTACGAGGTACGATTGTTGTTATTATAGTCGCATACGTCATGTATAGTTATACAAAATAACTCAGTACACGAAAATTGTATAGCACACGTCAGAATAACATGGCAATATTATTAATAAAAAAATAAAAAGTTTCTGGACTTTAAATACACGGGTATCTGGACCTTTGATACACGTGTACACGAACTTTAAAAACACGTGTAATTAAATACACGGGTATTACTACATTTTATTGTACATGTTCGGACTACGTGTACACTTGTATATCAATATACGTACCAAATCGAGAGCCCTAATAGGAATATAACTGGCGACGATGGCGAAAAATAACGGGCATTGATAATATTCGTAATTTAATAATATTATAGGTATTTATATTTTATACGAATATGAAAACATATTCCATAATAATTAAAATTGAAATTAACTTAACTTGTTTAAATGTAAAATTAATTCAAGTTAATTTAAAGTTAATTCAAACATTCCTTAAGTTAATAATCATAAAAAAAATTAACTTATTAACTTATAATCTCGTTAATGCCCAGCCTTGGTTAAAAGTTCTTCGTCGGTCACTATAATAATAGGTACCTACGCCAACTGAAAAAAATGTTAGAGATAATATTATGTTGTACGCGCAGGTATTCAATTACGAGTTACGATTGTTGTTATTATAGTCGCATACGTCATGTATAGTTATACAAAATAACTCAGTACACGAAAATTGTATAGCACACGTCAGAATAACATGGCAATATTATTAATAAAAAAATAAAAAGTTTCTGGACTTTTAATACACGGGTATCTGGACCTTTAATACACGTGTATTAAGATACACGTGTACACGAACTTTAAAAACACGTGTAATCAAATACACGGGTATTACTACATTTTATTGTACATGTTCGGACTACGTGTACACGTGTATATCAATACATGTACCAAACCGAGAGCCCTAATAGGAATATAACTGGCGACGATGGCGAAAAATAACGGACATTGATAATATTCGTAATTTAACAATATTATAGGTATTTATATTTTATACGAATATGAAAACATATTCCATAATAATTAAAATTGAAATTAACTTGTTTGAATGTAAAATTAACTCGAGTTAATTTAAAGTTCATTCAGACATTCCTTAAGTTAATAATCATAAAAAAAATTAACTTATTGAGTTAAAAAGTTAAATTAACTTAACTTATTAACTTAACTTTAACTTATAAACTCGTTAATGCCCAGCCTTGTATAATACTAATTTAAATTAATTTATAGTTATTATTTTATATAACAAAATTTACATACGTTATCTGAGAATTTAGTTAAAATGTACAAAAATGTTTTTTTTCTCATTCCTTGTATCTTAATTTGTTTTATTTCAACGTCACCGTTTTTACACCTTCTGTAACTTTTACACACATTTTTTTTTTTTTTGAAGATTTTCGTTGTAAATAAAATGTATATTGTATCAGATATTTACAATGCGAGAATGGCGTACCCACAGAAAAATTATGTCCCGACGGACTGTTCTTCAACTCAAAGTCATCGATATTCTCCTACCCGTGCCAATATCCACCAGAAGTAGATTGCGAGGGAAGAACCCAATTGCGTGAGTTTTATATAAATCAATAACTTTTACAACATATTATATAGTTCCCATTCACAGTATTCTTATAGATATTGTGCATCATGGTTTTAAAATATAAGGTAGTTGTTTCAAACTTAAGGGTCCCGGTGCCAGTTTTTTAAATTGTCCACAATTCTATAAAATTTGAAAATTAAATTTCATATTTTAGTTGCCACCTCAATTATAAGACTTTTCCACTAATCTACTACCCGATACCTATTTAGGGAGGGGAGGGGGGTTGATAGGGTGTATTATATCGAAAAAAATGACTTTACGGGAATGACTCTCGAGTATTGTAGAATTGTCAGATTTTGATGACTATTTTTTTTATCTGAAAGAAGAAGACTTCCTACAGCCCGCAACGATCTCTGAATTTGTATTTTATTTCAAATAGTTGTATTAAAAAAATTGTAAAAAAATACTTTTTATCTTGTATTTTCTTAGACATATTATAAAGTTTGAGAATAAAATATTGAAAAACATAGATCGATGCGGGCTGTAGAATATTTCTATTTAGCAATTAAAAAAAAAAAATCATGAATTTGGTTGATTCCACAAGGCGGTATCGTTATTCCCGCGGAGTGTATTTTTGAGGAAAAAATGGCATCGGCACCGGGCGCCTTAATAAAAATGATCAACATGCCAACATCTATACAGTTTAAAAAAAAAAAAAAATGTTTTAATTATTTTCCATACCAACCTATTGCAATAATTCACCGATTACAAATGTCTTAAACCTAAACATTTTTTTTCAGAACCCCCTCAATCCACCGGCGACTGTCCGAGACAATTCGGTTACTTTCGGCTGGGCGACGAGACAAAATGTGGTCAGTTTCTAAACTGCGTAAACGGCATAGGATACAAATTTGATTGTCCCGAAGGATTGGCGTTCAACGAGTTGACGTTTAGATGTGACTGGCCGGATCAGGTGGACACGTGCGACGCAGAAGGTAAACTATATAAATGATAGCGTAAAATTGCACGCGTTGTGTTAACTTCAATATATGTAGAAAACTGAAAAATTAAAAGCAAAGCTCTTGTAAACATTACGAATAGACAGTGAATATTACAGACACTTATACTCACATAATAATGTTATTATAGGCTCCTATGCATATAATATATATATATAAGTGTTGATAATATGATTAACAAACAAACAATGTACAATTTGATTGGTATTATGTATGACGAAAATCACATTTATAAACCCAATTCATCACCATGAATTTACACTCGGCGAGTGTTATTAGTTTTCATAAATCTAATTAAGTATTGAATATATTTTGGACTGAATGCACATCGAGCATGAAGTGAACAAACATTAAACATTCAAATTGACGATTTCTGGTGCCCATCTGTTTTTTAAATACCAAATATACGGGACGAATACATATATATATATATTATAATAGTTTAATATTAATCTGCATTAACAGTTCTATGGAAATATAATTATTATTTCGCGTCGATGTATTATCATTGTACTGTTATAGTGGGACAAATTTAGATTAATCTACTTACTTACCTACTATGGTATTATATTATACGCAGTTGGTGTTGTCGTGTTGAATATATATATATAGGTTCAGCACACCGTATTCGTTATTGGCTACAAAAATGTTATAATAGCCAAATCGGAAATATCAGTAGCAATGACTGTGTTCCGTTATACCTACCTACATATTGTACAATTTTTTCAAAAAAAAAAAAAACCATTATGAATCCCATACATAATATTATATTCGAAATAGAAATTACATAACAAAAATCACGATATGTTATGAAACCATATTTCGTGTTCAGTCAAATCTATATAATCGTCGTAAATATATATATATATATAATTTAAAATTGAAATCATATTTGTTTGCACAACAACACTGCCTATAATATAATAACGATTTAATATTATAATGTCGATGTAGCCGAGTGTATATTTTAAAAACTAATCGATTGATAATTAATTTCTATGCGATAATTTACAGCGTTCCTCGGATTTAGATGCCCGCCCGAAGAAAACCCGCTGGAAGGCCACAAACTCCATCCCAACTCGATGGATTGTCAAAAGTTTTACCTTTGCGTTAGCGGCAGGCCTCGGCTATACAATTGTGGAACTGGACTTGGATTCAACGAACTCATTGGCGCTTGTGACATCAGGGAAAACGTGACCTCGTGGTAAATACAAATAATTGTTTTACTAAATTTGTAATGTTTAAACACCCCAGCCGGGTAAATTATATGAATAAAGGCTAAACGCTTGTGACGATGATTCACTCGCGACTTGCATCATGTCTCCACGGAATCGGATACTCTTAACGCTCCAATTTGAATGATTAGTTGAAATTCAACGTTTTGAAAATAATTTTGTCATACCTGCTTAATGCACCGAGGGCCTGTTTTACAGTCATAGTTTAAGCCTCGGTTACGCCTAAGCCACTGATTTTACCGGCCGAATTCGGTGGTTTAACCTTAGTTTAACGATTGTAATACGGGCCCTAATACGTGTACAAAACCCGTTCTAATGTAAAAAGCTACCTATTTCGTTCGGACTATATAGCTTATAAAATCGACATATATTTAAATATAAACAGTTTAAAAGGCACACTTTTAATTTTTAAAACATGATTGTTTAATGATATGGAGCTGGAAAAATGTGTGAACATTTAAAAAAAAAATTCGATCTTATACCTAATTGTCACAGTGAGTGATTGTACATTTGTACACAAATTTTGGGTTTCATAACTTTTGCGGTTGGAAGTTAGGTGAAATTCGCACAATCAAAAAACAAAAAATTTTCTGGTTAAACAAGTGTCGAAATATTTTAGAAAAATGAAAATGAACTTAGGTATTTTCTATAAGCTTCAGTTTTATACGAAAAATCGATGGAATTTATGACAACAGAATGTGAAAAACTTTTTATTAAAAATGTAAAATAAAATGCAATATAAATATTTCATATTGGTATTAAACGTGACATAAATTATTAATAAGTCTTTTTTTTTTTTAGATCTGTAGTAAACTATTAGGTTTAATTCGCAAATATAATATTATGATCCCTAATTTTACGACAATAGTTATAACTCTCGTTAAAAAAAAAATTTCCGATAAACACGCTATATATGTATATACTGCTTAGTAAAAATAAATATATTATAGTATTATACTTACTTTGGTGCAGTACAAAAACGTAATAATATTATAGTATGGTACGCCACGCGGTCACCATAAAACATAATCTGTTCATTTGTATTGCTAATGTTGTTCTCAAAAGCCACATTGCGTTCATTCTAATAAATAAATAAATAATCATAACATATGGGCTACGGTCTATTATTGGTATGGATAATGTTATGAGAACACGAGAATGTGAATTAAAATATATTTGAAATGTTTGTATTGTTTCAGTTACTCCAGGACACCAGATAATTTTGTTCGACTAGGATGATAATACGTAAAAAGCGAATCGACAACTGTTATATGAGTATTAATAATGGGAGTTACCTTTTATTTCGACTCGTCCCTGTCGGATAAACACTCACATCCAACTACAAAAGATCTGTAATAAACTGCAATGTGACTATTATATTATATTTTGTTTTATATCTTTGTTGTAATAAATTAAGCTTTGAATATTATACGTGCCAATAAACTATTTCGTTAGAAGTTAAATTCTCTCTAAATAACCAATTCGTCATGTTATTAAAAGTTTAATATTTATAAAATAATAAAATACATAAACATGAAACATTGGTATTGTTTGTTGTTATATTTAATATTGGACATTTTTTGTATATGTCAATAATATTGAATATTATTATAATTAATGTAATGTAATCAAAGTAAATTTATCTAAATGTATCATGATAATAATATACATAATACATATTATATATTTGATGTATTTACAATAAAATGGTCGGAACCTATAAAAATGTTATTGTATAAGATAAAACCGAGTGTATACGACTCGAGTCCTGCTTATAATTCATCATATAAGTTGTTTTTATTTTACATATTTATGTACTTCATGAATCATATTATTATATTAATACTTATATTATTATGAATAAAATCAAAACGAATGTAATACAACTTACTATATTAAAACTATACGAATTAATATTATATTTTTTCAATCCAGGGTCGCGCCAAGTATAAAAAGAAAAGAGCGCCTTAAAATAAAAATAAAATAGCTCCTTAAAATACACATATAGGCAAAACACACACTTAACTGCTGGACCATATTATTATATTGCAGCAACCAAACGATTTACGAAATAAATTTCTTGAGAAAGACTTGCATATTTGTAGTAATATAATGAAGTTTGAAAATACAATAATCTAATTGGAAATTTTACGTAGCAGTGCATGATGGTGTAGTTTACACATCATTTTGAATAATATCAAAAGAGTTATAGCCAATTTAACTAGAAATTATTGTAGTTGATTTTCAACAATTTGTTAGATAATATTCCCCGCGACCCGGTTTACAATGTACTTTCTCGGACACCTATGACAACCAATAAACAAAAAAAAAAAAACAAAACAAAAAAATCATCATCGTAAAACCAATGTGTTCCCAAAATAATAAGGTAGGTATCAAATGAAAATTAATGATATCCCAACAAAAACACTCCGTGTAAAAAAAAACGGCTCTAAAAGTTGAGATATCATTTTCAAGGTAGCTAAGTCTTTGAACAACAGATATCATTTATGTTAAAATAATCTGCTAAAAAATTGAACTTGGCTTGATTTCATTATCAATTTTTTAGCAGATTATTTTAACATAAATGATATCGCAACTTTTAGAGTGGTTTTTTTTATACTCGGCATTTTTTTTACACGGAGTACGGCGCAGTTATAGGATATATACATAACCAGGGCTCGAGACTTATAGCACTTAAAATCATTAAAATAAGCGCTTAAAAACATCATTATCAGCACTCAAATAAGCATTTAAAAAACTTAAATTCAAGCAAAAATATTTCATCAAAAAAAAAAACTTTCTTTTTACATGATAAAGTAGATACTATAGACATCATTTGTATAACTGTGCTAAAAATTATGACTGTAGGAAAAGTTTCTAACAAAAAAATCAATAAATCTTTATATTATAAAAAAAATCAAACTTCACTTTCTAGACAATTTGCATTATTGTTAATAGATTTTCAGAGGGATTTTCTGAAAATTAAAATGTAAACAATATTTACAAAAAGTTGAAAAAAAATTAATTAATTTAATCTTACCGTCATTATTGCATTAAATGATTTAATTTTAATTCTATCAAAAACAACTTTGCAGTAAAAACCATAAAAAAAAGTAAAAAAACTGGTAAAAAAACAGAAAAACTGGAAATAAACATTTTTTTGAAAAATCGATGAAAAAAGCAAAAAAGAACTTTCAAATTTCATAACACTCTGCTACATTTTAAGTCGATCCATAAAAATAAGCAAATGCTTTAAGTCCCGAGCCCTGTACATAACTGTTTATAATTAATAGTTTTAATAAAAAAAAATTAAACCCAACCGAGGTACATTAAAACCGAGATATACGACCTATATATCATACGATGGGCAACGATATAATTTTGCATATTGATATGGTTCCGATTTTCCCGATTTTTCCGATATCGTATCGAATTATCGATTTTGTTGCCCATCTACTATATTATTATGCTATATAGGAAAAAAAAATGAACGGTGAAGCCGGGATATTCAGCTAGTAATATTATAATTTATGTATAATAATATAATTTATGTATAATAATATAATGATATATCAAAATATTTAATATGGGAAAATGATTTCTTCGTTAAATTAACAATGAATGGTGATTTAAAATGTCGAAACAATTTAATATCAAATGTATGAAAATGTTATAAAAAAAAAATGTGCACAAAATGGCAAAAACAAGACGTAATACATTTTACAGAAAAAGGTGCTCAATGTGTCAGAAACTCAGAAATACGAGAACAATATCGACATACATACAAAAAACATCGGACAAGACGGGCGGGGTGGGAGGAGGGTACGTGATGGCGAGTTGGTGGTGCAGACGATGTCGGTAAGTCTATGGTATATGGTTACCTCTACGACGTTCTCACGACTGGTCCTCTTGGGCGGACGAGACTCGCGGCTCGTGGGTGGGTTTTTTCGGGACGCGAAGACGACCGTGGCAGCGTGCGACCGCAAAAGCGACGCCTGTTGATATTTTTTCGTAATTTACCACATTAATAATTTATTTTGAACATTGGATCGTCGTCGCTTAGTTAAATATTTTTAAATTTTTGGACGCAAAAGCTTTTGAAATTAAAATTATTTTCGATTGTATGACCAAACTAATACACCAATACACGTTGAAATACTGAAGCGTATAGTGCACTAGTCCGTACCAAAGTATGTTTAAGTTATATTTCTGAACGACAGTATATATCTACAATAACACTCAGAACAATCTTCAGCATCTACAGTCTGAAGCTTTTCAAATGTGAATTGGTAAAAAATGTATGGTTCATTTAATTTTCAAAACTCGACAAATTATTCAATGATAAATCATGTCTTATATTATTTAAGGTAAAGCTCATTAAAACTAGACTTCGGTTGACGGTCAACCGATGTTGATTTTCGGTTGGAATGCTTATTGAACTGATAAGATTTAAAGTAGAAAGAGACGTACTAATAAATCAACAAGAAATTATTTAAAAATTTGCTCAACTTTGTTACAAAAAAAAAACTGAACGTTTAAGTAGCTTTTGTACCTATTTATTAACTATTTTCTTTAAAGTATTTTTATTATTTATATATCATGTTTCATGAAGAGGCCAAGACCAAGAGTTATTATAAACGGTTCCACCTACACAGGTCCACATTAGCCATCCCAGGAAACCCTCATCGTCGCCTTATGCGCAAATAGTGCAGAGACCTGATAGATACGATTCTTAACAAACAAAAAAAAAAATTTATATATTTAAAAAAAAATAAAAGACGAAAGTGTCATCGATGGGTGGCTTCTTCAATCAAATTATTCATATTTTCTTTTTTTTTATAGCACATAGGCACTCTTATTGTGCATGCTGGTACAAATTTTGTATACAATAATAATAATATATGCGTAATAACAAATAAAAAAAAGGTGGGTAAGTGGATGTCGCTCTGCTGTACAGTAGGTTACAAGTGGGTCACTGTAATGGATGGTGTATAATATCATTGTATAAGAAAAACGATTCTGAGCGAAAATAGTCAGTCGGCCTGTGATATTACTAAGTATATTTGATGATATTATTGTGAATAAAGTAATTTATATATAAACTATTTACGTGGAACCTTGTTTTAAATTTTCAATTCTTAGCTATAAAAGTTGAACATTTTATAAAGTTAAACTACAAAATTGTGCCAATGTATTTTTAATTTTTTTCAGCTGCTATTAGAACGAAATATCTGGAGCCTTATATTAAATTTTCACCTTTTTTTAACCAACAAATAAAATTTTATTGATATTTACAGAAAAAAAAACTAAAAAAATTGAAAACTTACAATGTCCGCAAACAGATCAAAAAGAGTCAAATTATTTTCAAAATTTTATCGTGTATAGAAAATGCTAATATTAAGGGGGCTTGACTCTCTAAGCTCCCTCAAAAGATGTGCTTTTTATTGTATAGGTGATGAGTGTCCCAAATTTGTTGGCCTCATACTCACCACCATAGGCAAAAATTTGGTGAAATTACTGGGGGGGCTGAGCATTATATTTCTCATTGTACCTATATAGGCACTATTGCACTAGAGTCGCTTGCAATTATTTATTTCAACAAGACAATTTACAAAGTTTGACATACTAAACAATTTAACCTTAATAAAGTACAAAAACAATAATGTGCCATAGGTACCTTGAACATTTTATTCTAAACAAAAATAGCATTCAATTTATTTTATTATTAAATTATTAAATTAATTGAATTATAACCAATTTGAAGCCAAGTATAATAACATAATAAGTGTACACTTATATATTTATTTCAGCACAATATATCGGTTTTTATTAGAAAATGCATTAACTATATCAGTATCATTGATCTGTTTTGCCAAATATTTTTCAATATTGATAATAGAAAGGTAATTGAATCTATTTTCAACCATTGTAGATCACATCCAAGTTTTTATTCGGCGCATTTTAGAAAAAGAGCGCTCAAAAGTGGCTGAACTTACTGGTAAAGTTAAGGCCACCTGTAGAAGTTTGTACATATTTGGGTAGACATTCACGACAATACAGGTTTTTAGATCCTCTAAGGAGACATTATCTTTTCCAGTTGTTAATGTTAAGTAGTTTTTTACAACAGTAATTTCGGATTTTAAATTATAAGAATTGATATCTAATAAATCCTGGAAAATAAAAAGGTATATATAAGTCATAATGTGTTACTAATTATTATTAATATTTAAATTTAGTCAACTATCAACATTTAAGATATACCTTATAGTGATTAATAAAGAATTTGCTTTTTTCAATGTTCAGTTAAAAAAAGTTATCAATAGATTCAGCCATTTCTAAACTTTCTGTGGAAAATCGTTTCTTCATATTGACAATAATGGAATCTAAAACTTTAAAGTATGCATTTACACGAAAATAATCTTCAGCAGTAGCATTATCAACTTCATTGGGTTCTTCGGCACCAGTAGTAGTCATCAAAACAAAATCATTAAGTCTATTAGGTTCTCTTCTTATTTGTTTTAATCCTAAGATACAAAAATACTTACAATTTTTAATTTCTACACCTAACTATAAAATTATTTAATAATATTTACTTTGTGTTTGAAATGGTATATCAAAGTTAATGTTGTAGTCTTTAACAAAGTCTTGGATTTCTAACCATAAATGATTAAAAGCAAGAGTAGATCTACTATTTTCAAAAGTTTGTAAAACACTCTTGATAAGAATTGCTGCTTTTGCCTGTGTAGCATTTTTTTCTTGAAACATGTTGCAAAGAATATTAATTGTAGACAATATATTTTTTAAATAAATAAATTAACAACAAATGAGCTTGTTGACATATTTGTAAGTATACCTGGAAAAAAAACATAAAATATTATAATCCTATTAATTAAATGTTTTATACCATTTACCTAAAGCTTCATTTACATTTCTATCTGTTTGATTGTCTATTTCTTCCTGTAAAATGTTTATAATAGCTTTATAATTGTGTAATATTGCTTCACAGTTCTTAAACCGACAATTCCATCTAGTATCACTTAAGCAACTAATATGGATACTTTTTATTCCCAACTGTTTTTGCATGTTAACAAGCATCTGGTTTTTAGTTGGATGAGAAAAATGAACATATAACCCTTCAATAGTATTGAAAACCGTCCTAGTCTCCTATACAAAAAAAAAAAAATATAGCTAAAATAGCTAAAACATACTCTTACAAAAAATTACAATTTACCTTAACATATTTGCACATATCAATTACTACCAGATTTATACGATGGGCCATGCAATGCGTATAAATGGCATATGGAAATTTATTTTTAATTTTAGCCTGAACACCATTGAACTTTCCAGACATTACATTTGCCCCATCGTAGGATCGTGCCACAACATGAAACGTGTCCATGTTATTTTTAGTAAGGTAAGCAAATATATGGGCACTTAGGGATTCAGCATCTTGTTTGTCAGAAACGTCAATAAAACCGAGAAATCGTTCAACAATATTAAAGCCAACAGTATACCTTACACATAAAGACATTTGTTCTTGCTTAAAACACCTAAAATTAAAATTAAAAAATCCAGTTAGTGTGTGGTTAAAGTACCTACTTCTCTCAATAATTGTTAAACCTTTACTAAATTGAATTTTTTATACTTGTAATTTAAATGTTAGATTCTTACCTAGCTTCATCACACATTATACCAAAAACTTTAGTGTCTTCAATTTCTTTTATAATTTTATGTCTTATGTTTTCAGCACATAAATTAGCCAACTCATCTTGCACAGCATGACTAGTGTAATTGGTAGTATTTTGAAACTTTTCTGCAAATTCTGGATAATGTTTTGCAATCAAACTGCAAATTTCTTTAAAATTTCCCGTAACAAGAATATATTATGTCTATAGGTAGTGAAAAATGTATCTGGTATTTTAAATGTTATAATAATGATAATCTAATAACGTAAAAATACCAGGTGTATTGACACAATTATTCTAATAAATAAAAATATTAGCAGGTACCTTGATTTAGTGAGAGTTTTGATTCTTCATGTCCTCTAAAAGCTAATCCTTGGCAGCTCGAAAATAATGTTATATCAACAAGAGTTTTAATATATTGGACATTTTTTTCTACAAGAAGCTTGTGGCTTGATGCTACTTGAGAGTGGACACTTCCTGTTGTTATAGTTGAAATATAAGCTTCCCATTTGGCCATGCAAGTTAAATGCTGTTTACTAGTGGAATGTCCGTAGAGTTTACTCTGTTTATTTCCTTTTTTTCCTCTTGACCCGGATAACTAAATACAGTAAACATTTTTAAATATGATAAAAATTAAAAGTAATTTAAACATAACTGAAAAAATACTTGCCTTTTTCCAGTTGTTGAATCCAATACTCGTAAACGTAGAATCATTATAATCACTTACTATGCTAAAATTGCGACAGCAAAAACAGTAAATAGCATCATGTTCTATACTATATTCTAGCCAACTAAAGATTGAATAATAAACGGAATTAAAACCACGGTTTTGTTTCCCAAAAACAGTTTTTGGATACGACTATAGTACGAAATACATCAATTATAGTTATAAATATACAATAAAGTCTAAAAATTTAAAAAAAATTTGGTTTTATACTTGCCTCAAGTACTGGACGAGCTGGACCTGTCAGTCAAGTTCCTAGATCACAAGTCTCAGGTTCAGGTACTTTTATAGATTCAACTGTAGCAATACTCCCTTGACTACTATTGTCTGTGACATTATTACAAACCGAGACCACAGAAGACGACGAAGGCGGTTTATTCACATTAAAGATCGCAAATAATTTCTTAGACGCATTGATAATAATTAAATAAATTTAACTTGTAAGCTGTTGACCACTCAAATGACAAATGCTCAATGCGGTATTGAGATGTGCGGCGAAAAACAAAAATACATAAAATTCGTCGGTTATGACATAAATAGAATATACTAGTATATTTAATCTATGATTATGGTGACTATCGATTGTGGTGATATTGTTTGTAAAAACCTTCATGATTATAGTTAAAAATAGCATATTATTACGTAACCGTTTATACGAAACAGGGACGACGCGACGCAAACCACTGCTGATAAACAACCAATGCGGGTGTAATTGTTTATTATTAATATTTTATATTACATTAATTACGATCGTTCCGACTTATGACAATAAGTTCGTAAAATCTTACGAATTAAATTTAATCATTATCATAGAATATTTTTTTATAATTTATTTTGTAATTCAGACATTAAAAATGCATTTTTTAATTATACTAATTATTATATATTTTTATATATTTAGTCACATTAAAATTGTGAGGGCCAGGGGGGCTAAGAACTGTACTTTAAAATTCTGAGGGGGCTTAGTCCCCTCTAGCCCCCCCCCCCCCCGATTTCCGCCTATGCTCACCACCCGGCACATACTTGTATATTATATAAAACAACATCCAACCGAATGTGAAATGATCATTATCGATGTTATAAATAAAATAACATCATCAAAAATGTCAGGACCATAATAATGTCACATACTATATTGTTATATGAATGAATGTATTAATATTTACAACTTATACTGTTATAGTAATGCTAATGCACCAAACATTAATAGTACAATGAAGAAAAGGGACGTTTCGGCGCTGCCAAATTCATCGTAGACGTTTGGACGAAATGACAAATCGGCGCTAATAAATTATTAAATAAAATTATGAAATACTCATGAGTAGGGCTCGTAGTTGAAGACGAATGCCTTTTTTCACGATAATAATAATAGAAAAATAATTTTTATATCCAAATATGTTTTATTTGATTTCTAAGATAACGAATGAATATTTTGTTTCCCTTTATGCTTTTTCACATTTTTCATTTAATTGTGTTGAATACATATTAACGGTACAAATCGATAAGAGCTCGTGAAAACGACGCATTGTCGTCGTATGATTAAAATTATTTTCAAAGGATTTTATTATTGATACTATTTAATATCGCTAAAAACTTAATCGAATGTTTGGTATGGTAAGTTAATTTAACGTTTTTAAGTTATGAGTTTTAACGTTATGAAGGTACCCATACTATAGGTTAGGCTTATCTATAGATTAAAATATGTTCGTTTAGTCATTTTTCCACAAATGCATTTTTTTGCCTTTTTTTACATCTTAGGTTTTCTTTATTGTTTATATTGGCTTCAAATCCGAGCTCTACTTATAAGTCATAAATATATATGGATGGAACTTTCAAATTTAAAGACGTAAATATTTTCAGTCGTTAATTTCATTTAAGTCAGAGCTGTTTTAAAAAAAAAAAAAATTAAGTTACATTTTAGTAATTCAAACATTTGCTCCAAACATTGCTTTAGCATTCATTCCATTTTGTGATTTCGAATTAGGATGTTGCAGATGAGTTGGCCAATGAATTACCGAGATGAGGGTATGTCTTTATATTTGAGTCGTTTGAAGAATTTTACATTGGAAAGAAAAATCGGTGTATCGGTTGGATAAAACCTCGTTATTGGCCTGACATGTGCAGGATACTTCACCAGAAGGCAGAGAGTATTTAATCTGAACTTTGGAGCAAACCTAAAGTGTGTTATTTGGTATTGACGATAATTAACTTTTAATAATATATTTGTATATAGTAGGGGAGAGTGGGGCAGATTTAAATGCGGGGTACATTTGAATTTGTCTAGTATAATTTGTTACAGGTTATTTACATTAATAAAAATAATAATTTAAGTTGGAGACAATGTTTTGTATACCATATGTGATTATCAGGCATTTTGAACAATTTTGTGAAAAACAAAAATGATAATGTGATTTTCCGGCTTTTTTTAAAAAAAAAGAACATTTTGGAAACTAAAATTCAAACCATAAGTTTAAAATTAAATATACCTATTTAAAATATTTTTGCCTAGCAATATATTTAATGTACATACATTATTTATAATTATTGAAATTTATATTACGATCATTATTGACTATTTTGGCCCCTTGGTATGGGGTAGATTTGAATCTTCATTAATAGGGTAGATAATAGTGTGTAATATAGGTTCCTCCTCTTTAAATACCTATCTTATGGATGGAATAGACTAGTTTACTGGATTTATGTCACAAGATGTGGATTTATCTATAAGGAAACCCAAAAAACTAAATTTTCAGAATGAAAAAAAAGTTAACAAGAAAACATCTAAACATAATTGTAAAAAATTGTTAATATATTAAATTGAGCAATTTTTATTATTAAAATAAATAAAAAGTTTTATTTAATTTAATATTTATTTATGTTCAACATTCTAATGTGGCTCTTTAATTATATAAGACACAAATCTACCCCCTGCACGTTCAAATGTACCCAATGGGTGGGGTACATTTGAATACAAATATACTTAACTTTATAACTAGAAATTAAATTGGATACTTAATATATAAGGTTGTTATGAGTCAAATTTAGTATTCACAACCATCTAGACTACAGATTGTAATCATCAAATATAAAATTTGTCAAAAAATTAAAAATTAAAAAAATAAAACGTAAATTTCATTAAAATCTGCCCACCCTCCCCTATACGCACTTGTAAGTCTCGATGTCCACCACCGGCACCACCCAAATCCAATTTTTATTTTTATTTTTTTTTTTGGCCTCTTAAAAGTATCTCCTTTAACAAAAAAACTACTCATTTGCAGATTACCTCTACAATAATTAAACCACACTTTTTCCTGAATTTGGCGCCACCTATAAATTATTATTTATTCAAAGGCTTAAATGTATGGGACCCAACACAAATACCACTTAGGTATAAACCAAAGCCCCGAGGGTAGTTTATTAGTACTAATAAATTATTTTAGCATGTCAGTAAAAAATTTAAATAAATAAACAATAAGATGATGACTAGTTCCTTTTTATCGGAGGTCAATATAATATATATAAAAAAAAAGTCACAAATCAAATAATATATTATGGTTTGGTTCATTTTAGTATCAATCTTATTAATGCATAGAGGTAGTATTTAATTTTACATTAATAATATAAGAGGCGAACAACATTTGGACTAGCCTATAATTATATATAATATCATACAGTATCGTAGATGTTTTCGCATTTCGACGTTAATATTTTATAAACACCACATCGGTGTCGAATAGATATTAGAAACCGAAAAATAATCACACTCAGTAGTGTGCCAACGGTGACACGACATGGCGCACATAGTTGACATATTTTTGCAAAAGATGGGTTGTAGCCACGACCGCGGTTGTGGTCTGGTATTTTTCAACTACTGCGAGTTGGCCTTTACGCTGCTCTTCACCGTGTCACGTATCCGACCATCGCCGACCCGACGGAAAACCTATCCATTCGCCTGTACGGCGTCCTGTGCCTGTTGATCGAAGTCCACATTTTTGCGTTCATAGCCGCTCGGATCTACCATCAGTCACAACACCGGGATATGTACCAGCGTTCGCAGGGGGTGGAAATACCGGAAAACTATAGACGGAAAATCGCAATAACGATCAAACATCATTTCATCATTTCGAACGTCTTCGTGGCGGTTTCCTTGTTGTACACGATTTCGTTGGATCGGGTGCGGATCGGCGATCCGTTCACGTTCCCTTTCATCGACGTGTTGCCGATAAAAACGACAAACGTGACCGTTTACGTGTGCAAATATATCGTATACGCTTTGCCCGTGTACTTTGCACACTTGGAAATCTGTTTCTTGAACGCGACGTTCATGTATTCCGCGGGCGTAGTGAAGAGACATTTTCAGATACTCGACGAGCAGGTCGAAGAAGCGATTGCAAACGAGGACGAACAGAAATTAAAGATCGCGATCAAACACCATCAACAGGTGTTGAAGTGAGTCATGTTCAATGCACTGTATATTATAGTTTATATAGGTACACTTGGTGACATTAAACTTAAAAGTTCTGTCTGACAAAAAAAAATAATATTTAAAATTAGTTTAACTTTCCTGAATAATCAAATTTAGCGACCAAATAATCTAATGTATCAGTATAATATAAGTTTAAAATGTATACATATTTAGTAATGACTTGTGAATTAATCTCATAATAATACTAATACCTACAACCTAAATAGTATAGGCTGTCCGTAGAATCTAAATAATAATAATAATATATTAGGCAACATTTTGGATTCTGAGCGAAGCGATGAATGTAATGATTTTACAATGATGTGTTTTTTTTTTATTTTTTTTTTTTTTTGTGTCTATCATCATCTTTTAGGACAGTAAAAGTGCTTGGATTTCTTCAACAGTAACTTTTCTGGTAGGAAAGTGAATCTAGTTGGTACTTTGGGGGGTCAAAAGTAAAAATTTTCAGGAGTTTTCAAAAGCGCCGTGAAAAACAAAAGAAAAATTAAGGAAAAACGGGAATTTTTACGTAAAATCTGTTCTTGAAAAATCGATTTTGGTTTTTGGTAAATGACCGTAGATACTTGAAAATTTCACTGAATGTTTATAATAGCATTTTCTATACACGATAAAATTTTGAAAATAATTTGACTCTTTTTGAGCTGTTTGCGGACATTGTCAGTTTTCAATTTTTTTAGTTTTTTTTTCTGTAAATATCAATAAAATTTTATTTGTTGGGAAAATTTAATAGAAGGCTTTTGGGTTATTGTTTCAAAGGCAGATGAAAAAAATTAAAATCCTTAGTCACAGTTTTTATTCATAAGCATTTAAAGTTCAAATCTTGACGAAATACGGAAAAATCACGAAAATTAGCAAATTATTTTGAGTTGAGAATTCATAAAAATTTTTCTTTTTAAATCTAAGATTTGAAAATGTAATACAAGATTACCCATAAGTTTGTCTACTTTTATCAAAAAAAAAATGTCTACAAGCAAATCAAATTAAATTTTTATGAGCGTTTGAAATTCATATTTTTACAACATTTGATATTCACTCGATTTCTCATGTAACGATTTTCTTATTTTTTTGTAATTAAAAACGTATGGCTGTAGATACTTGAAAATTTCACTGAATGTTTATATTAGCATTTTCTATACACGATAAAATTTTGAGAATAATTTGACTCTTTTTGAGCTGTTTGCGGACATTGTCAGTTTTCAATTTTTTTAGTTTTTTTTTCTGTAAATATCAATAAAATTTTATTTGTTGGGAAAATTTAATAGAAGGCTTTTGGGTTATTGTTTCAAAGGCAGATGAAAAAAATTAAAAATCCTTAGTCACAGTTTTTATTCATAAGCATTTAAAGTTCAAATCTTGACGAAATACGGAAAAATCACGAAAATTAGCAAATTATTTTGAGTTGAGAATTCATAAAAATTTTTCTTTTTAAATCTAAGATTTGAAAATGTAATACAAGATTACCCATAAGTTTGTCTACTTTTATCAAAAAAAAAATGTCTACAAGCAAATCAAATTAAATTTTTATGAGCGTTTGAAATTCATATTTTTACAACATTTGATATTCACTCGATTTCTCATGTAACGATTTTCTTATTTTTTTGTAATTAAAAACGTATGGCTGTAGATACTTGAAAATTTCACTGAATGTTTATATTAGCATTTTCTATACACGATAAAATTTTGAGAATAATTTGACTCTTTTTGAGCTGTTTGCGGACATTGTCAGTTTTCAATTTTTTTAGTTTTTTTTTCTGTAAATATCAATAAAATTTAATTTGTTGGGTAAAAAAGCTTGAAAATTTAATAGAAGGCTCCTGGGTTATCGTTTCAAAGGCACATGAAAAAAATAAAAATCCATTGTCACAGTTTTTATTTATTAGCATTTAAAGTTCAAATCTTGACAAAATTTATCAAATTTATAATTTAATAATTATTTTGTAGTTTAACTTTATAAAATGTTCAACTTTTATAGCTAAGGATTGAACATTTAAAACAAGGTTCCACGTAAATAGGTTATATATAAATTACTTTATTCACAATAATATCATCAAATATAGGTACTTGGTAATATCATAGGCTGACTGACCGTTTTCGCTCAGAATCGTTTTTCTTATACAATGATATTATATCATTGAATTCAAATTTAACACCATCCATTACAGTGACCCACTTTTAACCTCCTGTACAGCAGTGCGACATCCACTTACCCACCTTTTTTTGTTTTTAAATTATTGACAAAGCACCTAATTCATTTTACACGCATATAATATTATTTTATAATTAAATAATGAGAATATTATACAGGGTGATTCATTAAGCGTAAAATACTGATTATCTCAAAAAGAATTAATGTTTTTGAAAATATTTTTTTACACAGTTTCAAGTTGTTAAAAAAAGAACGTTTTTAAAAGACAAAGACTTTTTTGAAAGACAACATAGAGTTTTAATTTCATTTTCCAAAGCAGAATATTTTTATTTAAATTTTAGACAAGCGGAGTACTGGACAAACATTTTGCAGGGTAACCCCTACCACTCCACTCCGCCCATCTAAACTTTAAATACTTATAGCTCATAAGCTACTCGCCCTAAATTTGATTTTGATGAATCAAAACAAAATACTTAGAAAAATATTCTGCCTTGAAAAATGAAATTACCAAATCAAAATAACCTTTTAATAGGTTTCTACAATTAATACTATAAACTTAATTACTGTGTGTTTAGGTATTTTGATGATATGAAGACCGTTTCTGAAAAACCAATATTATTGACAATAGAATTTTGTGGATTATATGTTGGCTTAACTAGTTGTTTCGTGATTCAAGTCATACAGGTGTGTGGTAGACGCGCGGCAGTAATAAATAATTATATATTTTATTAATTTTATTAATAGTTTAAAAATATTTTTTAACTACCTACGTCTTATGTGGTTAATAACTAAACAGTTTCGATAATTTTAAATTTTATAGAACTTCGTAAAAACTACTATCCTGTAGAGTTATGCAGTGAAAATATTAACTTTCTACTCAAAATATGAAGATTGAAGGACATTATTGTTCTATATTGTTGGATTTAGATTTAAAAGAATATAATATTATATTATACATTATTATTAATTTATGACTATATAATAACAATTAATTATATGGAATTCAAGTTATTAATTATAGATACCTGTATTATTTTTAGGGTTTTATTCATCAAATAATATTGGGATTGTGTATAGTTAGTAGTATGGCGTGTCTCATGACAATTATAATGTATTGCATTCATACAAGCAACATGTACGATTTAGTAAGTATTAATTATAATATGTGTTATACATTATTATACATATGTGGGCATGTGGCTATGTGTATAATTATATTCTTTACAGCATGATATTTCACATGGTAAACAATAATTTTCTCGAAAACTTCTATTATTTTTAGAAAATTTTAGTCAATAAATAAACATACATTATGCAAAACTAATGTTTTTTTTACAATATTGCATCGTTATAACATTTTTGTTGCAATTTAAAACGATAGAAGATAACTTCAAATTATTAAAAAAAAATATTTCCATGAACTGAAGTATAAATTAATAAATTATATGTCAATACATTTTCATAATATAACGGATGTTTGCCATGTACCAATAATCTATACACATATATGGGTATTATAATTATTTTAACTTCTCAGCACAATGGCATATTGAATGCACTTTTTGAACATCGATCATGTTATTCTCGAAACAAATCATTTAAACGACTTATTTTAATTATGATGATAAGAGCAACAATACCATTAGAATTTAAAGCTGGCTCCATTTTCACCATAAACTTAAATCTACTTGTCAAAGTAAGCAGTGTTATTGTTTATATATTATAAATGCGTTATAATCAATGTTTATGAATATAATAGGTGTGTAGTTCCAAAGTTTTTTCGGATTACTTAAAATTTATCAGGAGCTGTTTTTTAGAAAACATAAATTATTGTACATTATAATAAGCATATATTTGTATTTATTTCAGATCCTAAAATTTGCATATACGGTGTTTAATGTTTTAATATCATCAATCAATCGCCAATTTAAATAAACTGCAATATGAAAACGATATCATCTTTATAAACGATTAGTGAATATTATGAATTCTAAAATGTATTCTAATATTATAGAGTGAATTCTAATGTTTTTAAATCAAATTTTGTTCATCTGTTAAAATAAAAATTGTTGTTGGTAGTTTTATTATTTTCAGACCTTAAAATGTCTCACATATGTTCTTTTTAACACTGTAGTACCGCCATCCTTCAATAAGACGCACTCTTCATGCAAATGTAATATTTGAACCTTTTTTCCAGGGAAAATTATAAATTTGGTCATAAACGCTTTGAATGACTGTATAATATTTAATATTTTATTCTCCCTAGTTACTACTCAAATAATTATAGGTACACAAACAGAGACAGTTATTACTTCAAATCAGAATTTGAAATCACTTAAAAGTATAAAAATATGATTTACAATAACATTAGTTATAATATATAATTATGTACAACAATTATAATCGATTGACGAGTATAGCTGAGTGTTTACATGTTTACAATATTATTGAAAATACAAAATACATAGGTAACTATAAAATCTATGGTTACTCGCTCTAATGTAGGTTTAGTAGTTTTGGAGTGTACCGTGTACGTCTTCATTGGATAGGTCACTGTAATGGATGGGTTAAATTTGAGTTCAATGATAGACCATTGCGTACGAAAAATGATTCTGAGCGGAGATGGTCCGTCAGCCAGCAGCCTCATAATTTGCAGAATGCACATTTGTTGCATAGTGCACAAATAGCGGAAAATGCACGTGGCTTGGTATACATGTTGTAGTGAGATGGCTTTCGCCGTATTCGACACAGTGAGGAGTACAGCAGCTATAGTTTTTTGTGTGACCGTGAGATTGACAATTTAAGCACGACTGAAGGATTTGCCTTTACTTGTGTTGTTTTTCAACTTGTATTTTCGCGTAAACTGTTAGGATTTGGTGTGACAATGTATAATAATACGAGTGATTTGTCTAACAGTATGGAAAATGTTCTCTATTGCTGATGAGATTTCGGAAACAAGAGTCGGCGGACGAAGATTTCGTGTAACTACTGTAAACACTTTGTCATACTGTAATATAGCCTATTAAAATGAGTGATTCTGTGCAACGTAATTTTTTAGAACATTTTTTATACTCCTATAATTATCAAGAGTATTGGGTTGGATTTTAAAATGTGTTAAGGTTGACTTGTAGCTGTCACTGTCGAGGCAAGTGACATCAGCAAGTGCTTTGCTCAATTCAGAAATTTGTATTACGCCTTTTAATAATATCAGTGGTCACGAATATTCTTTCTTTAGTGTATGTGTGGCAGAGTGCACGACCCCTAACTTTGTGTGTCAATTTCAATTTAACTGATAGGTACTTATATTCTAGAGCTGATCTCAGAATCAGCGAGGATGGAGTAGTGGTTACTGGTTTGAAGAAATAAATAATTTTCATATCTTTGCAGTTGGCGAGGAAGGTAAAGATCATTAGCTATTTTCCGATTACAATAAAAATCGTGGTTTATTATGTTTGTTCATATTTTTAGTATTTTTTTTATTATTATTAACTACCTCTCTTGTTAATTGGCAAGGTGCGTACAATTTCAGAACAATAAATTGTCAGCTGGAGTTATAATATGTTGTCTGTGTCCAAAGGTAACTAGGTACCGTAAGTATATATACAAATAATAACTTGATTAAGATGACTATAATAATACCTATGCCATATTATTAGAATTACACAGTTAAAATTGGCTTTCCTTAATTGATGGTTAGTTTAGAGTACGTAGTGAAGCTGGTGGTTTCCTCTAAACGCGATTTCACGCCGATTGATGCTGGTCTGAGATAAAATTATTAAGATAAGATAAACGGCACTTGAAGTAAACGTAGTGTGAAGACAACAAACAGTTATCCACACGATGTTAATCATAAACATAATATTCCAAAAATGTAACCCACGAGTCATAATGCCTATACTCTGTCCAGCGAGAGAACCAGCCGTGGCCAGTCGAAAATCGATTCTTCTGCGCATCCACACGCGCCACCCTGCCAAAGTGGAATCGGTCTCGATGGCAGGGTGACGGGTGGGGTGGTGATGCCCAAAATCAGTGGGTTTCTCGCTGGACAGTATAATGTATTTATATAACTGTACCTACATCCAATAATCCTCCGTATGCCGTGGATAAACCTTTAAATAAATATACATATTATACTAGTAATTCAGTTAATAATTATTGTTAAAATTTCTTAAAAACCAGATGCATTTTAATGTAAAATTGTGTATGTATGTGTAATATGTATCCATTTTAGTTGTTCGTCAAGTTTTTCAAAATCAGATGCTTAAATTATAATTTATAATGTCTTAGACGAATAAATAAAAATTCACCAACAAATAAGTACTGTAGGTATTATGATACCACGGCATTGTGGATAGACTATTTATAAATTAGATACACCACTATCGTCTATAATAGGTTTCCCTATTATCTCAAAAGTATAGGTTGTTTATCTTAAATACAATTTTAGGTTACTGCTGAAAATTAAATTTAGGCACATCAGTTATCATTTTTATTTTATATGGTAAAATTATAAATTACAACTTTAAATAAAATAACCGTTTTTAAAACAGTTTTATTAAAATATTATATACAAGCCCATAATATAATATAAATATATAACTTGGCTTCTATTCGTCATAATTCAGTAAACGGTACCTATGAGTATTAGGTATAGATAATAATCATAACTGGATTCTGTAATTATATACCTCTCCTCAAAATCATTTTTTTTTTAAACATACTGTTTCAATGATTGCAAATTGAATTACATTAGCACGATTCTGTAGACTATTATTATATAGTAATAATAATTATTGACATGTGTTGATATATTATGGTAACCGATAAGGTCACAATTACCTTAAAATTATTACGCAAATATTAATTTGGTTGACACGTCTTTTTGAGGCAATAAGAAATATTAACATTCAAAACCTTTAAATGTTGCTTCAGATAAATTATCTTGTACCTATTTAACATAATAAATAACTCGAATAATAAATAGTAAATAATTCAATTTCTCCAATACCTACTTACTCGTATATTAATACAACTAAAATATTAATATTAATTACTATAATTAGTTATCATTTATAAGTAGGTAATATTTTGTTTTTTAAAGTTAAAATTATGTAATTATTATGTAAGAACTAAACATGAAAAAACAGAGGTAATAATATTTAGGGACCAAAATCAACGAACAAGACATGTTGAGTTATCTGTCTCTTGTACTTAATTATAAATGGACAACTCCATTTTAACGTTTAACTAATAATTAGGCCACTTTATACTGGAATAGTATATGTTTGTTGTACCCATTAATATATAATTTTTTCTTTATTATATTTTATTACTGAATAATACGGTTTTACCAAAAAATGGATTTATCTGGTCATGTTGCATTGAGACATTCAATTCAGATTTTGGTAATAAATAATTATTGATAAATAAATGTTTTTAATTTTCTTGTACACTATCGATGTACTTACTTCATAATATACTATAGGGGTAAATTAATGCGATTGTTAGTAAATTGTTAATGTATTCCAAAGTCTTATTCAAAGCCGGTACCATAACTGAAATGTGTATATATGATTAGAGTTTTGACAAATTTGTAAGGTATACATATTACATTTTTATTTACATAACAACCGGGTGTCTCTAATCTCTATAACATAATATCTATACGTCTCTCTTTTATGCATTAAAAAGTGAGAATGATGATCGCACTTTTCTCGTCTGGGTACTTTTTTCTAGCTGTAGACAAAAATACACTACTATATAGTATATGTACCGGGTATCTACTGCCGAACATCGCGAATCTTTGTCCACATTCAAAGGAGTTGTCTGATTGGAGTTAATGCAATTTAATTTCGCCCGGTACAGAGATCACTCGTCTAACACATCGCATTTCATAATAATAATAACATTATACTCTCGCCACTGCGATCGAACGTGATCGGTTTCTAACATTATACTCTCGCCACTGCGATCGGACGTGATCGGTTTCAAGGCATTGTTTTATTTTATTTTACCCACAGAGTGGATAACTTTAAAGAAATAAAATTGGACTCGTTTGATTCCGAGTCGCTTGAGGATTTGTTGGAATAAATTTAAAAAAAAACATTCAAGATCAGACTGCGAAATGGTATGTTGTGGCATACCTCGGATACCTGCAGCGGCATCGAGATGTAATGATAGATATAGGTATTACAATACCTATCTACTGTATTATTATATATATAGTACAGCGCCACCGGGGTGAAGGACATCCAAGGACCGAATGATACACACAACATTTCGTATCGCATATATGTACATTATATTATTATGATATTGTTACTTATTATACGTTTTATATATATATATGTAATAATATATATTCACCTCGACCTGTTTTTCGTCACCAGCCGGTTCCAACCACAGCACTCGCGTGTAGGTACCTATACATATACGTTACGATATTAATATTTTATCGCTGTCGTCGTCGTCGTAGGTTTGGATGTTCTTTACATTGCGCAGTTGTCCGACGACCGACGCCGCGTGTCGTGCAAACATCAGAAACCGATGATTTAGAATTTACTATGATTTAGTATACATTTTTTTACAGTCGAGTTCCATCCGGCCGCACGACAACAGCGGCTCTTGTCTTGCACCATTATAAGACAAGTATGCGCCTACGGTGTATGATATATGCGATCTCGTGAGTTTCTACCTCCGTATCGAAAACGAGTCAAGTTTACGATAATATTAATTTCCTATAGTAGCTGATATTTAATTTATTGGATTTTAATCTTCGAGCGTATAACTTATTATTGTTTTGTGACGAACTTCTGCAGCAGCGATCGCGGACGGCAAAATCCAAAGACGACCGCTACCGCATAATTATACTGTTCAAACTCCAACGGAAAAAAAAGACATAGGTATAGTGTACCTCCAATCGATTACATTTAATATTAAGCTAAAAAAAAATTACCATTATACTATTGTAGTAAAATCAGCGTTCTATAAGTCACTTCCAAATGACAAATGAGTAATAACAAAATAATTGCTCGTCACAAAATAAAATGTGCAGTAAATTTAATTTTTAGTAACTAATCAAATATATACGTTGCATTTGTTAAAAATAAATAATGCATTGAGCAATTTAACATAAATCATAGTAAAAAAAAAAAAATAAAACAAATTGTAATTTGATTAAACTACATACCGACTTTAAAGAGATCCAATGTTTCCTGTCAATTTGTTCGTATTGACTGGCATTGCTTATGTACTTTTATACAGTAATCCCGTGGGACTATAATAAATTAAACTATTGTTCCCTTTTCTGTTTGTATTTCAACATTTTAAAAACACTTTCATCAACTTGTCAATTCTTGTCGTGTTCAGATTATTTCATCTAAATGATTAACTAATATGGCTAATCAGTAATGAGCTTATAATAATATAGTACTTAACTTTTAACTTTTAAGATATTGTAAAATTGTATTTATAATTTAAGGTATTGCAATTACCTATATTTGTAATTTAAGATATTTTTATTACAATCGTGTGTGACACGTGAGTTGTTGGTAATTTGTGTGCAGTGCAGTCGTATTTATGATGTTTTGATCTGTAGAAGTTTTTATGATGTTTAAATTAAATTAAAATGGAAGGGCAATATTTAATAAACAGAGAATTGAACAAACAAAAAAAAAGGCGGGCAAGTGGGTACCTCTCTGCTGTACAGTAGGTATCGAATGGCCGAATGGGTAATGGATGGTATTAAATTTGAATTAAATTATGTATTGTTGCATAATATACGAAAAACGATTTTGCGTGGAAACGGTCTGTCAGCCTAATACATTTATTAAATTTTTGTATATTTTGTATATATTTTTTTTTTTTATTAAGTAAATAGGCTTCAATGTCACAAGTTATTATAGCCAAGAGAGACACAAATGAGTAATTAATAGATAATATCTATATTTATTTATATATTATATAAAGAAAAAATAATGATGATTCTTAATGGCGTAGGTATTAGATTTATACAATATTAAAACTTATTTTTAAGCTGTGTTTTGGTTAAGCGCTTCTTCCATACCCGGTGAAATAGAGATTGGTACCGACGTGTCGCCTACGTATGCTCTAAAATTTCGATCGTTTTTGATTTATGTGACTAAGAGAATGTTTCACGCCTCCACCCGCGTGTGTTGTCCCTGTCTTACAAAATATGTACAACATAGCAAAAACTTTTTTGCGTGGGACAACTACTATTATACACCCCTCTGTATTTGTAGAAGAGTTACCAAATATTCACACCGCATAAGGAAGAATTTCATCTGTGCCGTATCGTTTTTATTTTTTCGATAGCACCATAGCCCTATGAATAGCCCTGGACAGCGCATAGAGAGAGAAATCACCAGACGGGATTGTTGAGAGAGAAAGAGAGATTTTAGGACGTTACAGTGTGCCAGAACATAGCCCAAAACATGTTTTTTCTCTCTCATATCTGCTCAGCCTCTTAAACGCATAATTACAAAATGTACGAAATACCAGAACACACGTAGGTAATGCATTTATTGCATGTTTACATCATTTGTTCATAATATATTATTATTTATACTAACTTTTGAGTCAATATACCAGATTACCGTTTACCGTAGAACAATGGGAATAGCGTCATGGTATACATATGGAATAGATTAAAATGTATTAATCTAAATATTTAGAGAATTACATTGTGTAAAGGCAGTAAAATATACGTATAGCATGCCTGCACGCGTACAAGTCTAAAAACTACACAAATAATGTTTTTGAATCACAACAAATTTACCAACATCACTAATTTATTCTGTGATAACAGCATTGTTAAATTATTTCCTTGTTTAAGTATGTATGAAATTTCGTCAAAATCTAAACTTCAGATGTCTATATAATGAAAAATTGTACGTTTACACGTTTAGAGCTTTGGTTTCAGTATGAAATACTTATGAAGAATCTTATATTACATTTTTGAGTCTTAACAAGTAATCCAACGAATAACTTATATATTTGGTTACTACTCTAATAAACTACTCTACTTTCTAATAAATTTCCAATCAATAAAACAATTATTATTTATTACTTCTGACAAAGTTCCCGAAACGTTATAATTTATAAGAATAACTGTATTGTAAATATACATACATAATATCATTGATTATAAATACTATTTATAATAAATGATAATATCTATACAATGTACAAATACTCAATGCGTGCAGTGTGCAGTGCGCAACTCTACAACTATACTATCACTACTCATATATTTAAATAACTAACGCCTAATAATTAATAAATACAAATTAACATTCTTTGGTTTCCCTTCAAAGTTATGAATTTCAATTAAAATATTATTACGTTCATTGTATATAGGTAGGTATATCTATATATAATATTATATTTTAGCATGACATTGACACGTATATTCGAATGCAAATTATATTATTTCACGCGTCCAAAAAGTGTTTAACAAACTCTAAAGATTCAAACGTACTAAATAACAAACTCTTAACTATTCAGACGTATATAGAAAAACAAGGCGTTAATAACTGGCAGGTAGGTACTCGTCGTTTCTTGTTTATTTTTTTATACTGCATAATATTTACTGTGAATGTAAACTGTTCGATAGTGAAAGATTATTAGTTGTAATTGTGTACACGCCTCGATCATAAGACATTCATATGCCATGACTTAAAATCGTCTACTATAAAGATTTCCATTATAATGCGATAAATGTAAAATTGAGGTTTCAGTGTAATCGTAATTCATAGAGCAAGATCCTTTATTTGAATAAAAAAACAATACTCATTCCCTCAATTAGTTAATGGTCCAACCATCAGAAACGATATAAACGATATACCTATTATATTATATACGACGGTTTCGACCACGTCGATGTTCGTTGTGCAGAATGGATGCGAGTCGATTGCGCAAGCCCAATGAAAATAAAAATTCTAATACAACGATTTCGAATATCAAGATGTGTATCGAAATAATGAGACGAATTAAATTTAATGAGTTGGTAAAAACTCGGAGATTTTACACGATGTATGAATGGGATGTTCCGATGTTCAGCAATTTAAATAACGAAACGTAGTAGGTATAACATAAATTGTACCTACCGTATATTATAGTCACTCAGTAACTACCTACAGTAGGTAACCTAAAACCTACAACTGATTATTGACCCGATTCAATATATTATGATGTACAGTATAGACATATTATGTGCAAACAAATTATACTTAAGATAATTATCATTATGATCGGCATTCGACATTTCTAACAGGTGGGTATAGAGTCTACCAAGCGTTGAACATTCGTTTTCGTCATCGCACGCGGGACGCCGTGTCAGAAGTCCGCGCGCGCTGTAACAATAATATAATTAGTAATATTAATATTACAAAAAAGCGCACCCGACTCACTTTTTTATGGCACAATGTATTTTACTATCGAAAAAAATTAAAACCTGTTTTAATTGATGGATACAAGCAAATGCATACTATACACAACCAGCCGTGTATATCAATATAATAACGAATCGACGAAAATAGTTTGATTAAAAAAATGTTATACTACAGCTGCCTGTTGCGATATTGTAGGGCAGTATGACCTAAGTTTAGCAATTTATTGTAACCCGCCTATAATAGAGATAGTAATGTAATGCGGCCATGTAGGTAAACGCGCGTTTACGACATATTTTCTGTTTCATATAGGTATTTTTACTTTCCATATACAATGCAATTTTAAAATATTTTGATTAATTCTGTTTATTAAAAAAAGCCTATATTATATTCACACCATTCCACGGTATTGAGTTATAATTTATAATAGGTAGATAATAACATCTAGTACCTAATAATATATAATAAAATATATTAAAATAATATAATTGTATAATACATGGGATTTGTTATTGGTAACAATTCTTTCGACCTACCTTATTAGTTATTACTAAATACTCATAGCAGTATAAATATATAATAATATATCCTGCAGCAGAGAAATATCAAAATATGACAAATTATATTTTCAATTTCATAATCGGAGGCAAGGTTCAAAAATCAAAAGTTAATATTATATCGAATACTATACAAATTGTTTTTTTTTCTGAATTTACTTTTAAAGATAAACTGAGCTTTTAATAATATAGCAATTGTCCCTGCTTGGTCTACTAATCATTACTCCAGTTGTCAAAATGTTTAATGATCATTGATAAACAAGGTATATGTATAGGTTGTAATAATTAAGACAATTATAAGATTACGTAAGAACCACACGAATAAAAATGTTTATGTCGTTTTAGATCACAAAGGTCGAAGACAATTGTTGTAGCCAGTTAAATATATCACGACTGCTTATATTTTTAATGTGATGTTAAAAAATTTAAATAAATTATTTTGAATATCTTATTACATAACAGGTACTGAGCCTAACTGAGAAAATTCGTGTGAACAGTTGTAAACTCTGATTGCATGTATCATAACATCAATATTAGATCTCCCAAACTGGTATAGATGGTACATAGACAATAACTCGTATTATCTGGTACAATATTTAACGCCAACAAATGCTATTACTTATTAATAATAAACATAAAGATGTCCAAACATCTAAATTATAGTGCCCAAAAATTGTAATTAAATAGATGAGATGTCACAAATCTCTGTTTGAGCGCACCAGATTTTTATACCGTGCAGCGTTGGTACTTGGGCATCTGGTTAAAATAATGATAAATAATTACTTTTTAATTTCACCTTACCATCTATATTGACGTTTTTGGGCCAAGGTTTTACGATTTGAATTCTTATTGAATTGCATGAATGTAAAATTGTCGCAATCGCCATGGTAGTCTAAAAGTAAACGCAATTTATTTATTTAGTTTGTGAAGCAGAATTATACAAAATAATCACACGTGGTATTTTTCTAATATTATAATATTATATTACAGTAAATTTTAATGGTGGAATGCTGTAATGATGGTGTTGCATATAAGCTTCAAGTTTATCCAGCTCAGGGCCATTCTCTTGAAGTATACGGCTAAAAAAAAAAATTGTATTGTGTAAATATTCCATTTGATTTCAATATATTATAATAAAAAAAAAAAATCATTGATATTCAATATTAGGTATATTATACAGAGACCGAACACTCGCCTTATTTAAAAGTGACAACAACCCATTTCGCTCGCCTAAGTACGAGACACTTTTGATTAGAAAGCAACTATAAATATTATACTCAAAGCAGAACTTGGTTTGCTATAATATAATATACATAACCACATTATACTGTAAGTAATAGCGAAGTACGCGTGTATTCCAAAATAAATCAACTGAAAATAAAAATAACGATTCCTATCAGAAATAATAAATGGGAACAATCGCAAATTATATATAGGTATAGCACGATTGTATTCATTGAAACGATTTAAGATTGAGCGCAAAATAATAAAATATATATTAATATTATATTATCTACTTAGTGAAGTACTGTATTCACCATTCAAAATATCGACAGTTTTGTTATAAACTTCGCATTATAATATTCGCCTGACAGGACGTAGGAATAAATTATGATTGACGAATATAATATGGTATAGGTACTGATAATAATTGTTTTCATCTGTATTTTATATTTAACACGACATACGTACCCAATTATATTGTAAAAGCAAATAAAAATAAATTATGAATTGATATTTTTTAGATCTTATATAAAAAAATCGTTTGTAGTATGATTGCGTGTGCCAGAATTAATCTTATCCTGCACATAAATTCTTTAAACATACGATTACACATTTTAATGAAATGAATATAAAAGTATTATTTTTTAACCATACCGTTTATAAAATAATAATAAAATAATAACGTTATTCGTTTTCAAGCAATGAAAATAAAAATCCAAATGTTTACTAAAAACGTCTTAGTAAAGATATACTGGTTACGCCAGGACAGCTGACATAGTAAAATTCCCGAAGGACCACTCGATGATTAATCGAGACCAAAAAAAGGTGATTTGTAAATTATGATTGTTTATGTCGCCTTTTATAAATTGGGTAGGCAATTTAACATGCACGACGACAACGATGACGTTTGATTAGGAAAGGGACGTGATGGTGTTGAGGGAAACAAGATGATAGAATTTAGTTATTGGGGGGGGGTCTCCGTAGTCGGTTAGGACATGTGCAATGACCACGGAGCTCACATGAGTCGGCTAACCTTAATAACTAAACTTAAACTATTGAAGTCTTGTTGACCCGGAAGCCTGCCCACAGTGGAGACACCTGTTGGATGTGGATTCCGAAGACCTGGGCGGCCTCTCACACACTACGGCGAGTGCTGGCGGACTTACGCGTGAGTAGATAGTACTTGGTGACGGTGAGGCGCACCGTATGCGTACAAGCCGGCGGATCAGGTGACCCACGGATGGCAATAGTATAATTAAATATAAAGAATAACTCACGGTGTGATTGATAAATATGTGGCCGTTTATTTGAACAATAATAAAAGAAGTGACGGCTTCCAGCAGCGTCGCACGTAACACCGCAGTAACAATACTAATTGAGTTGATCAATGACCAGACAGTCCGTTTGAAAAGATCGAAGATTTACAAACATAATAGATTGGTGTGTACCAAAGTAAGGACACAATATATATATATTTGGTGCGTGGTGTGTACCAATAAATACGTACACCCGAACACCCGACAAAATTGTAAAAAACACTATATGATAAAACAAACGCTGCAATAGCGGAATAATGGAAGTTTTACGACGACAGAAAAATAATAATAATTAACAATGTTATGACAACAAGGGCGTTGGCCGCAATAATAAATGATAATAGGAAAACAACACAAAAACGATTTAGATAATACAAATAAAAACAAAGACAATAAATAAGGTGATTCTAATAATCAATAATAATAACAACACAGGAATAAAAGATAGGAACAAGAGATGAGTGGAAGGTGGGACTGACCGATAAGACAATCGTGCCTTCGTGCTCATTAGCATATCACTGTTGTCATATTCAGCGCCAACATCACCGCCCACTTTGAAGGAACTTCAACAAGAAGGCATTGGACACAACTTGACAGCTGGCCGAGTTAGAACTCCAGACGACGTGTGGACAGTAGCAACGCGTGACACTCCGTCTGCACCAGGGTGGAGGTCCGTGATACGTCCGTATCTCCAATACAGCGGATGCGAGGGTTCCTTTATTAGGACGAGGTCTCCAACATTCAGCTGCTTTCCATCATCAGACACCATTTTGTTCGCAGCTGGAGAGTAGATAAATATTCATTTTTCCATCTGGTCCAGAAGTACCGGTGGAGATCAGTCACTAAGCGCCAACGCTGCATTTTTGAGAGAGGTACGTTTTCCAAACAAGGGTCCGGAAGAGATGTCGATGGTTCCAGCGTTAAAAAATGGCTTGGCGTCGCTTCAAAGCTAAAATCTTTTGGATCATTGCTAAGGGCACACAAAGGCCGTGAATTTAGAGTGGCTTCAATTTTTGTCAGCAAAGTGATCAGTTCTTCACTTGTGAGTCTATGGGTTCCAATGGATCGAAAAATTAACGACTTAGTCGACTTTACTCCAGCTTCCCAGAGTCCTCCAAAGTGAGGAGAAGACGGAGGATTGAAAAACCAAGTAATTTGGTTCTTGGACAAATGATTTCGTACACTGTGTTGATAGGTTTCTGATGCGATGAAGGTATGGAGCGGGTTTAAGAGATTCGCGGCACCAACGAAATTAGTACCACAATCACTATGGATCTCTTTGATCGGTCCACGACGAGCAGCAAAACGAGTGAAAGCTAGGAGGAAAGTTTCCGTTGAAAGGTCAGAGCTGAGCTCTATGTGCAATGCTTTTGTTACGGTACAGACGAATAAACAAATGTAGGCAGAGATCCTGGATGATGCGCGCCCACGTGATCCTTTTACAGATATCGGGCCAGCATAATCAACGCCTGAGATAGCAAATGGTTTTATTTGTTGTACTCTGTATTTAGGAAGAGCAGCCATTTTTGGTTGAACCGTTTGAGGTCTCGTGCGAAAACATGGAACACATAATCGCAGCCGGGACCTAATAGCCTGCCTCCCTGACAGTATCCAAAACTCACGTTGTAAATGTGATTGGAGTGTCATGGCTCCTGGATGGCTTAACACACAATGGTTGTGATCAATAATTAGATCAGTTAACCGATGACGGGACGGCAACAAAGCAGGATGTTTGTGACTGTATGGAATATCTGCGTTGCGAAGCCGACCGCCCACTCTGAGAATACCAACCGGGTCAAGAAACAGGTCTAAACGTCGGAGAGATTTTGAGCAGGGAAGACCGTTTGACAGAGCTGCAATTTCGACGGCAAAAGTTTGACGTTGGACCAAGTAGACGAAAGCAGAGAGAGCACGAGTTATCTCTGTCGCAGTTATAATGTTGCTAATGGGGGCGTCAGACCGGGGTTTGAAAAATCGAAAACAATAGGCGATTACACGAAGGATCTTCTGCAGAGATGATATGCGATTTAACAATTCGATTATCGGGACGTCTACAGTGACGGTGAGAACAGTAGGTACCCGTGCTTCCTGAGAGGGGGGCCCACTGTAATCTTCAAGTTCGGTTAATAGTAATGTTGGCCACTTGTCTGGAGGACTCAGTAAAAAAGATGGACCAGTCCACCACAGTACGTGGTTGAGGAGTTCGGAAGGAAACAGTCCGCGCGATGCGCAATCAACTGGATTCTCCTTCGTGGGAACATGGCGCCAAATTGCAGGTGTGGTCAAATCGTGAATCAAACTGGTTCGATTCGCGATGAATGTGGCCCATCGATGAGGGGAAGATCTAATCCAAACGAGAACGGTGGTGGAGTCAGTCCAGGCGTGGAGTTCGTCAATAGTTAGGCGATTAGTGTAGGAGTCAGCAACCAATCGGAGGAGTTTCGAAGCCAATACTGCACCACACAGTTCCAGACGAGGAATTGTGGATCGCTTGAGAGGTGCCACTTTTGACTTTCCTGTTATGAGATGACAATACACAGACGTGACTGTCACTACACGGAGGTATACTGCCGCGGCATAACCTTTCTCAGAGCTATCAGAAAAGGCATGGAGTTGTACAGAAATAGCATGATCATAAGTAATACGACGAGGAATGCTAATGGTTTCAACTAGCTGCAGTTCAGACTGATATCGGGCCCACAGGGAAGCAATCTCAGGGGGGACTGGATCATCCCAGGCGACACCGGAGGTCCACAGCTGCTGCATGACGTGTTTTGTGAAAAATGTCATGGGTGACAAAAGTCCTAACGGATCAAACACACGCGCAATGTCGGACAGAACAGATCGCTTTGTCGGTTGGATATTCGATGGTCGAGCTTTAAAGGAAAAAGTGTCAGCAGATGGGTCCCATTTTAACCTAATACCTTTAAATCAGAGAGTTCATCACTGTCGAACAAAACTGAGACGGACATTGCACGAGCTTCTGGTGGGACCATTTGTAGAATTTGTACATTGTTGCTGGCCCACTTGCGGAGTTCAAATTGAGCGAGTGCACACAGGTTTATCAGTTGGTCTTGGCAGTTGAGAGCGTCTTCTTCTGAATTTGCACCAGTTAAAATGTCGTCGACAAAAGTGTCGTTGAGCAGTACGTCAGCAGCTATCGGCCATTTAGCACCGTCCAGTGTCGCAAGGTGACGAATAGTTCGCAGAGCTTGAAAAGGTGCTGCTGACGTTCCATACGTAACCGTACAGAGCCGATATTCATCAATTGGAGAAGAGGGTGAAAATCTCCACAGGATTCTCAAATAGTCTCGATCTGAAGGTTGAACTAGGATTTGGCGGTACATCTGTTTTATGTCAGCCATAAACAGGTATTTCCAGAGACGAGAGCGGAGCAAAACAACTTGAATGTCTGGTTGCAACTTTGGACCAGTATACATGCTCTCATTCAGAGAGGCTCCGGTTGAAGTACGAGCTGAAGCATTGAAGACAACACGCAATTTTGTGGTCTTGCTGTCAGGTTTAATGACACAATGATGGGGTATATAGTAATTCAGTGGATGTCGCGTTCAGACACTGGTACAAGTTCCATGTGACCACTTGACAAGTAATCCTGCATAAAGTCTATGTACTGTTTTCGCAGATCAGGTTGTCGACTTAATCGAATCTCAAGGGCCTTGTAGCGTTGATGAGCATGAGACTTAGAATCACCTAACACAGGAGACGGTGTTCGAAACGGAAGGGTAACCATAAAACGACCTGAACTAAGACGAGTAGTGGTTGAGACGTAGATCTCTTCTGCAACTTTGTCATCGGGACTTAAGTGATGAACTACAGGTAGCTCTTCCAACTCCCAAAACTTTCTTAAGGTTGCATCAAGGTTGCTGGATGTTGACACACACATTGTGGTCAGTGAAACAGGGGGAGCTGAAGTGGCCGGACCAAACAAAACCCAACCGAAAATTGTTTTTAATGCAGTAGGCTCGCCTGCACTACCCGAAATGAGACTGTCGCATAATATGGATGGTAGAATGTCGGCACCTAACAGCAAGTCTATGTCACCAGGAATGTGATATGACGGATCTGCTAAGGGCAAATGGTGAATATGTGTCCATTGACCAGGTGTGAACGAGATTTGCGGGGTTTTGCCTGTGATCTGTGGTACAATCAAAGCGTCAATACTTAGGCTGGGTGTTTGTTTCCCGTGAGGAGTCACAATGACAACCGATGATCCACAAACAGGAGTAGCAGTAGTGTTAGCAAACGTGGTTATACTAACAGGTGAACGTCGGCGATTGAGCATAAGAATGTCAGCCGATTTGCCCGTAATAAAGCTGGCTTGAGAGCCACTGTCTAATAGGGCTCTAAACGAATGACGATGACCATTGGTACCACAAATGTCCAGAAGTACAGTTGATAATAATACCACTTTCTGGGGATTGTCCTTTACAACTAACGAGACCGTGCTGGTAGGATCACCTGACTGGACTACCATGGAACTACTTGATGGTGGATGTGGTGTACTAGTGGTTTGACTTGCTTCAAAATGTAACAAAGTATGGTGTGAACGTTTGCATGATTGACATTTGAATTTTGAAGGGCAAGTAACGGATGAGTGTCCAATGCCAAGACAGTTGATGCAGAGACGATGTGTTTTGGCCAGCTGAAAACGATCGTTTGGGCCTTTACTAAGAAACATTTGACATTGTCGAATCGAATGTGGCTGTTTGCAAAGGGGGCAGTTACTGATAGGAGACGACCGATGACCTGATTCAGTGGAGAGCGCCGCACTGGCGGTCAACACTTTGGGTCCATAAGTGGGACGAGAGTGTGTAGTATATCCTTTTTTGACTGTTTTGGTTGGGAAGTACTAGATTGTACAGTCGTTGAATAATTTCCTGCACGAGCTTCGGCTGACCGAACATGACTCCTTAAAAATTCTACAAAGTCACTCGTGGCCGGTTGATGGCGATCTCCAACAGTAATCTCCCAACGGGAACGAAGATCATAATCAAGATGATTCTCAAATGTGTGTACAAGAATAGGGCTCCATTGTCGAGTAACAAAATCTAAATTATCCAGGGCCGCAGTGTGTTCAAGGATAGTGGTGAGAAGAGTTTTTATCGAAGAAGCGTCGTTACAACTGACTTTATGAGGTGCTAAAAGAGCGTCCAAATGAATACGAGCCAAATCACGCTTGTTTCCATACCGAGCACGCAACACTTCCCATGCCTTCGTATAATTTGCAGACGTCAAAGGGAGATGTGAAACCAGGGACAACGCTTCACCTGTCAGAGAGGTTTTTAAAATTTCAAACCGTTCAACATCAGGAAGGTCAGGTGCGTGAGATAATATTGATTTAAAAAGATCTTCAAATCCTTGCCATTCAGTCAGAACTCCAGAAAACGTAGGGAAATTCCTTTTGGGTAAATGATAATGTGACAAATTACTTATAACCGTTGTTTGGTTAGATGTTACGTTCGTTGAGGATACATCCATGGCAGGAGATAACGAGATATGATATACATCAGCAAATGCGGCAAGTTCATAGTACAAATTATCAAACTCAGAACTGAGTCTGAGACTCTCTTTATTATCTAAGATATCCGTAGGGGCTAACTTTTTACTAACAGATGATTCCATGACTTGAATGTCATCTTCGGTCACTCGCCGAACTTCATTTAACTCAGACAACATCTTAACTACCTTTGCATGTTTACCCGCATTAGAGCGATCGACTTTATAGTCACCAGCTGCAGCGACAAATGATGTGATTTTTGCAATTGAACGGACAATCCGTGCTTTTGCATCTGCATATGTCATTGAAGGTGGAGAGATCATTTTAACAACAAGTACTAAGAAGAATATTTGGAATAGAGAAACCAACAGTGTTTCAATCGTATGAAATACTTTTGAATGCAACTATAACAGTACGCACAGATATTAACAATTGTTCTCTGTGGTTGACGACAGACTTAATCAAAACCTTAGGACAAAAACATAATGTCGCGGTGTGTTAGGACATCCGGCCCGAAGGACCAAAAATATGGTTACGCCAGGACAGCTGACATAGTAAAATTCCCGAAGGACCACTCGATGATTAATCGAGACCAAAAAAAGGTGATTTGTAAATTATGATTGTTTATGTCGCCTTTTATAAATTGGGTAGGCAATTTAACATGCACGACGACAACGATGACGTTTGATTAGGAAAGGGACGTGATGGTGTTGAGGGAAACAAGATGATAGAATTTAGTTATTGGGGGGGGGTCTCCGTAGTCGGTTAGGACATGTGCAATGACCACGGAGCTCACATGAGTCGGCTAACCTTAATAACTAAACTTAAACTATTGAAGTCTTGTTGACCCGGAAGCCTGCCCACAGTGGAGACACCTGTTGGATGTGGATTCCGAAGACCTGGGCGGCCTCTCACACACTACGGCGAGTGCTGGCGGACTTACGCGTGAGTAGATAGTACTTGGTGACGGTGAGGCGCACCGTATGCGTACAAGCCGGCGGATCAGGTGACCCACGGATGGCAATAGTATAATTAAATATAAAGAATAACTCACGGTGTGATTGATAATAATATGTGGCCGTTTATTTGAACAATAATAAAAGAAGTGACGGCTTCCAGCAGCGTCGCACGTAACACCGCAGTAACAATACTAATTGAGTTGATCAATGACCAGACAGTCCGTTTGAAAAGATCGAAGATTTACAAACATAATAGATTGGTGTGTACCAAAGTAAGGACACAATATATATATATTTGGTGCGTGGTGTGTACCAATAAATACGTACACCCGAACACCCGACAAAATTGTAAAAAACACTATATGATAAAACAAACGCTGCAATAGCGGAATAATGGAAGTTTTACGACGACAGAAAAAACAATAATAATAATTAACAATGTTATGACAACAAGGGCGTTGGCCGCAATAATAAATGATAATAGGAAAACAACACAAAAACGATTTAGATAATACAAATAAAAACAAAGACAATAAATAAGGTGATTCTAATAATCAATAATAATAACACACACAAGGAATAAATAGGAACAAGAGATGAGTGGAAGGTGGGACTGACCGATAAGACAATCGTGCCTTCGTGCTCATTAGCATATCACTGTTGTCATATTCAGCGCCAACATATACTATCGTTAATCTTGTATTTATTCATAGGATAATTAGTACTAAAAATTACAATTTCATAAATTTTTCAAAACGTTAGTTTTTTAAAAAAAATTGATGTATATTTACGAGTTAAATGATAATTGAATTCTACATTCATTGTTTTCCTGGACAAAATTTTAAACCCGAATTTTTTGAAGCAATTCACTATTTTTTAGAAACTGCCAACTTGAAAATTCCTAAAATGACTTCCATAAAGCACAAGGTCTATTCTTCGAGTCTTTAAAATGGGTCTATCTGAAACTCCTGTGAAACATATATTTTATTCATAAAACGAATAGCTTAGTTTTGGATGTGATAAAACTGTGAGAGATCACATAAAATAAACCAAGGAAGAACCCTGCACGATTATGTTTTCATTTTGACCGCTTTTATACAGTTTTGCGAGTTCATTTAAAATAATATCATAGGTAGAAATGTCGTTAAATTATATATTATTCCAAGGGGCACTATGTGGGAATACGAAATTCTGAACACACTTCGTAAAAAAATCGTGTATGCCATACAGAATACAGCACACGCTTAACTGTAAATCAGGCTTGATTAATTCAATCAATTTTATGACGTTTCTATTTATGTACTTAATATAAAAACATGCATTTGGCACGTTGAAGTGGGATAGCGATAGCGATCAATGCATTTCATTTAGTTCTAATTATGTTACCTTAACTATTAAATACCTACCTATTTTGTATATATTAAATTTAGAAACCGTTTTGAACGAATAATAGAAAGTCAAAAATGATATAGGTACCAACGTTGGTCTTTAAAACTGTACAATTTCGTATACGCACGTCATAATATATCATCTGAAGTACGTTCTTAAAGAAAATACAAACTATAATTTAATATTAAATTCAAAGCTGTATCTTCCTGTAATTTTTCTGTATCGATTTTAAAATGATGTGTGTTTATGTGCAGACGATTAGTCTTATTGGTAGTCGAAATAATGCTTTGATTTTAAACTTCAGTATCTCTTTTGGAAAGTGGATCTAGTTAGTACTTTATATGAATCAAAATGGAAAATTTACAGGGATTTTCAAAATGGTTGGGAAAAGTAAAAAAAAAATTAAGGAAAAACGGGGATTTTACGCAAAACCAGTTTTTGACAAAATCTATCTCTTTTGGTGTAATTAATTAACTAATAACCGTAGATACTTTATTTTCCGGGTTTTTCATATGACTGTTTTCTATACATCATTAAATTTTCAAAATATTTTGACTCTTTTTGAGCTATTTATAGGCATAAGGAAATTTCAATTTTATTCGTTTTTCTTTAATAATTTTCGATAAAAAATGTGTGGTTGGGTCAAAATACTTGAACTCTTTATGCAAGCTTCCACACAAATTGTTGTTAATTAAAAAAAAAAGTAGAGCATGAGTCCACAATAATTTCCTGAGCGTCTGAAGTTTGAATTTTGACAAAGTTCGTCCAATTCACGAAAATGTGCAAATTATTTTGAGTTAGAAACAATTCATAACAATGTTTCAATCTATATCTAAGATTTGAAAATGTAATAAAAGGTTCCTCATAAGTTTTCCTACATTAAACTAAATAAAAAGTTTACCGGAAAGTCAAATTAATATTTTATGAGCGTTGGAAGATTAAATATTTTCTACATTGGATTTTCAACCGTAAATTTACAAATTCTCATCGAAAAATTTTAGATTCTGAGTGAAGCGATAAATGTATTGGTTTTACAATGGTGTGAGTTTTTTTTTTGCGTGTCACCCATTAATTTTTAAGACCATAAAAATGCTTAGATCTTCTTCGACAGTATCTTTACTAATAGGAAAGTGAATCTAGTTGGGGTACTTTGAGGGGTTGAAAATAATTCCCAGTATTTTTCAATGTTGTTGCAATTTAAATATTTTATCATTGAATTCAAATTTAACAACATCTATTACAGTGACCCACTTGTAACCTACTGTACAACAGAGTGGTATCCAACTTTTTTATCTTATATTTAAATTATATAATATTATTATTAATATATGATTTACTTATACCTCTATATCTCATATATCCTCATAAATCAAAAATTACTTTATACGATAAAACACAATACATAACCCCTATACAGTGTATATAAATTGAAAAGGTTGTAGGTATACCCATCTCAAAATCTTATGAACGCATAAACGCGATAAATTAACAAATGTATTATTTTACAAACCCATAATAATTACAAAAAAATTCTTTCTGAAATATGTAATACGTGTATTTGTGAATATAGGGCATAAATTGGTATACGACTATTAGAGTAGAATACCTACGCAAGTGTTGCGCACCTGCATACGAAAAAATGACTCGTCAAACAGTGATGGACAATATCATTTCTATTTTCATGTTTCACCGAGGTTATTCTCTTTCGAAAAATATGTTCGTAATACGCTGAACGATGTACAATAGTGTAATTCAATGTATATTTATTATTTTTCGTTACTAAATATTATAGCTGGTAGGTACATTTAAATCGTTAACTCCATTCAATCAGTAATAACGTTCAAATAGCATAAAAAACTTGTCGACGAGATCGATGCAAGTATCATGCGGTACCTATAATTATACCTGTTTTTAATAGCCGACTGCAAATGTCTGTAATAATTACTCGCAAACTTGTACCCGATATCATATAATATATCATATTGCTCTCTCGTACGGCCTCTTTTAGAATCTTAGTCTTTAGGACCTTTTTACGGCAGCTGATTCTTCTTGCGCACTGAGATGGTCCAGAGGCGTTTTTGTTCCTCGGAGTCATTTATTTTGCAAATTACACATCCGTCGCATGATTATGGACCAGTGATGAATAAACTTAAACTCATGTCTCTAGCTGATAGAAGAGTTGAAGCTAATTTGGCGTTTTTGCATAAGCTGACTGACGGATGCTCCCTTTCTCCTTTCTCTAATTAATTTAAAAGTTCCTATTCACTTAACTAGATCTAATTCTTCCTTTGTTGTTCCATTCCACAGCACCAACTATGGTATAAATAATCCTATATTCACCGTGTGATGCGCATTTGTAACGAACACCTAGGCTGCTCTTAAAACGTTTTATCAATAGTACTGCAATCTGTTACTCCTAATTTTTACATTTTGTCTATTTTTTGTTAATATTTTTATTTTTGTTTTTTTTTTTTTATTTTCCATTTTCCATTTGTATTGTTTGACGTTTGCTTACTTAATTATTATGTTATATTGTTCAAATTTATTACCTTAAAATATTGTATTGTACTATTGGGCTCCTATAATAGCTCGTTCATAAATAAAATAAAATAAATCAAAATATAAATATGATGCCATTTGCGATTAACCATTCGCGTTCTAGACGCTCTATAATGCATGTTTGCGAAATTTATAATTAATGCAAGACAGTGCAGTATACCTAATTACAAAATATATTCCATCTATAGAGCCTATACGCAATATAAGACATTATTTTTACGCTATATTTTTAGATTCCGAAGCACGAGGCAGCATTACATATAAGGTACATCATGTTTCCAGCCGTCGTCATAATCGTGGCATGTTGTACGACAGTGGTACTATTCCTGTACAAGTATTCGACATCCACGTACAAGTATTGGAAGACGAAGTCGGTGACGTTTGCCGTGCCAGTACCATTATTCGGCAACATCAAAGACCACGTGACGCTAAAAATGACACAGGGCGAGTGCTTGAAAAATATTTACAAGTATGTATATCGTATAATACAACTTCACACTAGGCGCAACCACTGTAACGAGTAGGTATGACGTTGTCGCCCACGAGGAAATAATTATTTTAGCCCGTTTAGGCTGATGATATATTATTTCTATGTTATTAAAATAATTATGATCTCATAAATATACTGCAGAGTGCCGACTCAATAGTTTAACATTTAGTTTTTTTGTACCTACCTCAAATGTTTAAATGACATGGCAATTAATTTGTTTGGCTTAGTTATACACAAAATAAAATACACCATCAATACCATAAAATTCTATCGTAAACAAACGCGTGCCTTCCGTGCAGAAATAGTTTGAAAAAAACGGTATTTCAAACAAATGTGGTAGAAATAAAATTTTATTGATCCGGACGAACACGGTAGGTCGTAGTAGGACTCCCATAAATACCACACCGCATCGGTAAAAAACTTAAAGGTTACTACAGTGTTGTACACTTCTACAACATTTGCCATATCGATACAATATAATAATATATACATACCGCTACAAGTTCCAAATTATTTTGATGGTCTACGATATTGTGGCGACGTGTTACAGTGATTTTCCTCGTGAAAAGTTTGTGGGCATGTACCAGCTACAGACGCCAACGCTGTTACTCCGCGATCCGGAAACCATTCGGTTGTTTCTGGTGAAGAGCTTCGCACACTTCACGGACAGAGGATTCTCGTACGACGGTCACAGGGAACCGTTGACCAAACATCTAGTCAATTTAGAGGGCGACACGTGGAAGATTCTCCGACAGAAGATCACGCCCACGTTCAGCTCTGGTAAAATCAAAAGTATGTTAGGACTGTTACAAGGCTGCGGGGTGCAACTTATTGAGTACATGGATGTAAGTAGTTGTGGTAGAAGTATAGTTCTTACTCGATATTATTTTTTTTTAAAACAACGGTCATTTTTTTCCTTTTGTATTTATTTGAAATCCACAAATAATTGAATTATTATAACGATATTATACGTGTACCTGTAATAATATATATTATTAGCGAGGGGGACGGAGTGAACTGCGCCTTCGGTTCGGACCGCACACTTTTCATTACGACCCCAAAAAGGTCGATAGACAAAAACCACACACTTTATCGGTCATGGTATAACTAAACTTATAGTGGGTTAAAATCGCACACTATTTTTTGTGCTATATGACGGATAAGATAATAAGATAGTAAAATAATATACAATAATCATGCTAACACGTTGTAAGTCTTGATTCTTTAGTCCGTATTTAGCCACTCGTTAGTAGCCGGTCTTGTTTTCCTAAATAGTGGTTAAACCGTAACTCCCACAGTGAAGTGTAAAATATTGTCTGTCCAATTGTAAAACAAAAACAAGTTGGTAAATACATAAAAGTAATTTTTTTATTTTTATTTTTATTAATTATTTTATATATTTTTTTTACGAGCACTTGTTTAAATTTTAAAATTTTGTTTGCATAATAATTGTACATGTACATTATAAAGTACTATAGTAAAGACCTTTTTGCGGTCAAAATCGTGTATGCGGTTTTGTCCTGTATTTTATCGCAAGTGTGTGGTTTTAGGAGTCAACGGCCGGATTCGAACCTCGACCACCTCGAGACCACCTCGACCTCTGCCTCTTTCTGGGCAGGCAACTGGGCAGAAAGTTATTTTAGACTCTACATAATTTCCCAAATCGTTGAACATAGTATTTACCATGTAATCGGAAGAACTTTTTGAACTGCTTATATAATGTTACACTGTGTGGTTTTATATACTTTCCTGTCCTCCTACCTATTATTGCTATATCCTTGCAGAGTATTTGCCTTCGTATGGATCTTATGTTTTGTGTACAATTTATAGATAGATATAGTACTATGTTTGTGTGGAGTTTAAGTGCACACCTATACTTATAAAAACGGAAATGTATAACAGCAACAAGCCCATCTCCTGATAGGTACTTAACACTAAATAATTATATTCGATCCAATCGTTATTCGGTTATTTTAACCTATACCGCCGTATACCACCAAACGGTAAATCCCAATATTATAATATAATACGGTCTGTGTTACGTTCTGCAGGCAACCATCGAGTCTGGAAAGACGGAATTCGAAATTCGTGACCTAACAGCCAAATTCACTACAGACGTGATCGGCACGTGCGCGTTCGGACTGGAATGCAATTCGCTGAGAGACTCGCAATCCGAATTCAGGCGGATGGGATGTGCGGTGCTCAATTCGTCCGCGTCTTTAGCGTTGGCCAAAATTGTCCGAGTGTTCTTCCCGAAACTTTTCAAGGCGTTGAAACTCCGCACGTTCCCGGCCGAAGTGCAACAGTTCTTCATGGGCATCGTAAAACAGACAATCGACTTCCGGAACACCAACCAAGTGCGTCGGAACGACTTCATACAGCTGTTGCTGGAGATTAAAAACCAAAATCACAACCAAGAAAACGCGATCAATTCGATTGAACTGACCGAAGAGTTGATCGCCGCTCAAGTAAATACATAATATTATATACCAATATATTATTTTTTTGATTATATGTAATACAGCGCCCACGGTACGGTTTCTCATAATAGTTTTTACAGTATCAGTTCAAAAATATTATAAAGATACGCAGGCACAATTTTTTATAAAAGCATTTAAAGTTTAAACTTTTACCATATCATGAAAATTTGCAATTTATTTTGTAGTTTAAGTTTTTGAAATGTTCAATTTTTATAGTTAAGGACAGGAAATTTAAAACAAGATTTTCTTAAGTAGTTCATATACTGTAACAAAAAAAATATATAAACACAGTTTTTTTATAGATATTTTTAGTTCAATTTTGGACGAAATTATAGATATTTAAACGAATGATGACGATTTTAGTTATTTTGTTGTAGTTTAAAAATATTATTCGTGGGTAGTTGAAACTCGAAACTGTTAAAAATTAAAAATATATTATAATTTAGGGACTTCTTGCATTTGCATGTTTTTTATGTAGCGGTCGTAGATTATTCTAGGTAAGTTATAAATTTGTTTTAAGAAAATACGGAATTAAATAAAATAAGTTTGAATTTGCATGTATGTGCATATTTGGCATTTTTTTTTTTATTTAAATGTACATACAATTGTCGGAAAAAACATTTGGATAATATTCAAAAATATTTCTTAAAAAATATTATGTTTGGGTAGGTTAAATAGCGTTTGAAATCTGGGGAGGCTGAAGCCCTGCTTTTATAATATTGAAAAAACTTAAAAATAATTGTAAAAATGTTCGGGAGGGCTGTTAAAGTTATTGGTGGAGGCTTGCCCCATACATCCCTCCTATTTGTGCATATGGTACGTAAGTACGTACGATTTTATGAGTCTCTATTTGTGACAAAACTGTGTTAAAAAAAATGTACATCTATTTTCTAAATTGTTCGAAGAAGTGGAAATCAGTAGATACGTGTTCGTTTATCACGGTGTTGGCATATCACGTTATTCTTTAAAATGAAGTTGTTTTATTTCACGATAATTTGAAAATGCACGAAACGTGCAATAATGTCCACTGTTCATCATATTAATAAATATATATTCGAATTAGTAAACCCGTGTATAAATTATATTTAATATATTATTTATGTACCTATAGTTATTTTTATTTACTAATTATTTAAACGCCCACGAAAGCTCGCGTACAACATAAGAATACTCATGAGCCTTTCTTAAAACGCGACTAAATCCCCGCCTGCGATATCGTACACATGTATACACTTACATCACAAACTTGGATTTCAAAGGTGTTCGTGTTCTTCCTGGCCGGCTTCGAGACGTCGTCCACGACACTGAGTTTTTGCTTGCACGAGATGGCCGTCAACCAGGACATCCAAAGCAGGGTGTACGACGAAATCAACGAGACAGCCAATGCGTACGGACTGCCGTTATCTTATGAAGCAATCTCGTCGATGAAGTACTTAGAACAATGTCTGAAAGGCAAGTATTCGCGTCGCGCTCGACCGTCGTTTATCGCAAGCCGCGCGCGCGGTGCATAATGACATATATATATATATATAGGTAGGTACCTATAGGTTGTAATATGCAAATAATATGTACTGCAATACTAATAGTAAGTATGGGTAATAACTATATAGTCTGTAATAAGTATAGCAAGATCGAGGACAATCGGGCGGACCCAGACTACGGCTCATATGTGTGCACGTCGTATTTTTTATTTTATTTTTGTCTACAAGATGTTTACAATCTGTTCGTATAGGAACAATATAAGCAAATTTGAATAAGCGTATAGTACTGTATGCATACGTGAATCGTTTGACGGAAGTAGACACTAGCCATTGGAATTATTAGGTTTTTTTGTATTATTTAAATTCCTATTTTGACACTTTAATAACTCTGCGTCTCTATCACATTTAAGAGTAACATTGGACCCCCCCCCCCCCAAAGAGTTGGGGCGATGGGCTTCTGCGCATAGCAGCAGGCTGTGGAAATGGGTGTGATTAATAGCCGAATACGCTGCAGAGATCGTCATTTTATTTATTAAACAGCCATTTAGCTTGAAATTTTTTTAAGACCAACGCGGATAAGTAATTTTGAGGCCACAGACGATCGGCAGAAACCAAAGCTGACGGCGAAAACTTATTATTTAATCGAGAGTTGTGGTCTCGCCGAACCGGGCGAAAATCGATCGCCGTCAGAGGTTACTTTTTATATGAGACAGAACATAATATAGATATTACGGTGAAACCTCTAAATACCGGAGACCCTATTCTGACATTTTGTCCGCTATTCAGAGGATTCATATCGTAGAAAGTTTGTAGTTTGTTCCCGAAAAAAAACTCCGCTATTAGAAGGTGTCACTGTAATAGTATTAATGCACTAATGCGGCGTGTGATGGAATAAAAAATTTTTTTATTGTGATTACATAAAACATAATAATATATTGGGAATAATTTATTCATATAAACTCTGCCATGAATTAACTGAAACGAACCATCGAATTTTATTATTCTAAACAAACGTGTTTCATTATAATTTGAAACTTATGGATTCTGTATATTATAATTACAAATTACTTGGTTAAAGTATTGACCATTCTACAAGTTCTAGACTATTCTAGTTGTTCAGATTTTTACATTTAGGTAACCCGGATGCACTGGCGTACCTATTTAGATGGTGTTTGGGGTACACCCCCCCCCCACCCCCCGTGAAATTAAATCCACTGCCAGAGCGTGTTCTCTAGATTTGAGTGATAAGTCTGACTCTGCACGGCCAACAACAAATAAAAGACCATGTACACAATGTACTATTATCGTATCGCGCACAATATCTACCTATAATGCGTCAACAATAATGATGATTTTATTACGAACGTACAATACAAATCGTCGATATTTGTGTAATTTTTCGTGTGTTTTTGTTGGTTTATCGGTCGCCCCGGCACAAACATCGCATATCACTAACGCCTCGCTGATATACGCACGTCGACGCGACATGATATGCACCCACGGTACCCTACCACCCACTGCTGCAGAAACGATGAGGAAATACCCACCGGTACAGGCCTTGGCCCGGGTGTGCACCAAACAGTTCAGGGTGCCCGGCACAGACCTGGACCTGGACGTGGGCACGGCCGTTTTGATACCAGTCTACGCGATACACCATGACCCGCAGTACTATCCGGAACCAGACACGTTCGACCCGGACCGGTTCGCCAAAGACGGCGACGGCGGCGGTGGCGACAACGGGAGACCCGCCGGAGTTTTTCTGCCGTTCGGCGATGGCCCGCGCATATGCATAGGTACGTTTTTCAAAGCGGATTAGCCGATTTTTTTGTTCAGACAACAGTCAATTTTACTATAAACTTGTCAGATAAATAGTATATTTCTATTAGTACTTCCCTGAATCGATTAAAAGAAAAACCCTTAGATACTTATTATGAGGAATCTCGCAGGTATACCTATTCAATTTTCCAGCCCGAGATATTAAATCTAAAAATTCTATGAATTTCCAACTTCAAAATAACGTAAAATGATTTACAAGTTTTCTCGATTTTCGTGATTTTAACAATCTATCCAGACAAACAGAAAAAAAAACTAAAAATGTCAATAAATATCTTAAAAATAGAGCCAAAAAAATATTTTGAAAGTTAGTCATTTCAAGAAAATGCTAATCAAAATATTCATTGAAAATACCTATAGGCTATAGGTTATTCGTTTTTAAATAACCTACAACAAAATAGTTAAATAACCAAATTATTTTGTAGAAAACTAGTTATCATCCATAATTTTATTAGCTTTTCCTGATTTTTTGATATATACTACAGTACTAGAGGTCTAGGGACATTTTACTTTTGATCCCCTAAACTAATTGCAATTTTCTACCAAAATAACACCCTCAGACAATTTAAGATTGGTGCATATTTAGAGACACAAATATTTTATTACCTATTTAAAATAACAATAAAACACGTAACTGTAAAACTAATAGGTAAATTCATTTTTTCATTCATAATCAAAACGTATTTACCAACAAATTACAAATTTCAATCATATACTCATAATTATTTATTATGTTTATTATTGTTATTATTATTTTTCTAACTATTAACTACCTAAATCAGGCTACCATGTCCCCCTCTCGATAAAAAGTTATAGGCTATAGCCTATACTATACAGTTGTATCTATACCTCTTACAGTAGGTACACTGTACACACTATACCTACTTTGGAACATGGAAATAGAATATTAATAGATTCCTGTGTCGCGTGTAGGTTGTAGGTACGTAGATAGTCGATTATAATAAATAAACATAATATATTATGTTATATTTATAAGAAAACTTGTACCTATATACCCAACTTTTGCCCCGAATGCACTGAACCCCGAAATTAGAATGCCGGTAAGTTGTATCTATTTTTTTTTTTCGACAGGTATGCGTTTTGCCATGTTAGAAATGAAACTGGCATTGGCCCAGTTCCTTCACAGCTACTTAGTGACGCTGAGCGAAAAATCCTGTGCACGCATCGAGTTTGAACCAGCGTCATTCCTGTCGTGTCCGAAAGGCGGTATATGGTTGAACGTCAAAAAACGTAAACCATGAGACCATACTACGCGGTCCATAGTTTTTTTACTAGATAATGTAATTTAATATAGAACATGTAATTCGATATGTATCATATAATATTATATAGATATAATATTGAAACCTTTATATTTATTTTGTTAATTTCTATATGACTTTATGTATATAAGAAATAATTTCTTTAATAATAATGTTACCAATGTTTTATTTAATAAAAATCTATATGCATATAGGAGACCGGCCCTATTCACTCATCAACGCCCAAACCAAACCGCTGGGTCTAGAGACTTGAAATTTTGTACAGAGGTTCCTTAAGCAATGTAGGGGCGCACTAAGAAAGGATTTTTGTAAATCCCACCCATAAAGGGGAAACTAAGAGGTTGAAAGGATACAACGGTGCGCCATCTATCAAGCAATATTTTATTTAAATATACAATATTAGTTTTAAAATATAAAACGTATAGTATACGTACACGATATTTGGAATAGTGGTTCCTTTATTGATCTGGATGTGCAATAAGGAAGAATTTTCTGATATTCATATTTTAAAGAGGTGGTCAAACAGGGATCTTATGATTCACGGTGAAAATTGAAAATTTTTTTTTGTTAATAATAGTTGCTTTTGGTTGCAGGTTATATATACGAATTATTTCACAAAGCTAGGTACAATTACGCCGATTTGTCCGTAAAAATAAAATGAAATAAATTGAAATAAAATAACCCCCAAAGTATATTAATATATAAATATTAAATGCACTTAAAAATTTGAGATGATAAACTATGACTTAAATATTATTTTAGGTACTTACGCACTGTATAAACATTTTTTTGTACTACAAAGATATACTAATATTATAGCAATATAGGTTTTATTTTATCATCCACCTCGCTGTGTCTACCTGATAATATACTGTTAACTGTCCACATAACCATAAGCGAGTTTCACTCGCAACGCCACGCAGGATGGCTAAAAATTAAAATATAATATGATTTGGCTTCCATATGCACAGCGAATTATACCCAAAAGAAGTTAATTAATCAAAATTTTTTTCCGGGCAACGCCTGGTTATTCAGCTAGTATAATATATTATCAAGTTACGGCTAAACAGTTGTTCATTGGTTAGTAGTACATACCCTAACTTACGTACCGGATAGTATCGGATTATAATGCTCAAGAGCTCAAGACGAGTAAAAATATTTTTTTAATTTTATCAAGTATAGGAATTGATAAAATATACATATATATGGTGTAAATTTCAAGTATCCCTTTTCAAAAGATAAGACACAAGACGGCTACGGGCAAAACATGCAGTGTTGTTACGTAAATCTGGTGTCATTTTTTTAGGAAGTATACAGTAATTCGTTGTTGAATCACAAAAAAATAAGAAAATCGCTACCCACATGAGTAATTGAGTGAATATAGTGAATAAAATCCCATTATTTTTTTAACAAGCTTTGCGTATTCAGCGTATAGGTATAAATGTATAATATAGCGCAAATTACAAATGCTCATAACTCACTTAAAAACTGGACTATCGTATAAACCCAGTAGGTATACAAACGCAGATAATGTTCTTACCATTAAGTTTCATAATAAGGTCGATTCAATTTAATTTTTAAACTAGCGAAGCTAAATGTGAACTGCTGAGCGTGAATTTGTTACGTTACGCACATGTAATACGGAGACAACAAATGCGAGTGTAGCGTACTCTTAAAATAAAGTAAAATTGCCGCGTACTAGTTGCGTCTTAAACAAAAAAAGTATAATAGGTACACACTAATTGCACTAATCACAGATTTTTCTTGAGCACGCCCGAATTGCGTCTCGACCACCTGATGATTACAAACAGTGCCGTCCCAAGATACGGGCGGTTGCCCGGGGCGCTACTTTTTTAGGGGCGCTTTTAATATACGAATATTTTATAAATATGAAAACGGATATAAATAAACGGAGCGCGCACGAGGCGAGGCGATACGAGTGTGGAGGAAGCATTACAACCGAACAGCCGATACGTCTGAGATAGGTATAAGATAAGATAGTCGCTATATTGTTGGTTATTATTATAGCTATTGATCGTACATTTATCGCCTTTTATTGTCGTTATCTGTAATTTTACTGATAATGTTCGAAATACGATGTACAGTTATTTCTCATTTTTGTTTTGCTTGTGAAGTTGAACAGTTGTTAGCGGTGTCGCCCGGTATCGGTCAAAAATATGTAAGTATTTACTATTTATTTATAAATTATAAACAGCGCTATAAATTAATGCGATTTTATTTAAATTTAATATATTAATTGGTAGACAAAAAATGGCACCAAAAAAAGCTAGTGGTTATCAAAATCGTAAAAGGAAACTAGAACAGCAATTACAAGTTGAAAAATGTCTAAAAATGTCATCATTTTTCAAATCTAATATGAACGTACAAGACCCTAATGTGACATTAGAGAGTGAATTTGAAGATCGTTCTAATGAAATAAATGATTTTAATAATAGTTCTAGTAATGACGAATAATGTAATAATATTCTTAATATGCTCCCGAACGATCCAAAAAATATCGATGAATCTTTTGACGTAATAACTAGTTAAAAAAATTTCAATGATATAGCATACTGGCCTGAACAATTAACATCTACTGACAAAGATTATTTGATAACAGGACCCAAAATGTCTATTGATTATATGAAAAATTTTCCTAAAGATAATAATAACCGTAGTTTTATTCGTTATTTTTTTAAACTATAAGTAACGGAGAAAAATATTTAAGAAAATGGCTAGTGTACTCCGAAACAGTTAATGCAGTATTTTGTTTTTTTTGTAAAATATTAGATCCTACGAGTCGATCTAATTTAGCCAAATATGGGTTAAAAGACTGGAAACATGTTCAAAAGTATTTAAAAACACACGATAATTAGCCTCATCATATCAAATGTGCTAGTATGTAGTTGGAAACTAATATAAGGCGTTAAAAAAATACGTTGGGCCGGCCCTGGTTACAAAATTATATTAATTATAATATTCAACAACGAAACACTAATTTAAACAACCGTACAACTCGTGCAATTGAATAAAGACAATTATTTAAACAGCCATTGACAGATTTCAATCAAAACCAATTTAAGGAAGTAGATTCTAATTCATGAAACAATTATTTTTTAAGTTGTAACCAATACCATACTATTAGAAAATTACGAAACGCATGCATGATAATAATATAACACGCAAAATATTTTTAACCTATACATTCCGTGGTAGTAATTATTTCTATAGACAGCCCTGAGTCTGTGTAAAAATGGAATGGAAAATATTGTTTCATTTTTATAATTTACAGGATGCAATTTGGAATTGTTGCCGCGGTTCACAATTTGTATGCAGCCAGTGAAATGTACAGTCCATAATAAACAAAATTCCAGTTGTTAGTAAAATCATTTTATCAAAAACAGGATTAATTTTCTATGGATAATAATAATTAAGCAGGGATAGTAGTAAAATCTAATAATTATAATATATTATTTAGTTGTATAATCGGTGCATTATAAGGCTTAATATCCAAAGATATTTTATCCGACCGTCCCGCAAAATATTACGGCGTACCCTACGCGTCACACGGCGATATGAATAGGCAATACAGGTACCCCGCTGTCATGGTTCCATTCTAAACGCCTTGACGGTAACTCTTAATATTATTATGGTATTTTAAGTTTTTACAACGAAAAAAAGAATCTATAAAGATTTTTTTTTCTTCTTCAATGGAGAACGACGCGGAACACATTTATTATTACAACTGTGAACGTATAGGTACAAACAGTGTAATAGCAATTTCAGTATTTATCTTTTATTATTATAAGCACATAATATTATATAAACATACCAAGAGACATATTGTATCATTTTTACAGTACTTATCACTAAGTCTCACCACATCCAATGGCCAACTGCCTTAGATTATTTCACTAAATTCATAACATTAAATAGCAATCATACTGCCTGCACCAAATATGTCTGCCGAAAGAGTCTTGTTCCATTGCTTAAATAATTTCATATAATATACAGAGAAAACATTTTTTACCTGTTATAACCAACTAACAAGCCATGTCGAATTTGACATCAAAATCCTTTCGAATACCATGTTAACCACATTAACTGATCCACCTTATCGGAGAAATAAAAAAAATTCTATTTACAGCCACAATATGTAAACATTGACAATATACATATTTTAGTTGGTATAGAACTACCAAGACGATAGTTGTCGTGTATACATGTACATACAAATGAGGATCAGATTAATTTATTGTTAAACTACCAATAACTCACGTAGGTAATTTTTTTTTCTACTCAATTACTCCAAAGTTAAATACTTAAACTGTGTCCATATTTAATTTTTATTATTTTAGTAACTCCATACTTTTTTATCCAGTACGTAAGAACTAACACATATGTTAGGATATTTGTGCCTATCAATTTGGTCTTTTTTTTAATATTTAATATATCCCTGCAATATATTAGATTTTATATAACAATTATTAAATTATTAAAAGAAAAAAACATTTTTGTATAAAAGTCTTCACTATTTCAGTATTAGATTGATTTATAGAAGTTAAACTTACTTTTTTTTTCAATACCTTGATACATTATATCATTATTTAATATTACGTTCTATTAACTCATTATATAATTTGAAAGAAAATTAATTTATTACTACAGTCCACATTCAAACATCCATTTTTAAATAAATTAAAAATTAAAGTCTTGCTTATAACTTACTTCAAAATAAAATGACTAATGTAATTGTAAAATGTAAATAATAATATTTTTTACTTATTTTATGAAAAGTCTATATAGAAAGTATAATTATTACACTACAAGTCTCACTTTAATTGAAATACAGAAATTAATTTTAATATGTTATAAGTATGCAATGTAAATACACGAATGCTAATGTTGCATCCTTTGAATGGTAAGGCCATAAATCCTTCTATCTTTTTTTAAGTTAGGTTAGATATATATAAATGTCAATTCATATTTTATAAAACACATCAGTCTCTTTAACTACTATATAAATAAATAGTTAAATGTAATTATAACATTAAAATATTAGTAAACCAAAATATCTGTTGTTTTTTTTACAAATTTAGTATATTACAGTGTTTTAATAATTGTTTACATCTTCATTTGTATGTAAATCAGGTGTGACTTATAATGTATATGTATTCGAATACATAATAACACCAAATACATATGATTTCCAAAAAAATGTATAAAATAATAAAAAAATTATACCTGCTCAGTGGCATGTTTAATGCTAAAAAAGTGACACTAAAAATGTGGAAAATATCAACCACACAAATATGCAGAATGTAAAACACCTGTATTATATAATTATTTTCATATATCATAACAAATTATAATTAAGTTTCAAGTTATTAATAATATACTAAAAAATAAAAATAAAAATTGGCCAATTTGTATACACTAACAAAAGTCCACTTAAGACCACGTGATATTTCTTGAAAATAATAAATAAATGATTACAATAATAAAAAAAAAAGATAAAAACAACCTGTGTTATAGATTATTCTGTTATTTTAACTATGTTTAACAATCTTAACACACAAAACTTTGCATAATTATATATTAAAACTAAATTATTTTTTATAAGTTTATATATTATATGTTTACATATATAATACAAATATAAAATTTTTTTTTTTATTATAAATTATGCAAAAGTTATATTTAGTGAACTAAATTTAAGATAATACTGAACTCTAAATTGCTAAAGGGAGAAAGAAAAATGAACGAAATAATAAAATTAGTGGATAATAAAATATTTTTCAAATTGTAATATTTTATTTTTATTATTATTATTACTTTTTATTATTCTTTTTAACATACAACTATTTTTAGTATTATACAAGGTTTTGTACAAAATTGTTGTTGATTTATGTACAATTTGATTAGGTACTTTAAATGTAATTTTATATACATGAACGAAAAAATATAAATATGGTATTTAGGTAGCAAAATTATCTGCCAACAGGCACTGCATTCAAAATACTTGTATCAAAACAAAAATAATAATAATAAAATATGCAAAAATGTTATCCCTAAACTTTTTATCTTAAATATGATTCTCAACACTAATAAGACATATTTTGAGCGCTTCGAACAAGTTGTTTGTTAAATATAGTTTACACAAAACAAATAAATAATATGTGTCAAGTCCAATTTTCTTTACTACATTTTGGTTTAAATATAGAAAAAAAAACTACCAATTTGTCAAGTCTAGAAAACGAATGTTGATAAAAGTAAAATAATAAAATGTCTGTCTTAAAAAAAAAAAACTATAACATTATTCCAAATGTGAAATTCATTCATAAAATGAATTATTTACATGGAAGGCACACATTTACTCTTATTTACACAGATATACATACTCTAAATACATACTCTAAATACATAGGATGAACAGACAAATAGAAGATCTGAAGATAATTTATCTCGGTATAATAAGTCATGAGTCATCGCAGTAATTAAGGTGCCAATGTTTGTTCGAATGCTGCCATCAGATCACTCTGGCGATTCATGTCAATCTGGTTCACCATCTAAATCAGAAAAATCCAGTTTTACTTAACTTTATAGAAGAACAATAATGCAATAACATATCAACATAACTATTATCTTTTTATTAAATTAATTAGTATACCAAGTATTTCAATTAGAGAATGTAATTTAGATATTAAATTCAAAAATGTAATTAAATTTCTAATTATAACAAAATTCTTCTTAGTCAACAATGGTTAGTAAATTTTATTTTATTATACAAGTAAAGGTTATTAACATAGTATTACATAATATAAATAATTTTCATTTTGAACTATATAACATCAGATAAACTTCAGGTCAAATTGAATTATCATTGTACAGTGTAATACAAATGTAATTTGTCAAATTTAATTTTTTTACTAACTTTTTATATTTATTAATACTCACGCAATTTTATATTTTGGATGTATTTTAAAAGGTAGTTTTCTTTTTTGTATTTTAAGGTCATAAATGCATTATGAAGGTCATTCTTTTGATATTTTTAGGGCATTTAAATCCGAGCCTTAGCAAAGGGCATAATGATTTTAGAACTGATTTGTTAAAAATAAGCTTCTTCAACGATATCGATATCGCAAACTTTTTTTCAGATATTTAGGTATCGATAATCGTAATATATCATTAATCATAGTATATTGATAATCGATGTACATCAAGAAAATTGATTTTCATGCCAAAGCTCTTGAAAAATATCTTTCAAAACAAATAATTGTTAATATAATACCCACTAGTTACTACCTAGTACCCAGTCAATTGAGTATTTGAGTATTGGCATTTATGATAGTCATAGAGATATCGGAATATCAATATATCGATACCTACATTTTTTTTTCGATATCGCGATTCAATATCGCACAATTCAAAACGGTATCGATATTCAAAAATAAATCGTTGAAGCCTAGTTAGAAACAATATTTATTTTTTTTTTACTGGGAATTTATATTGGCATGCATTCATTTAATACATTACTGTTCAAAAAGTTAATCTAAAACAATTTTTAGGATATCGAATTCTTTTAATTTCAAAATTAATGGCTCCAGAAATTCTTTAAATTATATAAAAGTATACATTTATTTAATAAATGCAATAAATACACAAATATAATTAATTTAATAAATCTAAAATCCCAAAAATTTAATAAAATTAAGTATCTCGACCCAATGGGGCTGTAAATAAAAATACTTACAGCTTCTCGACGTCTCCTCTCTTGTTCCCGTAATCTCTGCCTTTCACGTCCCTCAGCAGCACGGTCTTGACTTGGACTTGAACTATCATCTGTATTGCTAGAAGCTTTCACTTCATCTAGGCGGGATGATTGTTGCTCAGCAACAATTTTTCTAAGCATAACAATAAAAAATTTAAAAAAATTTTTAAATACAAAATAAATAATACAATTTACCTAGCTTTTTCAAGAGCTTCTTCTTCTTCCTTTTCTCTTCTTTTCTCATTTTCAATACGAATACGTTCTTTTTCTGCTTGTTCTTTTTGATGACGCCTCATCTCTTGTTGTTCAATCAATGCACGTTGCTATAAAATTATAATTAATAATGAATAATGATAATACATATATTTAAATGATATTTTATTGATTTTTTTTCAATTTATACCCCTAATACCTTTTTAGCATTCTCTTTTGCTTGTTTTTTAAACTGCTGAAAAGAATCGGCTGTAGATGGTTTTATTGAAGCTCCAGGTACTTGATTATTAGCGTCTGATGCAGCTTGTTGGGCTAATGAACTCCAAACACTAGTAGCAGCATTTACAACTCTTTGATCAGATAGCTATTTAAAAAAAAAAAAACCAATGACTTTTGTGTAAGTAAATACTAAAAAGCATATAAATAAATAAAGAAAAAAGAAGGGGCATTTCATACTAGCTAGTAAATATCTAATACAGTTGTTTAAATATCAATTAATCAATACATTTAATATCATTCAAAAGATTATTGTTCTGGTATAAATATAATTTTTAACTCGTATAATCTTTTTAGATGCTCAACTATTGTCATTAAGATCATGATAAAATGTTTTTTTGTGTTAGCCTATTTGGGATACAATCAACATATTTAAATTGAAATATATAGTTTTCAATTACAAAATATGTAATGTTATCATTTAGTTAATTAAATGGAATAAAAAATGTATAAGAGATTTACTGATAATAAAAATTAGATATCTCAAAAATATCAGTTTTATAAATTAACTAGTTAAATATTTAAAATTAAAAACTAAGTAAGCATACATACAATAATATACCAACTTAACTAAAATGAATAACAGTTGTTATCCAGCGAGTTAGTATATTTATTTATTAGTAATAAATAATAATGACCTTTTAAATAATAAAATCTTGTGCATACATGCATAATAAAAATAACAAAAAAAAAGTTATTTTAGTTTTGATTATTAAAATAATAAGTCTTTCATAAGCAAAATTTAAAGCATAAAAAAGCAAAAGCTTATATACAAAATGCATAAATATCTAATATCATTAATGGAAAATGTATTATGTATTCATGTCTATTTTATTATATAACAAAACTATTTCAATCACTAAATTCGCCATACACTATAGTACTCAAAAATATTTCAGCAAGCAAAAAATGTGATAATTACATCTGCTGTGTCATAAGAAGGCCCAATATTAGGATCCCATGGGACAGGGAAAGAATGTAGATGGTGGTGGTGGTGGTGACGTAATGGTCCCATAAATGACGCTGGAACCTGAGGGGAGGAATCTAAATTGAACTGTGGAAATACCTGAACCCCAAAATAGTGTTAAGGTTAATAATGTGTTATTCATATGTTATGTAATCAGGATATTTCTGCCATTTTACTGTCACAAATAATCATAAACTTTACTATTTAACTATTACCTTTATATTATTTAAAATAGTGCAAAAATAAATTATGTTAAATTGATAAGTTGATTTATTATTAAGATAAATGTATTGTTATATTCTGAGGTATAGTAAAATGAACGAATTTTTTTTTAGAACAGTAAACCAAAATATCCTAAACACATACATGCCATATTCCAAATATATATATATAAAAAAAAGACAATTAGACCATAAAGTAACAAACACTTATACTTATAAAATATATAAACATTATTTAGTTTTTTAAAAACAAAAACATTTATGTTTTCAGCTTAAAAATTAAATTGATTTATTAGGTATAAGTTTATTAATAAAAATGTATTAATTATGTCTTTAAAATAAATTGTATTGTTTATTTTATATTTTATTTGTTTTTTGTAATCAAATTAAATTTATAAACCAAATGCATAAGTGGATATTAGTTTTGTTAGAATAGCATATTTTCAAAAATTACCTGATTTGTATTTTGAATAACTGGAGTAATTGGTGATGGGCGAGGTTTATTATCTATTGGAGGATGGACCATCAATGGTGGTGTAGCTGAATGATGAACAGCAGCTACAGAATTCATGACTGGTGCTATATCGACATGCTGAACTGAAATTCCTATAATGAAACATACATTTAGAAAAAATTATCCTCTAAGAACATTTTTTTTAATTATCAAATGTTCCTATGGTTCGAAAAAAATATAAATAAGATTATCTATATGTAAAATTCATGAAACATAAGATATTGAATCATATATTTTACAAAAATTTAATGATTAAAATTGATTTATTATGCCACATGTTAAGATAAAAATTATACAAATTAAAATTACCGTCATTAGCTAGAGAGTTGTGCATGTTAGATGTAGGCACAACTATATGTGCAGCCTGTTTGTCGGGAACACGTAATGAATTATTATTGGTAGGCTGACTGCTAGGAGGTGTAAGAGGATCGAACACTGATGCAATTGATGAGAGTACTGTATTCTCATTAGGCATTGTCCCTAGAGAGACTATGGGCTGTGAGGTACTGCTAACTGGAAGTCCAGGTTCCGTTTTAACTTCGACCTTAGTTGGTTGTAATAGAACACCATTAGGTGTTATATCTTGAGTCATTGATGAAGTATTTGAATCCCCATCTAAAATAATTCAGTTGTTAATATTATTTAACTTAAATAATTAAATGTATTCAAATATCAATGAGGATCAAAATTTGAATTAATAACAAAACAAATATTCTAATATTAATTACTAGATATATTTCCATTTGTTGTTGGAAGATTTGGTGCTGTAGATACAACTGGTGTTGGTTTAGAGTGAATTGCAGGATTAGCCTTTGAAGTATTAATAGCCATTGTATTTGTTTTGGAAGTATTTATAGCCATTGGATTTGTTACAACTGGTGGTTTTTTTGGTGGAACATCTAAAAATTTTAAATGATTATCAATTTATGGCACTTAAATATCTGTTTAATAGTAAGAGAAAACAGACAAGAGTATTAAAGCTTAATACTAATATAAATTACGATCTTAATATGAAAAGCAACATTTAATATCAAAAATAGTTCATGCGAGATATAAAGCAGTGTATAATTTATGTACATAAATTATCACAATATATCATCAAAATTAATAAGCTATTAGTTATTTAAGTATAAAAATTCAAATAAAGCTTTTAACTTAACACCTTGATAAAAACAAAACAAAATAAAATTCATTAGATTTATGAGATTATAATCAAAATGATTATATTTTGTTTTATGATTTAGTATTTATAAAATCATAACTAAATAATATAATATAATACTAAATATAAAAACATGCAAAAAAAATTTAAAACCAAAAACTGAAAATATTTAAATAATTTGAAAAGTAGTATAAATTATATATTATATAATTAAATATCTAGATAGATCGTGCAATTTAGAACTGTTAACAAATATATTTAGCAAAGACAAAGTATCTACATTAGATACTAGAGCGTATACATACTATTTAAGTGATTAAGTATGATTATAATATTTTGCAAATTCATACAATAATAAAATAAAAATAAATTTGCCAAAATTTGTTTTAAGATGAAATGTGGTTAATACAAAATAAAAACTGAAGTCATAACCAAGTGTGACATAGACACGTGCATTGTTAAACATAAACATCTAAAAGTATATGCAAAAGAAAAAGAGAACTCGGTAAAAAAGTGCAACCAAAATCCAAAAAGAAATCATAATTTCAAAATTAAAAAAGAATATAAACTATTCCATAAAAATTGAAATACTGACTCTGTTGAGCGTTAACAACTGGTTTGTTGATCGAATTGACAGATGTTGAGTTTGGACCTGTTTGTTTCATAGAATTTGTCGATTTTTGGCCTTCAGCCGATTTCTATAACAGACCAAAAATCGACAGTTGAAGAAACAAAATTAATGGCACTAACAAAAGAAAAAAGAATAATACTCACGTTTATCGACACGTCGTCGGACAAACGTTTCTTCTTTTTTTGCTTGTTGCCACCTTAAAAAATTAAAATACTTGGTATTTTTTTTTTTTTTGTTACAAATATTATGATCTATTATAAATGTGTTAGAAATATAGATGCAAATGACAACAAATTAGATTCTAATAACTTAGAAGACCTCTATATGTCTAAAAATAAATAACTTATAATTATCAAAATTTAAATTATTTTAAATTATATGTGCCTTATCAATTATGTAACTTGGATATTTAAATCATCTAAAATTAATTGATAGCACACTCGTTAAACCAAAATAATGAATGAAGTAATATAAATTTAAATTGAAAATTTTTAGAGAGCAAGTAATAAAATAAAATTAATAAGTACTAACGAATAATGTGATAAACTGATAAAACAAGCAAATTATATTCCATAATAGATAGATTACATTTTAAAATTCACTAAAGTTTAAGAATCTTTTATATTCATATATTAATATATGTATATATATAAACACACACATATTTATAATTTAATGTATGTATATATTATACATATACACACGCCATTAAAGCTGTTGTAACATAATAATTTAGTGACTCTGTACATACATATCTGCATTACAACTAATACTACCATAACATACCTATTATATACTTGAACGAAAATAACATTTATCTGTTATTAAAAATATTTATATAGATATTGTTAAGTTTAGAAATATTTAAAGGGAATATTTATCGTGAAAAAAAATGTAGCCATTAATTTAATAAATATAACATTGCTTTTATTATAATAATGTTTTTATAAAACCATCAAACTGTGTAGAGTATAAAAATGTAATCAATAAATATAGTTTTAATTTGTCAATATTCATAAAAAAATATATTATACTATTGATAACTGACTATTTGACATTATAATATGTTCAACTGAGTAATAATTAAAATTATTCAAAACACTTTTCATTAGTATTAACTTGCAAACCATTTTTAAATTTCAATATGTTAAATTGTAGAAAATAATTTCTCAAATTATCATCTACTTATATTTTATTTATTAAAACTTTTGTAAGACATACAAACATCAAAATAAACAAGTAACAACATATAATATACATATTACATATGCATATATATATATATACATATATTTATTTATTTATACTATGAACCATTATAAGGTAATAAAGATTGTAATAATATTAGACTGGATAAAACAGTCAAATTTTAAAACAATAAATAAATATTAATACCCTAATAATTAAAACTTAAGTATATTTATTGCCCAATTATTTGTTTATCATTATAAGATAATAAACCAGAGTGCAAATGTGAGCAAAAATTATATATTAACAAATAAATTAAAAATATATACATTTTATTATGTTTGATTTGTATATTATCCATTATACAAAATTAATATTTTACAAATGTACACAATGATTTTTCATGTCAATTTTTTTATACAAAATAAAAAAGATAAAAATTTTGTTGATTTTGAACACATTTAGGCAGTTAAGCGTAAGAAAGTTAAGTAATGTGTTACTTAAAATTATAAATCTAATATGGCATCATAAATACAATAAAAAATAATTTTAAAAAAAAGTACAAAAGAATAACATATGGACGGGCTTTCATTAAATTCAACTTACAAAATAATTGTCTTGAAAAATATATAAAAGTTGATAGTTAACTGTCTTTATGAGTTCGGGACGAAGGCTAAGAGTGCAAACAATAAAAAAAATTACAATTGTCTTAAGTAAATTCAAACCATTGAGAATGTGCATTGTTTGCAATCAATAAGGGGAACTACTAAAAAAACTGACATGTTACTTAAAATATGATAAAAAAATTCACCGTTATTAACTTAAAAACAAATGCTCACATGTTCTGCACTCTAGCCTAATCCCTGAAATATTTTAATTTAAAATAGATCTCCAAAAATCTAGCCTTCTGGTTTTTTCAACCCTTTATCGGTTATTGCATCACCTACAAGAGACAAACAAAAATTGTTGATTTTGAAAAATTTAATCTACTTAAAATTTTAAAAACACATCACTAAAGTTCATTATCAGAACAATCACCAAACACCACATACATACACTACTCAGTACAAATTAAAGAACAATTATTTACTTAATGGTCATTAATACTTGACAACTTATGCGAGCATTGAACGATAATTTAAACAATTAACAAAAATTACCAGAATAAAAATATGAAAGAAAAAACTTTTTCATTCTTGCTATATTACAAATATTTAATTACATAGATTTAGATAAAAAAAAAAGCAGGATTTAAAAAGTGAGGTACAGGAGCGAGGTATGGAATAAATAAATAGTTACATTTAAATTTAATCCATAAATTAAATTACTATATCTTACCAAAAAACATGATTTGTAAAACAGATAATTTTTTAGTTCCTTAATAGTTTTATTTGCAATTTCTTTGAAAAAAAAATAAATATTTTTAAGGAAAATTTTAATATCCATTACATAGAGTATAAAGAGTTACACACACAACTTTAACTGTTTAAACGCCCAGAAAAAAATGTTTTCAGTAAAGAAAATCAATATGATACATTATAACTCTGCTTGAAATCAAAAATATATTTAACTTAAACAACCCCAATTCCATTTTCAAAAATATTAAGACAGAAAAGTAATAGATCCTTATGAACACTCTGTGGAGATTATATCTACTAAAGTTTTAATTAACAGTTTTAAATATTATATAAAAATTAAATACTTAAATATTACAATAAATATATCAAATTAAATAGCAGTTTAAAATTGCCAAAAGTATCAAGTTTATAACTGTTGAGTGAATAAGATACTGTAATAGATATAAAATCTCTCAAATTAATATTATGATAAAATTCACTAACATAAATAACCATTAACATACTAAACAAAAAAAATTAAGTAAGTTCATAACCACTGATGAAAACTATCACAACATAATAATAATATTAAAAATGTATGAAACAATAAATTATAAATTATGAACATAATACTTATATTATAGTTACAAACAGTAAAAGCTATTGAATCATTTCATAATTCTTAATTTAGTAGTATTTCAATGCCAACAATTTAGTACAAGTCAAAAAAATGTTTGTACTATTGAATTTCTTGATACATACAGGAATTGAATAATAAAAAAATGTAAATTATATTTAACATTCTATAAGCAATTCATAATTGGATATTATGAAATAAACATTAATTTCTAACATTTTCATTTCCTTAACCGAAATATATGAAGAATAGTACATATTATGGTACTTATACATATCATACCTATATCAGTTTTACTTGAGAAATAAAATGATTTTATTATTAAAAGTACTCAGACAACTGAGTAATTTAAAATTATATTTTGAGAATTTAACTAATTTACAAATCCAGAAAAATGTATAATGATGTTATATAGGGTCCGTCAGAACAAACGCATGTTTTTCGAAATAATACTACACTAAAAGTAATTTCTGTAAAATAATTTTTATTTCATCAAAAAATGTAGAAACATATGCAATTTTTTTTGTGTATTAAATACACAGCGTATTAATTTTTCTCAGCTCATGATTGAAATTATTGACAATAATGACAACATAGTTTTGTTCATGAGTGACAAGGCTCATTTCCACTTAAATGGTTATGTGAATAAGCAAAATTGTCGCTACTGGTCCCCAGTAAATCCACAACAGTTGCATGAGGAACCTCTGCATACTCCAAAAGTCACAGTTTGGTGTGCAATAGGTGCAACGCAAATTATTGGCCCTTATTTTTTCGAGGACAACAGACAAACGACCACTGAAAATTCAGAACGTTACATCGAAATGCTGACCCAATTTTTTTTTCCTGAGCTTCAACGACGACTTGTCAGTATTAGAAAAGTGTGGTTTCAACAAGACGGGGCAACATCACACACAGCTCGTGCCTCAATGGAGGTTCTTCGCCAAAAATTCTCCGGACGTCTCATTTCACGCTTTGGTGACGTTCCGTGACCCCCTCGCTCCCCTGACTTGTCATTGTGTGATTTTTTTTTTGTGGGGTCACTTAAAATCAAAAGTCTATTAATACAAGCCACAAACCCTAGATGAATTAAAGGACGAGATCACACGAGTTGTGGGTGAAGTTTCGGGGACAGATGCTGACTGACGCGATGGACTCGTTTCGGGAGCGCCTGCATTCCTGCATTGCGGCTCAAGGGCGCCATATGACTGACATTATTTTTAAAACCTAAATTTTGTTACAGTAAAAAAAAATTGCATATGTTCCTACATTTTTTGATGAAATAAAAATTATTTTACAGAAATTACTTTTAGTGTAGTATTATTTCGAAAAACATGCATTTGTTCTGACGGACCCTGTATTTGAAATAAAAATAGTATACTCTATTCCAAAAATATTGGTGCAATAACTTGAAAATAAATTGCTATTTATTTGATAGGTGCAGCATTTCAAAACTCCTTTATCATAGTTATTTAATATTCAAAAATATACCTATTTAATTAAATAAAATAACAATAAGATACATTTATAAAAATAAAAAAATTGAATGATTTATTATTGTTTATAATTATTTAAATCATAAAATACATAAAAATACAGTGGTCATTACTTTAAAAATTAACATATGAGTTAATCCATGTTTAATATTTTATGATAAAATTGACTGAGCAATAGGAGGCATGCAATACACCTAAGACACATTATATACTACAGTGAAATTTCCATATAACAGTTCCATAAAAAAAAATCATTATATAGAGTAATTTGTTGAATATAATTACATATTTTTGATATTTAATTACATATTTTTTATTCTATACTAAATAAAAAATAAATATCAAATATCATTGCCTTTTACTATGCTTACCAAGATATTTTTCATGTTAAAAGCTAGAGTTTTGTTTGGTAAACTAAAATATTTAAAGAATAAACCTGTCTCATCAGCATTATAAATATCGTTTGGATCAAATTTCTCAATTAATTTTGGAATTCGTTGGATACCATATTTTTTGGCAATATCATTTTCTTAACACCTTTATCAAATTAATTTAAAATTTAAAATATATCGACAATTGATAAACATTTACATTTAAGACATTTATTTTATACAAATAGAAAAAATGACAGAAAATTTGAAAACATGTTTACGGCAATATTGGAAGTGCAGCAGTGTAGTAAAATTAACTGGCTTGCCTTCCAATGTCTTATCTTTGTCAAATAAAATAAAATTATAGGTATTTTAGAACAATAATTCATTTTTGATAGTGACAACATTTACAAAAACAGGTTTGTTATCGAATAGTTTATTCATTATATAGAAACATCAGATTCGATATACAGAGATCAATTTATGCATAATGAAAGAGACGCTACATCCATATGCGATGTCTATCTTTTAAACGCATACCATGGCAAATTGTATGCTCTGAATAATCTATTTAACTCTGTTATGATAATTATTGGAGCCAATTGACCTATTATCAAATTTAGAAGTAAGAATATTATCTAGTGAAGCTCATGTTAAGAGTGTTTTAAAATTGTGAATTGTTTGTGCATTTTAAAATACTCATAACTTGCTTTAAAATGAAAACTAAAAAAAAATGTTGATAATAGTTCAATTCGGTCTTATATTAAACATACCTGTGTTAAATAGATTACTTTGAATTAATACAATGTGCTATGTTATGTATTTGTAAGACAGGTATAACGCATGTGGGTGTAACGCTAGCTTAACAATGAAGGTCTGTTAAACAGAAAATTTCTTTAAGTGGAAGTTCTGTGTTATAAATAATAAGTCCATTTTTGCTATCATGATAGGTTAGTATTGTATAAATTATAAATAGGTATTAAGTATACAAATTATATACTAGTTTTTAAACAAAATGAGTTTAAATCAGCATTTTCCAACTTTAGGCCACAGAGGTTTTTATGGTAGATTGCAAAAGCATTACTTACATAGCATACTAGTTTCATTTAATTTTCAAAAAAAAATTCCCGAAAAAATCTGATAATAAAACAATCAAGAAAGAAAATAATTTTAAATAGTTTATAGATCAAAATACCAGGCATCGTGATGAGTCCTTATCATAGGTATAATATACATTTATTTAATTTAGGTATTTGAGGACAGATAAATATACATGTTTACCAATTTGATTAAAATAACTGAAAGTTGTATTTGCAATTATAAATTTTTTTGGGTCGCCAAAAGTTAAATTTAAAATGTTAGGGTTATGCTAATAACAGGTTGGGAACCACTGGTTTAAATAATTAAATATATTTTACTTAAGAAAAAATTTATAGTAAATACATGTAAATATTTTTAATATAATTGATACATAAAACATATATATTTTATAATAGGTTCTTTATCTCCCACATAATAAACGACGACTGCCCTCTTTGCACCTTTAATGGGATAATGGAAGAACTCTATGAAGCTACTGACAATGCTGTCAAATGGACACTTAATATCTAACTATAGATAATTTAATTGATGACAATATGAAAAATTACCCTTAGCATTAATTTTAAGACTTAATAATAATAATATGAGACGTGTAGAACTCATGTTCTATACCAAATAATGATATAAACCATGATTGTTAAGGTTGAAACCAAACTTGGTTATTCTTAAAATGAACAGACCCAAAGAGAACTAGACCTATACATTTTTATTTCAACTCAAACTAAACCGAAATTCTCAAATATTTTATCAAACTCTGAGCAAACTTTAGTCAGGTTTAAAATTCAAAAAATAAAAACAGTGCATTATTTAGAATCCAAATTTTGTAGTAAAAATTGACATGTAAATTTGTACGATAACAAAACATTTTTATTACTTTATTAGCCATTGTTCTTAGTATTGAGGCTGCCCTGGCCCGTCACAAGCAATAAACTGCATTGGCGACAGTGCCAAATAGAGGTGACTAGTCAAAATAGCTTAGAAATAATATCTTAATAACAAAAATGTCTTTGAACAAAATCTTTTATATTGATTTTAATCAGCTTATTATATAAAACGATCAATATTTTATTGTATTTTATTCAATATTTGAACATTTTAAAATAGTTACAAGTTTGTTAACTACTCGGGTATGTGTAAATACATATCATCAAGATAAAAACGATACAGGCCTTATTAATTTATTCGATGAAATTTCTGTAACTTAACTGTGACTGGGCATTCTAGAAGCTTTTTATATCACATACATATTATAGTTGTACGAGTTTCACTATATTAAATGTAATCTGAAGGTATATTAAGGAATTAATATTTTACAAATTTACTACTCGCATTATTTCCATTATTTTTTTAATGATGTTTATTACTTTCATTAAAAGCCAAAAAGGTAATAACCAATTATTACGCAACGGAGATCACCATACTTTTTTATAACAATGGTTAAAACAAATATATTTGGCGAACTACAGAGTATAAGATATAATGTAGTTGGTGTTTTACATATTACACCAAAAATGATACATTTGAAGTTAGAATTATGAAAAATGAATTAGGTTGTTTAATAATAATTTACATCTGAGTGATATGACCTGTAGTTCTCATTAATATCTATAATATGCAGTGGTTGGGAGTAGCACGCTACTTTATTTGTAGCGATTGACGTAACGTTGCTACATTATGCCTTAGATAGCGAAATACTGTAGAAAATTATCATTATTTTGTCGCTACATACAATCTGATTGGTGATTATTAAAATATCAATTATAATATGATTATATTTGTTTATTTATACTATAATAATGATTAGTAGTGTAATAGTGAAGTTTTTGTCCTGGGTCCTGTCCAGTGACCAAATGTCAAATCGGTACAAAACTACAAACACTAGTTTTCAATAAGAACATTTTTAAAAATGTAGTGAAAAAGTAGCGCGCTACATTTAAACAATAGAATTAGAAGCAGTTAAAATAAAGTAGCAATAACGATCTCCTTTTTTTGGAGGAGTAACTATAGCATTAGCGTGCTACAAAAAACTAGTAGCGTCCCAACCACTGATGATATGTAACAAATAACAATTAATACATTTAATTACAATAAAATATTTTAACAATCAGATTAGAAGATATTTTATTCAAGACATTGTAGTAATAGGTAGTTTGACCTAAGATAAGATAGTTTCTTGAATCGAAAAGATGGTGGGAGTGTGTCAGTTACTTCCCTATATGCTATGCCAGAATAAATATACAATACTGGAAATATATAAAAGTATCTATATAATAATCTATGTCAAAAAAAACCTATCCATCAATGCATTACAAAAAACATCAAGGCTTTAAGAAAAAAAAATATTACTTCACTAGTTCACTCAATATCTAAAAGATTTGAGTGATATTGAAATATTTAAATGAAAACTTACTATGTTAACTAATGTTTAATATTATTATTTTGAAATACAGCACATTAAGTAGCAACCACTGTATTAGCATTTTTTTTTATAGCAGCTTAAAATTATATAAAAAAAGTGTTTAATATTTAATCTAATAGGTATGGTTAAGTACCAGTAAATTAGTATACATTAAGTCTAAATAATTTTTATTTAAACAACAATCTACCATTATTAAAGTTAAGAATTTTGAAGGTCATAAAAATTTCTGATAAATTACAATACCAGAATGTACCACATAGAATAAATAAATTCAAATTCCCATATGCCATCATTCTAGGCAAGTTTATATTTATTAGACACGCCATGTTTTAATATTTTTAATTAATGGGGTCACAAAATAATAACAAATTAAATCATTAAATAATTTAAAGAGCATTCCTTAAATTATTTATTTTTCCCTAAAAATGTAACAAAATATGATACAACTTGTCCACAGAATACACACTAACACCACACTTTGTCTGTAAGACAATTATTACTGTTAAGTAATATTTTGAGTACTGATAGGTTAACCAAAGAAAACCTTAAGTAGTATAACAGATGTGTTAGCATATCACTACACATAAATGATGAACATATTATAACATTTAATCATTCAAAATAATTTACAAAAAAAAAACAAATACTAAGACCAGATACCTAATAATAACATAATACAAATTGTAATAAAGACAAACCAAAAAAAATGTGTGCTCAACATAAAGCTATCAAATACTGAAGTAAATTTAAGCAAAAGAGAATAGCGACACTATTTGAATAACCAAATATTTGATTATCATTAGAATTCAAATACTTATTCAAAAATGACGATGAACCTCTTAATCGCAAATGTTTCAACAGTTAAATTTTAAGTACTATTCAATTATAATAAAATAACTCACCATGTTCTGAATCACTTGAATCACTAGATGATGTTGAATAACTCGATGAACTTGAATCAGAATCTGAGCTACTAGAACTAGATGCAGATAATCGAGATGGACCACTAATTTCCGTAGCTTTAGCATCTATAAAATAAGGAAAAAGTTGTATAAATATATAATATAATATATTAGGTTTCTTCAACAATATTAATATTGCAAATTTAGTTAATCTTACAAGACATCAAAACACTAAAAACAAGTTTGCTTAGATTTAAAGTATGTAATTAACTAAGAAATATGGTGTGGGTCTCACACTATAACACTAATTATTAAATAAGATAAGGGTATTTGAAAATATGTGTGTGACATCATAGAGCCAAAGTCTGAACAGCAGCATATGTTTTACGTGTAAAAAGTTTCTTGATTAACACAAGAATTTCAATATTTAAAGTTAATATTTTTTTTTTTTTAATGGCTCCTGGCCACCGAGTATTTGGAAACCAATTGATTTTAGTACCAACGATTGTGTACATTATAATTTAAAAACAATTTATTTAATAGTTAGAGTTATCAATAAATTGGAATATTGATGCATAGAAATAGCGTTGAAGAAGCCTAATATATTTTACCCATTATCTTCTTGAAAAATAAATAAAAATAAGAATAAAATAAAATATTATAAATCCAATGTTGCATATGAATAAATGTGAGGTAAATGTGTTTAAAAAATAGTCTCTTCATTCAATTTTATGAAAACTTTACATTAAAGTAACACTAATTTTAAATTAGATTGTATGTCATGATTCATCAAGACAAATTAATATATGCACACAAGTAACTTATAAATATGAAATACAAAGTGGCGCATTTAAATTACCTTTCTTGCCTTTTTTAGTAGAAAGTTGCCCGCTAACATCTAATCGCTTATCAATCTCATGTTTTTTCTCTCCAAGTTCTTCTTTAGGTTTCCCAGAAACTTTTTTATCTGTAAATGTAAAACACTGATAAAACAATACGACTATACAAAATTAAGTTAGTCTTTATTTTGCTACTAGTCTTAAATTAGTATAGATTATAGAATACATTAATCTTGTATCACATTCTGTACACTGATTAGCAAGGGAAAAATAAATACAACCCGAGAAAAAAAAAATTAAATAGGAAAACGTAAAGATAATAGAAGAACCAGGCCAAAACCAAAACTTACTGGTAATCTTACGTGGTTTTTTCCTCAGACATGAAGCCACATAAGACTCAAGTTCCCGTAATGTTGATGGTTTAAGGGTCTCAAAATCAATCTCGATTTCATCCGGATTTGAGTCTCTAAGTGATGGTTCACGTGACTGGATAATATGTACTACTCGACCAAGTTTATCTCCTATAAAACAGATGTTATATAAAATATTAGAAGAAACAAAGACTTCTATTAATTTAATAAATACCTGGTAACTTGTTGATATCTAAGCTCAACTGACGTTTTTCATCATAAGACATAGGCTTAGCATTGTCTTCATCTTCAGAATCAAATGCTGGGGCACTAACAGAATTCTTTTTTTTCGGATTATTTGCTTTAGAATTAACTCTAGGACGCTTTGGTTGTGCTGGTGCTTTAGCAGGACCTCTGGTACCAGCACTTTTACCTTTAGTCCCTTTAGTTGTTAGACCAGCTGAAGCATTTGTCATAGGATGGCGCAACTGCTGAGCTGCTGATTTAGCATTCATAGATGGCTCAATTGGTAACATTTTAATATCATTTGTAATAGTAGAGTTAGCCATAATATTCATTGGTGTACTATTGAGAGCTACAGCTAATGGAGGTTTTGACGCAGATGAAGTTAATTTATCATTGGTAGAATGTTTCTTCTTTTTTGAATTGTTCATACTATTCTTTTTTTGTTTTTTCTTTCTAGCACTTTCTTCGACTAACCTTTTCATTTGATCTTGTAAAGCATTTAACTAAAATAATATTCAATTACAAAATTAATTGTTTAAACTTTTAAACATAATTTTCAACTATGAATTATTAGTAAATATTTTTCAATTTCAGGATCTAAATATTCTATCATTATAAATAACCAAAAATTAGTTTAAAACACATAAAACATGCATAATTAACATAACAAATGGTATATCAAATGACGCACATGAAAAAGATTACTCATCATATTTTACCTAAAGTTCAATATATATATAATATTTGTATATCTTTTCTAATTATAGATTTATACAGAATATCAACTAGCAATTGACTGACCAATAAATTTAATTATTTTAATGGGTTACAAATAAATACAATTCCTGGACCAAATATTTACTTTTCTAACACTAAAACGATTAATAGTCTATTAATAAGTAATAATTGTATGCCTGGAGACAATACTTCAGAATTTATCATTTATATCATAATAAATATCTATGAATAAGCTCAATTAACATAAAACATACTTTGAACTACTCAATAGCTAGTCAAATAACACACATGAATATAATCATTCTTTAGTTTACGCAATAGAATAGTAAAAAAAAAAATAGATTTGGTGAAAATCAGACTTTTAGTTCATATCATTAATTGATGCCAAAAATATATCCAATTCACATAAAACATGTTTAGTTGAATACATCTATGGTAAATCAAATGACGCACATGAATATGAATATCATCATAAAAGCAGTACCTATTACATTTTTATTCTAGAACAATAGTACATAGTAAATTATCTTAAAATTTTAAAATTCACCACAATTTTCACAACATAAACTAAAAATATTTATTATTAAGAATATTTAATTTTAAAAACAAACCATTTTTTTTAAAGTAGTTACATAAAAAACCATTTATTATAGGTTTGCAATTCTTCAGAATACTAATATCCTATCATAATAAGTAACCATCGACCAGATCAACTAACATAGAACATGCATAGTTGAACTTAGTATAAATGGTACATCAAATGACGCACATGAATATATTTCATCATAATATATAAGTTTCATGGTATATCATAGACCATGAATATTATCAATTTATTATTGGTTTGCAATTATTCAGAATAAAATTTTCTATCATAATAAGTAGCCATCGACCAGATCAACTAACATAGAACATGCATAGTTGAAATTAGTATAAATGGTACATCAAATGACGCACATGAATATATTTCATCATAATATATAAGTTTCATAGTATATCATAGACCATGAATATTATCAATTTATCATTGGTTTGCAATTATTCAGAATAAAATTTTCTATCATAATAAGTAGCCATCGACCAGATCCACTAACATAGAACATGCTTAGTTGAAATTAGTATAAATGGTACATCAAATGACGCACATGAATATATTTCATCATAATATATAAGTTTAATAGTATATTATAGACCATGAATATTATCAATACTGTGTTATTAAGAAACTAGTGCTTTTACTATTTTTATAAGATCATAATAGTCAGGGTCTATACCTTTTTCTTGTGATCTAATAATATGAATTAAATATTGAATATTGCCGATAGAAATAAATTAATGAGGTCTATAATTGCATTGAAAAATCCCTTAAATTCAGTTTGAATGCCAAGTATAAAAAAATAAAAAGGAGGGTAAGCAAGATCTGTGGTCTGTACAGATATTTATAATTTTGTACAAATAGATCTTATAAAAACCTTTGTTTATTATTATTATATATGATTATTTAATTTAACTACATGCCCTAAAAATAAAGTGTTTTTATATAGATAAATTCTTCTTAACGATCAACACACATTTTTAAATTACATGAAAAGTGCCAATTGTTGGTATGAAATTTAATTTAAATAAAAAAAATAAACTTCAGCTAGGTAAAATAAAACATGAAAAGTTACCTAATAGCGTAAGTCTTATAAAATAAAAATCTTATTATCTTAAGTCACTTAAAAATAATGAAGAATTGATTTTAAAGTTCTACTTAATAGTTAACATAAAATATTAAATTTAATTAATTATCAAGCCAGACACTATTGTCTATGATTTTGAATGATTTTTCAATGTTTTGTTTAATCTTTCTGAAAACTAGTAGTTTTAGACTTAGACATTTATACAATACGCCAAAGTATTGTTTAAACCATATAAAAAGTTTTTCTTAAAATAAGAGCAGTGAAACTGTTCTAAAATTTTTAACAGGAGTTTAGTATGATAAGAAATTACAAGTAACATGAGGAGCAATCATTATTGTAATATTAGAATATCCATTATATTGCTGTGTAAAAATATATTAAGAATAATACAAATTTAAACAAACTTACTTTTTCTTGGAATTCTTGAATTTTTCTTGAATTTTCTAGATCTTCAGAATCGTCAGAATCGCTGAATGAACCAGAACTTCCTTCTGAACTACTTTCATCTTCAGGTTCCATTTTCATTTCTATTAGAGGTGGGTCAGGTGGTACTTTTGACATTCTTTAATAATAAAACAAATTTTGTTTGATACAATTTTTCTATAAAAGTATTTAAAACTATCATAATGATTATAAGATACTTACTTAGCTTCAAATACAGCTTGTAATTTCTTTGCCATTGCTACTACATCGTGATCTTTAGGATTGTACTTGTAACAATTGGAAAATATTAAATTTACATCTGCTGCAAAATCTTTTGAATTTTTATATTCTCTGTTGTCTAATTTGGTCTGAAATCATAAAAAATATTAAACGATGGTTAAGTCAATATTTACCTGAATGTTTCAAAGTTTAATTACCTTTACTGTTCCCAGGTCCATAGGCTTCTTAATAATGTCATGATAATCATGCAAGCCCAACCAAGCAGCATCAACAGGCTTGTAGAACGGCCATGCATATGCCTATAAAACCAGATTAGACATCAATCAGGTATTCTTTAAAATCCCATTCGTAACAAGCCTATGGCATTACCGCATGTTTTTTGGTAAACAATTCTTTAAGCACTTCAGTACAACCCTTCAATGCCTCAGTCAATTTTTCTTTGGTTTTTCCGTCCTAAGGTTATTATAATACATTTTTAATTATAATACTTAGGACTTCTTTTAAATAAGAAAAAAAATTACTGGTATTGAGCCGGATCCTCCAGTAGGTAAAGTCGTATTTTGAGAATATAGAATTCCTTCATCTGGCACTCTTGGTTTTTTTATTTGTCGGCCAGATTCTCTACGAATAGATGATTGTAAAGGTTGAACAGGGGTTGTTGCTGTGGCCATTGGACCAGGATAAACGGTGGTATCAATTGAATTGATGGGACTAGGATCTGCTTTTCTTTTGACTCCTTTTTTCAGTTTTCCACCAGTTAGTGAATTTGGTGCTCCTAAAGGTATGTTTACTGGTTGTGCTACATAATCACTTGTTGTTGGAGCTAAAATCTTAAAATTAAAAATAAAATAACATATAAAGTTAATATAAATTATAATATTGTGCTTGAAATTATACCTAAGGTTATTATACTTAATAGTTTTACTATTTAATATATAACAGGCATAAGTCACACATTAATTATCTAATTAAATAAAAACTTGTGAATTAAAAGGTGTATTTTTATTATTTAAATGAAAATTAGGTTTTATATTTTTTGAATAGTTTGGTTATATAATTTGTTTTTTTTATATTAGTCTAATGGTTGCTAAATATTAAAGTTAATAATTATACATCATTCACAAAATAACATAAAATTTTAAGTTAAAATACAATATTTGTAAGTGGGACCAATGTTTTAAGTATATTTATTGTTTTTATTATAAAACATTATTTAACATTCATAGCTGAATACTTTTTATTTAACATACTTGAGGTGGAAGAGAATTATGTTGGGAATGAGGAGTGGTGCCCATAGCAGTTGAACCAGGAGCTACAGCAATTGGTTGGTTCTGACTGGGAGGTTTCTGAATAATTGAATGATTTTTCACAGCCGGTTTATGTTGGGGCAAAACAGTCTCTTCTTTTACCATCTGTCCCATCTATAAAAATAAATTATATGCATTTATTAATTTATTAAAATAAACATAGTAAGAATAATTATCCTCACCTTGGCAAGAAATATTTTTTCCAATGTTTGAGCCATGAGAACTACATCTTCCCCAGGTTTATTGTATGTATAACAATTGGAAAACATTGCATTAATATCTTGTATACATTCATCAGCACACCAATAGTAATTATTTTCTAAACGCTTTTTTACAGTACCCAAATCCATTGGTGTTTTGATTACTTTATGGTAGTCCTGCAAAAAATGAATAATACAATTGTAGGTAACAATACTTAAATACAAAATAAACAGGACAATTAACTATGGAACAAATTATACAAATAATTTAACTTAAAAAAATATAGGTACATGAATGCAATTTTACAGAACTCATAATATCTAAACCTATTAGCTATTATGTATATAAAGTTGCATCATGTAGGTACATTTTAAATAAAAACATCCATACATGTCACATAAAAATCAACTATTTATTTTTTGATATATCTGGATGTATAATTAACTTATTCTGATATTTTTTATAAAAGTTGATAAAACTATAGTATGAACAAGATATCATTATTTTTTAAACTTAGGAGAATAATTTTTAAAACTGAAAATTGATAAGTTGGAAACTTTTTGATGTTTATAATACAACCGCCAAATTGATGTAGAATATACTTTAAATTCAAAATATATAAATATATCCAAATATCCAATTTATAATACCTAAGTAGCTTTATATAATTTAATCAAGTTTATGTGCACCTAAATACCTAATAATATGTAATACATTTTGAATATTGTTTTGAGATTCAAAAGTAGACACTAATGTCTATTTAATATGTACTCAATGATTAAGGATGATATCAAACTCGCCAGGGTACAATAAGACCTAATTATATATTATTATCTTTAATAAAACAGGGAATTTCCTTAAAATGAAAATTTAAGAATATTGTCTGAAGCATCTTGGAGGTTTTTTATTGTTGGTTAAATTTTAATTGAGTTATGATGATTATAGAATTGTAATATTTTACATAATAACAAATTGTAATAAAAACCCTTTCCTAGATAATATTTTTACCATTGTTTAATAATAGGTCAATTAACTGTAGGTAATATTAAAAAACTAACAACACAAAATTCATTTCACTGAATCCATTTAGCTAATTTGTATCTTATAAGACAGAAACAACACATGGGTTGTATCTTATAAGACAGAAACAACACATGGGTTCTGTCTCCTCTTAATGGTTCAGGCGTGTAAAGTAAGCACTATACCATAAAACTATAGGTTAGGTTAGGTTAATAACATTTAACATGATGGACTGTAGTGATCCAATCTCATACTCACACATCCTCTCAACAGTACTTATTTACAGTTACAAAAGTAGCTCTATCCCCTCAATACGGGCCACAATATTTAAGTAATTGTGGCCTGAAGAGCGATTTGAAGGAATAGAGCCCCTTGTAATTGTAATTTAATTCTGTTGTGAGAATGTGTGAGTGGGAGATTTTCCCACCAGTCTATTAATTTAAATGTCATGTTTTGATAATCATAAAAATTATAAATTACAGGTAAATTGAGTTTGCTGGCGTCCACCGGCTGATAGAAAGGCCACGCATGTTGATGTTTCCAAAGAGCCTTCATTACAGTCTTTTGAAGGAAATTAAGTTTATTGGTGAGTCGGCCAGGTCGATTTGGTGGAGGTACAACTGGTGGTTGAACAATACCATTCACCGGCTCAATATATGGCTCATTCCGTGGTGGTGCAACCTCTCCACCATCAGACTTTGCATTTGAAGTATCCTATGATTTGATAGTAAAAGTAAATATATAAGTTATTTTTTTAACCTGCATAAAACATATACTACAAACATTAAAAGCATAAAATTAAAATGTATGTATTTACTATTTAGTATTATAATTTTTCAAAATGTGTTTGTAAATTTGATACTATGAAAAACCAACTGAATTTTTAATATTTTTAAATCTTAGGTTTAAAAGTTGTCTTTAATGCATCATAAACTATGATATGTATGTAATTTTTACAGCAAATTTAAGTTCAAGTGTCCATCATTATAGTATCACTTATAAATTAATTGTTGGTTATTTTTATGGGATAAGTTTAAATATTTAGAGATTATTTTTTTATACAAGATTAACAATTTTATGATTATTTAAAACATATCAATTAAATATGCAAATAAATTACATCATAACCGTTATTATTTAAAAAAATTTAAATTTCTAATGCTGACCATAATAAAATAAACCCAAATCATTATTGCTGCAAGTTTACATTTAAAACTACCTACATATTAGTAATTAACTCTATATTTTAAGTTGAAAAATATTATTCATACAAATATTAGGTATTAAAAAAGAAATATGTTTTTCTAAAGTATTACACATTTACACCCATTCAATCATAAATAGGTAATTAAATTGTACCTACACCTAGTTAAATTGGTAAATTTGTCAACTTAAGGTAAGAATACTTACTGCCGGCACACCACTATTTTGAGTTGAAACTGGCACCTGCTGCATATTGAACCCACTGAAATAATATATAATTGTATAAATTTAATCACGTTTTTTTTATTATTACCTATATATATGTAATACCTAAAAAGATAGGTATATCATTTACATTTGAATTTTGTAACAAATAAATAACAACATCTTTAACTTCTCTGTTTTCTGAATAATTTAACTCATAAGTATGTTTTTATGGCTTATTATTTAAACAATTTTAACTTATTCAAATGATACTTATTTAGATTTAGGCTAATACATTTGAATCGTATATAATATATAATTAGGATATTTATCAGATTAGTTGGCCTAAAAATACTTGCTAAGTAGGCTATTTCTCATTATGCTCCTACCAGTTTCAATATAAGATTTATTTTGGTGTTAAGACGTTTTTATTTAGTTGGAATAAACTTAGTGCCTATCTAAATTTGATCAAGCATAGTACATTAATAAGCAAATGTAAAATCTAATTCATAAAAAAAATAGTTTTATTTAAGTATTTCCAAATTATTTTACTTTTTCTTCTAAACCCAGAGCTGAATACCTACCTTAATTTGGAATGATATTTTTGTAAAACTGTTTTAATGTGGTATACATCTGGATACCTCCTATAGTATATTTCATTAACATTATCTCACAAAATAAAAATGAAATCGGAAGCATTACATTCAGTACAAGTAATCTTAAAACACCCAAATACACTAAATTGTATTGATATACACACCACAAAACATGTTCAGTTATCTTAAAACAATTTGTAATACAATACTTTTAAATTGTAAGTATCTGTTTCCCTTTGAGATAAGTATAACCTAAGGTCCGATTGAAAATTAAAGGTTTTTTAAAATTATTCGAAATTACATGCAACTAATTGACCGTCGTACATAAGATATAACATATCATAATAACATTTGTGTAGATTGAACGCATAAATTATGATGAAATGAATATGAATTAGATGAGAACAAACGAAAAGAATAGTATATTACCGTTGAGACGGAAGACCAAAGATGCTTGGCAAACTAAAACGAGAACTACTTACATTGAACGTGATGAATACTGTTAATGCTACCAAACAATTCCACACGTACCGACCGAAACGATCAGCGCCCGGACATGTTGACACTCAACCTAGATGGATACAACGAGACGTGTCCCGACGACGGACGATACGTGTGGGTCAATGATCATACGCGCCAGACAGATGAAAAGCCAAAAAAGACCAGCATGGAAAATTGGGAATGAAAAAAAAAACGGCGGGCAAAACGAAAACGGCGGCAACCGACACGGATGACGCTGTCCTCGGTACGTCGGACCCACTCGGGTCACGAGACACCGTTGTCGGCGCGGTACCCTAATGCAACGCGCGACGGGGTCAAAAACCAACACGGGGGGCTACCTGTTTGATGGGGCAAATGTAGCGGCGCGTCGGAGGCGTTGCTGATGCGGCGGCTGCGGCGACGAGTCAGAGCATTGATGCGACGTGAACGGGCGCGCACCGGACTTGGGCGCGAAAACTGATCAGAGAACACTGGAACGGCGCGACGGCGGCGTTTAACGCGAACAACACACGAGCCAACGGAACGCTTACACCCATGTGTGTTCGTCAATAAATATTAATATTATATTGTAAAATATTTAAATACTATATTGTGACAATAACGTTAGTGTTTTATACTATTATTATTATTACTATTATTTGTTTTGTTATTTTATTAATAACCGCCGCGACCAGTAACTGGACGGCGGCCGCGACATGTACGTGGTGTGCGCCGCTTGTGTGAGTGTGTGTGTGCGCGCATGTTGGCGCGCTTGTGAACGTGTGTGTGTGAGTGCAGACGTGAGCGTGTGTGTGTGTACGCGCGCGCTTTAACGTGTACGTAACGTGTATGTGTGTGTGTGTGTGTGTGCGTAAGCCGCCAATACACCGTTAGCGTTATTTTACGGTTTTGGCGCTTACGCCGACATCAACATGGCGGGTTCCCCCGCGCCCGTCCCCCGCGAGGACTGCGGCCGCGGTTCCCCGGGGGGGTACCGGACACGATTTTTGACGAACGCGAAAAAACCGCGCGACTTCCACGGTTCACCTACCTACCTGCCTACCTACATACTTCGATCTAATACCCAATTGCTAGGGCGCGTATTTGGCGGATTTAGCGTATTTAGCACCTGACGGATAAACGTACCTTTCGACTGTGGCTGAAACATACATAAACGGTACGCTGGGGCTAATAACGTGAACGACGGCGGTGACAGGACGTGATTGTGTTGCGCACGACGAACGACTTCCCGGCGGCGTCGAGGTGGTAACCCGACGGCGCGACCACCATTATTCTCGTTAAACGTATTTATGTCGTCGTCGTCGCCGCTACTATTACTATTATTGTTATTGTTATTGTTATTATTATTACTGCGGTCTGCGACGGCTACGGCTGCGGCTGCGGTGGCGGCGGCGGCGGTAACGCGGCGCGTACTCGTCGGTCGCACGTCGACGTATTTCCCGTGTGGTTGATGGCACGCGCGCACGGGCGAAAACACCTATTCCCGCTAAATCGGCACTACGCGGTCATCTCTCGAATGCCCACTTCGGTCCCGGCGCATCGGCAATAAATTAATTTCCGTACCAAAAACGGAGAAACTCGCATATACGACCATTAATGCCCGAAAACTGCCGATTGGCGGGCGGGACGGGGTGGTGTATAAGGATGCAACGTCCCCATTGGCCGGGCCGGGTCACGTGATGGGCATCATTACGATTCCGATCGATTTTCCGAGAGCTAAATCTCTTCGATTCGACCGATCTTTGTTGCGCTCGGACGCTCGGCCGTCGCTCCAACCGTTTGCGAATCAGGTCCGGAGCGTTTTTCCGCGTCCGGATTGTGTCCGTGTTTCACAGCGACAACCGTTCTTTCGGAATGGAGATACGATTAAAGGGGAGAAAGGGCAACAACGCTCGTTTTCGCCCCGTCCGCGCGACGGCGGACAAGCGGTCATGGAGCAAACGCGCAACGTCAACAGTGGTCCCATTGTTTTGACGCGCCAGTGCTGCCAACCACGTGACCCTGATATTTAACGTATTTTTCCTATCATCGACGTTTGTGATTTGTCGTCATAATCATTAATCAGATACTACGCAAGTGGTTCTCAATTTCTCATTTTCACAATCATTTTATTTTTACAACACGATTTAAAATAGTTATCGTGGTGTACAGTTTTTTCCACGGGCCCCGGACGTTTTATCTTTGTCCGTGGTTGTTACTTTTTCCCTTGTTTTATTCTGAGTTTTATAATTTATTCACTTCACAGGCTTACATCACCATAGATAAAAGATACTACATTGTTTATTTGTTCAGAACATGAAATTAAGTTATGTCATGAAGAGTGGCGCCGCAGGGATGCCAATTTTTTTGTAAACATCGATTTACCAACTTTTCATTCTCATATCATCGATGCTAACAATATCGACATTTCAGTTAAAAACCAATGTCAATAACTCGATGTATTTGCGTCAACACCAACATTTTTTAAAATATCGAAGTTTGTAATATGAAATTTAAATATAGCAATTTCTACACTTGGATATTATAGTCCATATTTTATAAATATTAAATACCAATCTATTATTTACATTATGATTTACCATAAGAATCTACATCAAGAATGACGCATTGACACTATATACATCGTGTATTGTGTTAACAATCCGCATAGGTTGATGATTATCATTTATAAATTAAAATTTTAATTTTAATATTTGTTTTTACCTATTTTTAAGAATATCGACGAAAAGTTAACATTCAAAATCAAAACATCGGTAATGCTTTAACATCGATGCAAGATATCGAAGCTATTATTTTTGCTTAAAATATCGATATTTTTTTTCTATCCCTTTATTGAAGTTCAATAAATCAAGACTCAATTGGACTGTCATGAATGGAGAGCTGATAATTCTCTTAATAAGATGGTATTTTTAAATTAAATAGGTAGTTAATAGATCGGAGTAGACCAAGAAAGAGACGTCCGAGACAAAGATGGCTTAATGTTGTTAGAATAGACCTGGAGAAGCTAAGACCGGATTTGGTTGGAAACCTTAACCTAACTTACGCACGAGAGTCGAGAGATATGAAATAAATTGGTTTTGTAAGTTAGGAGCTTACATGGCTCGTAAAAGCTAAACAAAACAGAATATTCTAATCGTCATACCTTCATGGTAATATATGTATATTATCTATTAATACTACATAGCTGACACGGAAATGCGTATTGCTATTGCTAGTTTTTTGTGATTGTTCAACTTTTTTTGGTTGTAACACGCTGTGGAAGCAATGTCTTTTTAAGTGTAAATCATGTTATATTTTAATTTATAGTGGGATCAATAAATTATAAGTCTGTGAGATTAGTTTGCAGTGTTGGGAATCATCTAGATAAAATTATTTCTTTAATTAACTAATCTAGATAAAAATAATTAAATCATCTAATTATCTCATTTCGATAAATGTAATGGTTACCTGTGGTAATTTATCTGGATAAATAATATAATAATAAGAATATTTTTAAATACTGAAAAAGCCAATAATTTACGAGAACCGAGTAGTGATTCCAAATTCCAATATTATTATAGTTAAGAGGATGTCAGTGCACTATTCGTTTTTTCTCTCTAGCCCACGCGCAACATGGACAAAATGAGTTTGCGCAGAATCGTTTTTTCTACGTTTTTAAGTAATCTGAGAGTAAAATTACTCATTACAAAAAAGATAGAGAATAATATTTTTGAGGGAATGACTTATCGATGTCTCTAAGTATTGTTTCAAAACGATTTAAACATAATTTAAATTTACAACATTTTTTTGTTTATTTTGAAAGTCAAATAACAATAAAATATAAAACCGATATGTCATTCCCTCTAAAATATTGTTCTCCATCTTTTTTGTAATTGGTGATTTTACTCTAAAATTACTTAAAAACATAGAAAAAACGATTCTGCGTAAATGCGTTTTGTCTATGTTGCGCGTGGGTCGGAGAGAGAAAATAAATAGTGCGCTGACATCCTCTTAAAAAAAGAAATGTTTACTGAAATATTGTCAGTTTTATTTTGTTATTTTATTTTTATTCAAGTTGTATTAAAAATTTAAATTGTATATTATTTTAGTTAAGAAATAACATTAAGGATTTATTAATTAATAAATATTATCTAAATAGTAACTACTAATAAATTACATTATTTATAATATAATTTTACTAAAAATTATCTATTTTTTATCTAGATAAATGTATGTGTATTTTTATCTTTATCTAGATAAAACAAAATTATGTTATATTTTATCTTATCTAGATAAAATATGTTGAATGAGTTATCTGTTATCTTATCCAAATGATTTTTTGGTTTTCTTTTCCCAACGCTGTAATCGCTTGTGATTATGAGAGCAATATATTAACAGGCAGGCATTAGTTTTTTTAAAATTCTGGTCGATTAATAATGTTATGCAAAAAACTTGAAAATGTAATATAACGTTCTTC